>CM072818.1:340116-940116 GCA_036937905.1 Salvia rosmarinus | reverse complement strand
TCTTCAAGTCTTCTTGCTCAAAAGTAAATCAACTAGAGACTTCACATTGGATCAACTCAAGACTTTAACCTTTTGGCGTTGGCATCTCATTCATCATGACGTCGGCCTCATTTTTCGCGAGGAACAATGACCTTCTTCTTATGACGCGACGATGCAATAATGAAGATGATATCACATTATGATGGGAGGCGGTGGCCTTGCATGATATTCGGCATCACTATCTCGTGAGCTAAAAGCATTGCAAAAAACTAGAGATGGTGGCGGTGGGCGTGTTCGTGATATTGAAGGCTGCGGCATATCGACTTGAGCATGAAGAGATGGCACGGAGAAGAAGCGTGTTCGTGATATTGAAGCTGCATCATATCGACATCGACGTGAGGTTCGTGATATTGAAGCTGCGGCAGAGAGAAGGCATGTTTGTGATATTGAAGCTGCGGCATAGAGAAGGCATGTTCGTGATATTGAAGCTGCGGCAGAGAGAAGGCATGTTCGTGATATTGGAGCTGCGGAGAGAGGCATGTTCGTGATATTGGAGCGAGAGAAGGCATGTTCGTGATATTGGGCTGCGGCGGAGAGAGAGGCATGTTCGTGATATTGAAGCTGCGGAGAAGGCATGTTCGTGATATTGAAGCTGCGGCGAGAGAAGGCATGTTCGTGATATTGAAGGCTGCGGCGGAGAAAGCATGTTCGTGATTTTGGTGTGTGCCACAGCGAAGATGAAGCTAGTTGTGCTCCATCGCAAAGAGTTGAAACTGGCGTTGATGGAGATCGGCATCACGACCTCGGCGAGCTAAGCGGTGCGAATGATGAGCTTAGAAGCATGTATCATCCGCGAAGAGTTGAAGCTGGCGTTGATGGAGATCGGCATCACGACCTCGACGAGTTAGAGCGGCTGCGAATGATGAGCTAGAAGCATGTACCATCCACGAAGAGTTGAAGCTGGCGTTGATGGAGATCGGCATCACGACCTCGGCGAGCTAGATCGGCGTTCTCAATGAAAGCAATTTGGATTCATCAGGCGGCGTCATCTACGAATCGAAATCAGCGATATGGTGTTGGGATTATCAAGTGAACCATCCTCAAAGCAAGGCGGTGACGTGGAGTTGGAATCGACAAGGTAGAACCATCTTCAAAGCGGATCGACATTATCGGTGGGTTAACAAGCATGACTCATCTTCACGGCGTAGAACTAAACTCAAAGTTGAGGTCATTCTTAAAATGTATTGACAATGAAGTAATGAATAATCCATCATCTCGGTTGTTGCCCATGGTGTTTTGCTTCTTTACAATTTTCACCTTCTTCTCTTTCAAAGTGTGTGTCATTTTACTTTAATAGTCCGAGCTTGAATTTTGATCACCCCACTTGAAATACAAATTTATGATGAACTTTACCACATGATTCGAGAGAAAAACACATATTATGGTGAACTTAGAAGATATCTAAGCTGCCTCGCACCTTTTAAAAGAGATCAAGTCAAAGCGTGGTTCAAAAGATCAACTTGTGTTTTAGGGAGTGCCGTGCAGTTTATACTCATGCGGGCGGGGTAACATGCGATTTAAACTTCGTCGTCATGGGCTGTCTTGTTTTTGACGTGGCGTGCGGTTTAGGCTCGTCGTCGTGGGCGATCTTTTTTGGCGTGGCGTGCGGTTTAGGCTCATCGTCGTAGAGTTGTCTTGATGTTTGTTGATTTTCTTCAAAGTGACTTGCAGTTTAAGCTCGTGCGTCATGGAGCATTCTTGCTTCTTTTTTTGTTGGTTTTCTTTGAAGTTAACAAGCAGTTTAGGCTCGTGCGTCATGGAGCATGTCTTGCTCTTCGTTTGTTTTTCTTCATATTGACGTGCAGTTTAGGCTCGTGCGTCATGGAGCATTCTTGCTTCTTTTGATTTTCTTCATAGTGACTTACAGTTTAGGCTCGTGCATCATGGAGCATTCTTGCTTCTTTTGATTTTCTTCATAGTGACTTGCAGTTTAGGCTCGTGCATCATGGAGCATGCCTTGATTTTTTTTATTTTCTCTTGGTTTCTCAATTTTTTGACTTTTTTGCTTTTCTTCATGTTTTTGTGTTTTGTTTTTTTGTCTATGTGCATATGTACAAGCTTTCACGCTACACTTCGGGAATAGTAGCACTTGACAACTTTTGTTTGTTGCCCCAACTTCCAAATCGTCGTCCAGGGTTGACTTGCATATCTTGGTAGAGATGTAGTGAGATGAAGCCGCTCTTTTAATGGTGATTCGAATAGGCGCTTTGGGCACAAATCCCGAACCCACTTTGGTATTCGCACCACATCATCTTTCTTCATCAAGTGAGGTTAGGCGTAAAAGCTCTCTTGAGGATTGTACCCGGCATTGACGAGGAGCTTGTATGCTTTTGGACCAAAATTCTTCGTAAATTCCTTTGTCTGAAGATTCTCCATATTCGACAGCGTTACTTTGCTTTGGTCGAACAAACCCTTGAAGTGGTGGAGGAGTTGGTCTTTTAGCATCGATTTTGGTCAGAGGCATCGTCAGTCCCTCGAATGAGTCCGTCTTGGAGAGACATTTTGTTCTTGACAATGGAATGACTTCAAGTTCTTTATCATGCTCGATTTCTTCTTGTTTTATTGTCTTCGTCATATAAATTTCGCATCGACAAAATATGACTCGACTTGATGAAAGGCTTTTGATCACGATCAACATCCTCACGACACCATCTTGACGATACTTGAGGCATTGATGCAGCGTAGAAGGATGACACCATTTTCGTGCAGCCACGGCCGACCGAAGCATATTGTAGGGCGTCTTGGCATCAATCACATGAAGTAGTGCGGTTGAACTCATGTCTTCTATCGACAAGTTCAACCTTATGGCGCCAAGGCCCTTTGTCGCCGTGGTTGAATCCTTGAATCATCAATCGATTGTTGGACAAGTCGTCTCTCGGAATTTCCGGTTGCTTCAATGTTCTTAATGGCAAGATGTTGTTGGCGATCCTCCATCGATGAGAATCCTATTAACTTTACGCTCGTGGGTGAAACAACTCACGAGCGGTGGCTATTATGAGGCTCGGACCCAAGCTGCAAATCCTCGTTGGAGAATGTAATTGCCAAATACCTTCATCATCGATCACATTTGACTTGAATTGATCTTTTACTTGATGCACGTCGTATCGTACAATGCCCGATACCTTCGGTATATGTCGAGATTCAAGGGTGACAACATTTGATGCGGCATTTTCTTCTTCAAGTGATATCTTCCTTCTTGAGATAGCCTCATGATCTTTTCTTTGAAGGCGAAGCAATCATGTATGGGATGCCCAATCAATCGGTGATATTTGCAATATCTTGGATCATCGTTAGATCTGCCTCATTTGGTCTTTTCATTTACGGTAGTTCGACGAGTCCTTCTTTGAGCGGTCGTGAAGATCGAGGCGTCGGAGTCTAAGAAAGGGTATTGTTTTGCTGCATTTCTTTGAATGTCAACCTTCTGCCCGTATGCGGAGAAAAAGTGCGCTTGTCGCTTTTGTTGTCATCCTTTCTTAGGAACTTGACAGGAGTTGCTTTCGTTAGCATCGACTCTTCTTTCGGAGCATTGTTAAAGGACTTGGTTTCCTTTCTAAATTCTTGTCTCTCTTTAAACCTATGAGGTTCTTGGATTGGAGGCCCTTTGAATCCGCTCGTTGCCATACTTAGCTCCATATCATGAGCTCTGGTGGCCAACTCTTCAAACGTCTTGGGTGGATTCTCCATGAGAATATATTGCAAGCCCCAATGCATTCCTTGGATGCACATTTCGATGTGCGAGGATTCGGATAACCTGTCCTTACAGTTGAGGCATAGGTTTCTCCACTGTTGATGTAGTCGATCACCGCTCTTCCTTGAGGCGGCGAGAACTCGTGAGCTCCACCATCTTGTTATTCTTACGGTCTTGTAGAATCGATTGAGGAACTCATGCTCCAGGCTGCTCCCAACTATCAGCGAGTTTGCTTCAAGTTCGTATACGATCGAGGCATTTCCTTTGAGTGAGCGAGCGAATTGTGACAGACGATCTCCAAATGTTCGGCGTTGTTGCATGTCTCGACAAAGTGAGCTACATGTTGCCTTGGATTCCTTTGCCATCAAATTGTTGGAATTTAGGTGGTTGATAACTAAGGGCATTCTCAAGTTGTCGATCCTTTGGGTATAGGGCTTAGAGTAAATCAATGATGACTTGGGTTTCCATCAAATTTGTTCTTCATGGTCACCTCGATGAACTCTTGGGTTGAGTGCGCCTTGATGAAGCCATCGAAGAGATTTGAAAGTTTTTTCAAACGATTTTCTCGTCGTGAGTTTCTTGCTTGTCGATACGCTTCTTCATCGTCGCTTTCGCTCACTTCCTTTATCGTTGATGTGGCTTGACTCTGTATTCTCTCCCGAGCTTTGCTATCTTGGTATCTTGCTCTTGGATGTGTATGCTCGAGATTCGACCAACCTTGTAAGATTTGCGAGCTGTTCTTCCATGGTGGAAGTGTTTGTCATCATCACAGGCGCCTCAAATGGGTAACTTGTGATAGAATTTTGATAGGGGATGTGAAGCTTCCTTCAGAATCAACACCTTCTTCATTTAGGTGACAATGTGTTGCTCTCTTCCCACAGCGATGGGCGACTTGAAGCTTCTTGAAGTTGTTTAGCTTTGCTTCGTGATGGCGTAATGCTTTCTGAAGAAGCTTTTGAGCGACCTTAGTTGTATGTTGTTGGATGAACATCGTTCGAGATTTTGGTGAAGAGTAGAGATGAGAGGTAGAGATGTCCCACTGGGCGTGCCAAAATTTGTAACACAAATTTTTGTATTTAAATTTTTATAAATACAAAATTGTATACAAAATTAATTGAATTTTGATTTGATGAATTTGAGATGGATTCGATCTCTATCAATCCTCGATTCTATTCTTCAATGTTGATTTCTTGAGCGATCTTTGGATTTCTTCAAGTTGTTGGAGGATGTGATTCCTTGATCTCCTTGAACTTGAAGGTTGAACAACGATGTTGATCGAAGGACTTGATCTTGTTTTCGGATCGAGCGTCGGTTGGTTTGATTTGTTGAAGAACGTTTGAAGAACGTTTGAAGATCATCGAGTTTGGCGCCAATGCGGAGGCTTTCACCTTGTTTCGAATTGAACTTCAACTTGGTTTGATTTGAAGGATGATCTTGGCGAAGAACGTGATGATTTGCCGAAGAACGCAGAATGCTGAAGAAGACTTGAATGTTGGAGAAGACTTGACGAGGATTCTTCGAGTGTCTTGAGCTCTTGAATCTTCACTTCTTCACTTCAATTCTCCTCTCATTTATGAGAGCCTTCAAAACTGTTATTTATAGATGTAGGCTAATGGACTTATGGGCTTGTGGGCCTTTTGGGCCCATCATGCCATGAGCTGGGCTTTGGGCCTTTTGGGCCATTAAACCATGGTCTTGAGCTTGGGCTCAAGCTTATGGGCCTTTGAGCCATCAAACCATGGGCTTGAGCTTGTGCTTGAGTTTGTGGGCTTGAGCTTGAGCTTATGGGCCTTTTATGACTCATTTGGCACAATTTGAGCGATTATTCCTCTCCGATGTGTCGTTGCCACATGTCGTGCTCCTATTCTTGATAAAATTAAATATTAACCATATATCTATTTATTTTGGAATAAATTCCATTAATAAAATAGAAATATAATTAATTATTTAATTAAGCGATTTACACGTAGCATTTTCATTTGCTAACAATTTTAATTGTCTACTGATGGCGAAGGACTCGTCGATGGCACCAACCGCCAGAGATGAGGAGAAAACGTCGGTGGATGTCAAGTGCCGAGAGATGAGGCGAGCTATCGTCGGTGGTGGCCTTTCGTCCGGATGATGATCGCTCGTCGGAGATAAGAGGAAAGATAGGGGTAAATTTGGGCGAGTTAGGGAAAAAGAGGTATGTTGTGCTTGTGCCGGTGTGGTGGCATCGGCGGAGGAGACGGGATGGCGATCGCGATGATGGCCTTGTCGCGAGGAGATAAGTCGTGGTGGCTGCCGAGAATGTGAGAGGCGGCGCCTCCTGTGAGTGAGTGAGAGAGAGATGGATAGGCTAGGGTTTAATTGCCCTCATTTGTCTTGTTGGGCTAATTTCTATTGGGTGAAATTCAAATAATATATGGTGATGGGCTCTGACTATAATAAATAAAATTGATATTGATGAACCTATTTCTTTTACCAGCCGGTTTGCAAATAAGTGAAGGTGGGTGGGCGATTTGGTATTATCGACCCATGAAGATTTGTCAAATTAATTGGGTGCCTAATTAAATTAGTTGGGTTTAGCTTTAACTAATTTTAGATAGTGATCTTTAATCGATAAATAATTTGGGCTTGACTTGTTAAGTTATTATTTAATTAAATTGGTTTCTATTCATAATAAATAAAACTAAGCTATAAGAAGAGTTATATTGAACTCATAAATTAATCTATTGGATTAACTTTGGTTATGAATTGATTAATTAAGATTAATCTAAATTCGAGAATCAATTAACAATTGATTTAATCTTAGTCGACTATTCATTTGTAGTGTGCTTTCCTTAAATTTTAGAGAGAGAGCTAGAGTTCTAGCGATAAAATTTAATAATAACACGAAATTAGAAAAAAAGCAAAATTTCCTAATAAAATCTCTAATAGAATGATATCACGAACTCCTTTCAACGAGAATTTTCCTTCGTTTTAAACATATTATTTATTATTTCTATGAAAAGGTCGGCGAGGAAGTGGCGATAGAAGGACATTGAGGAGTCCGTGGAATCATGAGTAAGCTTTACAATCAATTGGGCTTTCTTTTATATAAGCGAAATCAAATGATTCATTCAGCGGTTATTTTCTTTTCAAAATCTTTGAGCGAAAATATTTCAAATATTGTCATGCCATAAATGTTTTGAGATTTATGTATGATACTATCTATGTTTGGCTATGCCAAAACCGAAATCGAATTCGAGTCATGTGCTAGGGACCCCAAGCGGGATTTGTGTACAAGTGACCGAGAGTCATCCTAAAGGGTGACACGTCCGGTGACCGTGGAAGGAGGCACTTCCGGGACACAACTATTATTCTGAGATATGGTGGTTCAAAAGAACTTAGGCGATCGGTGAACTTTAAGATTCACAAAAGAATTTAATAAACTTGGGCCTTTTACGTTAAAATCCTTGTATTACTGTTGGAATGGCTTGACAATTATATATGTATCTTTGAATATGTCCGAGTGCTTTTGTACTCGTACATATATTTCTAAATGTGCGGTTGGTTGTGATGTGAATGGTGAAGTGCGAGGCGAGCTTTTGTCGAGTTTAGTTAAAGAATGCCCGAGATACATGTCTTCATACGTGTACCTCAGCTATGCTTTTTCGCTGCAAAATACTTGATTATATTTTAATTACGGTTATCAGTCCAGCTTTTAGTTAAGCAAGTTCAACCCCTTTCTATCATCTCTTCTAATTCCCATCCCTGGTCATGATTTCCCGGCTTAGCTATCCTTAGCAAAGTCCGATCGTGACAGAATGGTATCAGAGCAGTTTGTTTGCTTTGAGCCTAAAGTTCTTTCAAGTTTAGTCTAGTTAAAGTCACTTGAGTTTTAACAGTTAGTCGGCAAGGCTCAGCACTCCATTCATCACGCTCAACGAGATAGAAAGGTGATCCGTTTCAAAAACTATTTAAGATTTCGTATATGTCTTCTTGAAAGTTTTGAAAGAGTTATCGATTATGAAGTTATTACGATGACATGATTTGAAGTTTTATGCGTGTCAAAGATTTGAGAAAAGGTTATGCAAATGCATAATTCTTGATGTTATGCTAAAATTTATATTTTGGCACAATAGTTTTCTTCAAGAGTTGAGTTGAAAACTTTTCGAGTATGCAAAGTTTTGAAATTTCAAGTTTACAAGAAATTTTACTAAGTAATGATGCTTATACACCTCGAGCGAGTTAAGTTTCCCTCAAGGAACATAGAATGCTTTAAGATGCCCGTCATTTTCATTGCATTAACTTAGAAATGGGCGTGAGCAGAAGTTTAGTTCTATCTTCAATACGGTTTAATGTGATGAGTGAAGAATCTTCGTTATTCTTTCACCACAAGTAAAGAATGGATACCATTTCTTTGTAGTCAACGAGGAAGAAATGAATCGAGAAGTCACCCGAACAGCAAGAGATAATCAACAACAAAGGCGCAATGCGACTTCAAGATGAGTGCCACTCATAAGCCGATGCTATGGGCATAGTCCTTCGCTCGACTTGTTCATGCGTCCGAACACCGATTCGATTATTGCTTTGCTCGATAACGACTTACTTGCATCACGGTTCGTTGGCGATGATAATTCAAACGATTAACTTAGTTGCAAATCGAGTTAAGTTCTATTACAATATCTCGATTATCAACGTGTGGCGGTTCTGGTTAAAAAATTGAGATGGTAAGAATTAAGAATTTATGTGAAGATTATGTCTAAGCGAGACATGAAGACAAACAACATGCGATAACTCTTATAGTGGAGAGCTTTTAAGTCATGCTAAGCGTTGTAGCTTGTACCAGCAGTTTTGTCATTTAAGTTCGAACTCTATGATCGATTTTAGTTAAGATACCATTTGGGTTTCGACTACATGGTTAAGAAGATCTTGTCGAGAATAACTAGTAAGTAGTTATGAAAGGTTCCACCTTTATCATATGGCAAGTTTAGGCCAAGGTATAGTTGCTTTCAATTAGTCTATAATGCTTTAATTATGCAGTTGAAGGATTTGATCTTAATAAGTTAGCTAGTAGTCGAAGGACTCTAGAATGATGAAAGAACAGAGCCATAATGTATACAAGCTAGAGTAGAGCCTTAAGTTCGAGTAAATTTTACTCATATCCCCATGAATACCAAGGAATTTCATATCCAAAGTTGTTTATCCATGTGGTGAGATGTGATTGTGATGGGCTTGATCACCCATATGATCGAAGATCTCGATGGTCGTCTTTGGGTTTTTCACCCTATGTCTCCGTCTTTGTTTAAAGGTCAGGTTGAGTTTTGACATTGAGTTAATTGTTTGACTCTTTAGTTAGTTTATTTCTACTCTCGGTCAAATCATTTCGATCTTATGATCATTTTGTTGTAACTTTGTTTAGCCGATCGTTTAGGATTTGAGCCTATCAACCTAAAAGTTGTCGAGAATAGGTTTTCCTTTGACCAAAGAAAAGAAAAGAGTTTTATTGAGTTTATTCAATAGTTTCCCAATCCCAGTCGATAACAAATAATTATCTAGAGCTAGGAGATGTATCAAGTAAGATACAACAAATTCCTCGTTGAGGCAAGTTCCATCTGTGATTAAACCAACAAAGTTGAGTATGAGATACACTCTTGGAAATGTGTGTTATGGTTATAGCAATAATTTGAAGGAATTAAAAAATGCTATTAGAACAACTTCATTGTTCGTATGAGCGAATAGAGTAATATGAAATTCATTATTACGTTGAGGTTGAGATTCCTAGTTACCTATCTTTGAGATAGTCGAATCATCCTAAAATCCTAAAGAAGGATAGCGATACAGAGTATGGGAGAGCATGATGCTTATTTCCACAATCTGGAAGGGACCGTGAAATCCCGGTTAATAAACTTCTCACTTTCAAAGGCGACCTTAATAATGTACCCTCTTGAAAACGATTTCAAGGTGGACCTTGATGTGAACAATATTAATAAATCATAGATGCTCGAGATACGAATGTCTTAGCGACTTTAGAATTGAAAGAGAACTTGAAGTAGGTATTTCAAAGTCGAGAAACAATGTTAAGGCCTTGGCGCCTATGACATAAATGAGAATATACAAGCACATTATTCTAGTATCAAGCTATACCTTTTCTAAAGACTAGCGGTCATATAGTGACAATGACGATTTGGACTCTCATGGTGACTTGGAGAAAATGTATTGATACAAACCTTAGTTTAGTTAATGAATAAATATAAGAAGTTAAGGAAACCTCAAGACGTTACAAGCTGTCCAGTTGTGAGACAACCTCAAGCATAAAAGAAATTTCAGGAGCAACACTTGCCTATCCTTGATAAGGTTGAGTGATCTGCTGGAGCATGAAAGCGAGTTCATTCTTTCAGATGAATCTTGATCTTCTAAGTTACACAATCATTGAGATCATGTCTTGTGTTATTTTACGTAGCGAGATGAAGCCGATTGATAGGAATATCTAGATGAGCAATGATGGAGAAGTTTTACAAAAAATTTGATATTAAAGTAGACAAAATGATTGTGCTACCTAGGCGTGAAAATCGAGAAAGAATTGGGGTTATCATCTACGATATAACGAGTTAATTAGTCGGTCGTTATGATGTCGTCCACAAGGATAGAAATAGAGATTTGGGATAACGACAATTTCAGCAATTTCCATCGAGATTGAGGTTTAGAGATTGACATAACCTAAGTAAGTCTTTTGACTTGGACTTATCTTGAAATGTTGAGTCAATGCTATGGTAATAACAACTAAGCGGTGAAAGTAGTCTTGACATTCTTTTGAATCTTAACGTAAGTGGGATAACCAAAAGTACTATAGTCGATATACAACTTTTTAAAGAGACACCAATTGATGCTATGAGGATGACTAGATGAGTCATCTTGCGGACAAAAAAAATATCGAGGAAATAAAAGAGCATATGCGATATTGAATTAATGATATCCTTAGAGGAAAATCCAATCAACATCGGATGTTACACAAGTATTGAGAAACACGCATACGAAAAAGATGTTCAAAGAGTTATTTCTAAATCTAGAGGAACCTTTTCACTCCGCTACCTAAAAGTTGTGTGTTCTTGGAGAGCGATCCATGATAGTGGTACCATCAACCGAGACAAAGGAGATGAGATGCTCTAGAATGTTTTAATACATCAAAATAACAACGCATGATCGTCAGACTTACAAAGACTCAATTGTCCGTAAAGAATTAGGGAATCAAATTTTCACCCATATTAAGGCGATCGTGGGTTAGTATTTATAGATTATATCGTCATCTATTCTAAGTGTGTGATGAGCATTAAGAATAGTGAGAGACATCAAAACATAAAATTGTTAAAGACTAAGCAATTTTAAAGCCAAATTCACTCTATGCACGAAATTGGCTAGTTAAAGTGATATTCCTTAGTCATACAATATCGTTAGAAGAAATTAGAAACATATGTCACAAGAGTAAAGTGGTAAAAATCTTGAGTTGTCAACTACCCCAATGGAAAAAGAAATTAATGGTGATAGGACACCATTGAGAAACATTGAAGGATTACGCAAGACATCGAAACCAATGAGATTACTATACTTAAGAGAATATTGAGTATAACCGTTGAGAAGTGGGTTTCTAAGAACTCGAGACAAGATTAGTAATAAAACCAACCTTAACCATCGTCTAGGAAGCAAAGTCTAAAATCTTCATATATGGAAGTGAAAGAGTTCGAATGAGAGGAAGAGATCACGGCTTGAACTAGCGAGTTTACATATTGTCATAGTAATTACCATCTAGAAAAGACCATAGTGGTAACCAATACCTGACGAGAAAAGAAATGTGAAAATTGGGCAATTTTTAAAATAATAATAATAATAATAATAATAATAATAATAATAATAATAATAATAATAATAATAATAATAATAATAATAATAATAATAATAATAAATCTAGAATCGTCATCGTCATTGGAATACATCTCGTTGAGGATATCACACATAGCTTTGGCGGTTTCTAAGAACATGGTGATCTTCTTGACGGACAACTCCAAACTATTGAGAAGCCGTATCATGACGAGAGAAATTATCGACACCAAGATTCATAATTATCGTCCGTAGCAACAAGAGGTATCCGAACATTGTGCCACTTTGTATGATATCACACAAATAGGAAAAAAACAATAACAACAACACGAGATCAAGCATATAGTTGGAACCAATTAATTTAATATAGGTTCCCAAGGCAAGTTTAGAGTCGGGTATGATAAAAGGAGCGTGAACAAAACCCAAATAGAAAAGATGTGCCTTATGATGTTATTAGATAAATCGAGAAGGATGTATGAGAAGCGATTAGTGACTTAGTCACACTTAGCTTGGAGAGGTTACTCTACCAAAGCCAAAGTTGAATAGCGTCGATTAGCCGAACGACTATCACGGACTTCTGAGAAGAAGTTATAGTCGGCATAAATTGAGAATGATGACTTATTAGCAACAAATTATGGTGGTAATTTAAAGGACACATAGAGCGATCGTCACGGCCAAATCTATGGTGGCCGTGAGTACTCTAGAGTAGACAATAGATTCTACCAAAGATGGCACGTAAAAAAAATCGCCATGGTCTCGAAGAGATCGATTGATGAGAGTTAGCGATCTTACGCGGTCGAGAGGATAGTAGATTGGAGAAATTAAAGTTCTACATTAAAGAAGAAATGCATATATTCACGATACAGTTGCGATCGGTCGATCGTAATTTTTAGATGGAGGGCGAATTTCGGAGGCGGTTTAAAGGAATTAGGATTCCTTAGCTAAGCGACAAAATATCATCTATCTGGACCGACTAGTCTGCGAATGAATGTATTGAACTTAGAATATTCCATACGAGATTAGTCTCCAACAAGAAAAGAAAATGAGGAATTTTCATCTCTCCCAAAACTTGCTTCATTAAGCAATATTGTAGATGACGTTATATAAAACTTCATATGTTCATATAATGAAGATTTTCACTCCATGAAGGTAAGGTCGGAAGGATAAGACATAGGGACCATATATGGTTCAATAGACGAATAAGGTAATCGTTTAAGATAAAAAAGTATTAATAAACATAAGGCGAGCAAAGTATATGACGTATATTCGTAGTGATCAGATTCATACTTAAGTATTGAGAATCAAGCCATATCTCTAAATGTCTTCTTTTAAGATAATTCATATATTTGTTGGAATAATGTTATGAACCGGTTCTAAAAGAACGATAATAGATTGTGAGTCAAAGCATAGTTCTTGAAAGAATGACTTTGTCATCTAGATATAAAATACTTCTTAACGACTATGGACGTCATTAATAAAACAAGCGTCCGAACCCAAATAGTTATTTACTCAAGATGAGTGAAATGAAAGTATTCTAAGGTATCAAATTTCGAGGCGAAATTTTCTTGAGATAATAGAATGTAATATCCGTATCCTAAATAATGTTATAACATATTATTTAATCTTGTTTTAGAATTTTGCTATCTTTAAAATAGTTAAATCAAAGATTGATTGATTAATACAAGTATATAAACGAGTCGGTTATTTTTCGCTGACTAGTTTACATCACATCACCATCCTCATTACTTACCATCAACTTTACCAACTCTTACCATCAACTTTATCAACACTTACATCACATAGCTTACACACCTATGACTACTCTCACTCATCCTCACGGATATAGAAGATTTTAAAACACCAGACATACTTCATTTAACCTTCCATCTCTCAAACTAATCAAGGACAATGGAAACAAATGGAGCAGAGCTCTCGGCAAGCTGCTGAAGGACAAGCATAACTAAGCAAAAACCAGACGCATTCTTTCAGGTTTCATGCAACTCAATCTCATTCCTTTGAACTCTCATATATTAAATACTTGGGAAACATTTAGGACTTTTTCTTCAGCAACTTTTAAACTCCGCTTATGCATCAAACAAATCTAGGATAAACAATAGAACCATTTACTAATCACGATATGGATTAGATACAGAAGAAGAAATCAAAATACTTTAGGATCTTAAATACATAGATATTATTCCTTTCTGAAACTCACACTTGCACCGATGAACTTGAATACATACAACAAACCAAATAAGAGAATAGACACGTTGAGAAGATTAGATGAACATAGGAGATTTGCGTTTGGCCGAGGGGTTGGATTCTGTTCAATCAAGGAGGGAAGGTTATTCTGGCTCGATGTTGTTGGGTGGAACCGGACACGGCGGCAATGTTGCTGTTCGGGCCGAGATACAAGAAGACGATGGCGATGTTGGCCTTGGACGATTGAACGCGATAGCCGAAGAAGAAGGCACTGCTCGGCGTCGATGCGACTCGACCGCGTGAGGGCAGGCGACGGTAGACCCTGCCATTGGTGGCAGGAGAGCTGCGACTGCAGCGGCATCGAGACGGCAATGACGACGATGGCTATAACGATGGAGGCTCGCTGCGTTTACTACTCGCCGAAAACCTGGAAAAAAAAAGAGAGAGTTTAATTAAATCGGGTCTAGAATAAAATAGAAGATCTAATTGAAATCAAGATAAAAAGAAAGGAAAGATGGTGGTTGATTCCGTTCGTCCTGTTCGATGTTCGACGACAGTGGCCACAGCTTCGTTGCGGCCTCATGGCCGAGCGACGCACAACTACAATTGCTTGTCGGACCTCAAGGAACGATATCCTCCGTGTGAATCGAGAGAGAATGTGGCGTTGAGAGAGAAAAGGGGGTAGTTTTGCGTAGGCGAAGGACTCATCGATGGCACCAACGGCCAGAGATGAGGAGACGACGTCGGTGGATGTCCAAGTGCCGAGAGAGATGAGAGACGAGAGCTATCGTCAGCAGTGACGCACTCATCGGACGATGATGCGCTCGTCGGAGATAAGAGGAGAAACAGGGGCGGTAGGCTGGGCGAGTTGGGGAAAAAGAGGTATGTTGTGCTTGTGCCCGGTGTGGTGGCGTCGGGAGAGGAGACGGGGCGGCAGTCGCGATGACGACGCATCGTCGGATGAGATAAGTCAGCGGTGAAACTGCCGAGAATGTGAGAGGAGGCGGCGCCTCCTATGAGTGAGTGAGAGAGAGAGATGGATAGGCTAGGGTTTAATTGCCCTCATTTGTCTTGTTGGGCTAATTTCTATTGGGCTGAAATTCAAATAATATACGGTGATGGGCTGCAGCTAAATAAAATTGATATTGGGTTGAACCTATTTCTTTTATCAACCCAGTTTGCAAATAAGTGAAGGTGGGTGGGCTGATTTGGTATTATCAGCCCATGAAGATTTGTCAAATTAATTGGGCTGCCTAATTAAATTAGTTGGGTTTAGCTTTAACTAATTTTAGATAGTGATCTTTAATCAGATAAATAATTTGGGCTTGACTTGTTAAGTTATTATTTAATTAAATTTGATTTCCTATTCATAATAAATAAAACTAAGCCTATAAGAAGAGTTATATTGAACTCATAAATTAATCTATTGGATTAACTTTAGTTATGAATTGATTAATTAAGATTAATCAAAATTCCAGAATCAATTAACAATTGATTTAATCTTAGTCGACTATTCATTTGGAGTGTGCTTTCCTTGAAGTTTTAGAGAAAGAGCTAGAGTTCTAGCGATAAAATTTAGTAATAACACGAGAATTAGCAAAGAAAGCAAAATTTCTAATAAAATCTCTAATAGAATGATATCACGAACTCCTTTCGTGATAATTTTCCTTCGTTTTAAACATCTTATTTATTATTTCTACGAAAAAGGTCGGCGAGGAGTGGCGATAGAAGGACATTGAGTCAGGTGGAATCATGAGTAAGCTTTGCAATCGGTGAGCTTTCTTATATAAGCGAAATCAAATGATTCATTCAAGCGGTTATTTTATTTTCAAAATCTTTGAAATGAAAATGTTTCAAATATTGTCTTGCCATAAATGTTTGAGATTTATGTATGATACATATCGTGTTTGGCTATGCAAAACCCGAGAATCAAATTCGAGTCTGTGTTAGGGATCCCAGGCGGGATTTGTATGCATAAGTGAGAGAGTCATCTAAAGGGGTGATCGGTCCGGTGACCGTGGAAGGAGACCTCTTCCGGGACACAACAATTGTTACAAATATGGTGGTTACAAAAACTTAGACTTATCGGTAATACTTTAAGATTCACAAAAGAATTTAGTAAGCTTGGGCATTTCGTTAAAATCCTCGTATTCTTGTTGGAATGGCTTGACAATTATATATATATCTTTCGGCATGTGTCCTTTGAGTGTTTTTGTACTCGACCACTGCATATATTTCTAAATGTACATGTTGTTGTGATGTGAATGGTGAAGTGCGGCCAGAGCTTTTGTCGAGTTTAGTTAAAGAATGCCCGAGATACATGTCTTCATACGTGTACCTCGGTTATGCTTTTCATTGCAAAATACTTGATTATATTTTAATTACGGTTATCAGTCCGACTTTTAGTTAAGCAAGTTCAACCCATTTCTATCCTCTTCTAATTCTCCATCCACAGTCATGATTTCCGACTTAGCTATCCTTTAGTAAAGTCCGGTCGTGACATCGATTACTAGGATCGGGTTATTCGGATTGATATTTTTCGGTAAGAAATTTTCAACCCTAACCTTAAAATTTAGGTTTGGACTAACCCGTGGTCGATCGGACGAGCTTATGAAAAAATTAACACACACACACATATATATATATATATATGTATGTATTTCTTGATATATTTCTATATTTATAATAAACAAATACACACAAAAGTCAAAATGATAAGTTAACAAACATAAAATTCAAAAGAATAAATATTATTCGAAAAAGTAAAATTACATGACATGAAAAATAACGATAAAGTATTCAATAATAATTTCCCTCATAGTATCCATAAATGATTCTAAAGTCTAAACACATGAATAACATCTAGTGACATAACAAAATATTTTCCTCATGATGGCCCAACTTATCATAATTTAAAAGAAAAATCAAGAAATATTTTAAAACTAAAATTAGAAATAAAGAATTATAATATAATACCATTTAAATTATATTACAATATTAAAATATAAAATAGTGTTCATAATTTTTATTTTTTAATAAGCTTTAATATTCATATTCAAATAACTAAATCTTTAGTAATATGATACAATTATAATGGAGATAAAACTTATATCCTAAAAGAATCTAATAAGTTAATTCACTATAATACCATTTAAATTACATCACAATATTAAAATAGAAAATAATGCTCATAACTAAATTCTTTTCTTAATATGCCTTAATAATCATATTCCAAATAACCAAATGACCCAATTATTAAAATTCATGTCATCCCAAAGTGCTATACTCTTGGTGGACGGAGAGAGCATTAATATTTATTTTGTAATATTCACGTTCTTATTTAAATGCTTACATATATTAGTAATATTTTAATCGATTTTAGATAGAAGGGGTATTAAAGCCAAACAATTATTAAAATTCATGTCATCCAAATAATTATTAAAATTCACGTCATCCACAAAGTGCTACACTCTTGGTGGACGGAAGATATTAATATTTACTCTAATATTCATGTTCTTATTTAAATATTTACATACATTATTGTAACAACTTATATATATATTTAGGGAACCCGCGTAGTTAATGGACATTATTATACGAGTTTACGGCGAGCGATGAGTAAAATTATTTTTAATTAATTATTATTAAAGAAAAGTTTAGGTGTGATTTTAAAAATGATCTAAAATTATCGACAAATCATTAAAATTATTTTGATTTTTATTAGAACTAACATCTTTTATTATATATTCTATTACAAAATGGAGACATTACATTGATCTTCAATCCTATGTGGATTTTCTCAATTTTTCTTTCTTATTTTCTAAAATTTTCATTTTATGCATTCTAAGCACTTTCCAATCCCATCGATTTCTTAATTAAACTTAGCCAAATTAAAACTTATATATAATGATATGATATTTCTATTATTCAAATCTCAACCAAATTTTCACTTTTAATAATTAGTATGGTGATTGATATTAATATTATTTAAACTATACCACCAATTTAATTTGGTCAAATAAATAGTTTATTTAATTTAAATTTTCTTTCTTATTTTCTAAAATCTTCATTTTATGCATTCTAAGAACTTTCCAATCTCACATTGATTTCTTAATGAAACTTAGCCAAATTAGAACCACTATATAATGATATTTCTATTCTTCAAACCAAATTTTCACTTTTAATAATTGGTATAGTGATTGAAATGTAGAAATTCAATGGTATACCACCAATAATGTAGAAATTCAATGGTATTTGTTACGTGCCATGCACTAATTTGTGTTGTAGAAATTGTGATATTAGTCAACAAATGTATCATCTGTTTTAATGCTAATATAATACATGTAGTTGTTGAGCCTTTAGTTTTGTGGTATTCCTCCATTTTAAGAAGGTGAGTGATATGGTATCGATCCTCTATCCCAAATTAAGAAGAATATTGTAAGTAAAGATAAATAGACATAGTTAGATAGCATAAAAACATAAATGATTGTATGTGTGTGTTGCCTAGTGCAGAAGCCAAAGGTCTGGGTTCGAGTCCACCGTGTGCCTTTGTAACACAAATTTTGTATTTAAATTTAATAAATACAAAATTGTATACAAAATTAATTGAATTTGGATTTGATGAATTTGAGATGAGTTCGATCTCTATCTATCCTCTCGATTCTACTCTTTTATGTGGATCATTGAGCGATCTTGAATGTTCTTGAGTTGTTTGGAGGGATGTAGTTCCTTGATCTCCTGAACTTGAAGGTTGAACTTGACGATGTTGATCCGAAGGACCTTGGCCTTGTTTTACGATCGTATCGTATTTGATTTGAAATGTTGAAGAACGTTTGAAGATCTTCAAGTTTGAGCGCCAACGGAGGGCTTTCACCATGTTTCGAATTGAGCGTCGCCTTTGATTTGATTTGGAGGATGATCTTGGTGAAGAACGTGGTGATTTGCATGAAGAACGCTTTGAATGCTTGAAGAAGACTTTGAATGTCAGAGAATGCTTCGCAGAGGATTCTTCGAGTGTCTTGAGCTCTTCAAATATTTGATTTTTCACTTCACTCAATTCACCTCCGCCATTATGAAGCCCAAGACCCATTTATAGATGTGAGCTAGTGGCTTAGTGGGCTTTTGGGCTTATGGGCCTTGGACCATCAAACTATGGGCTTAAGCTTAGACTTGGGCTTATGGGCCACCAAACCATGGGCTTGATCTTGGGTTTAGACTTATGGGCCTTTTGGGTCACCAAACCATGGGCTTGAGCTTGGGCTTAGACTTATGAGCCTTTTGGGCTTATTTGTGTGATTTGAGTGGTTATTCCTCTTGAGGTGTCGTTGCCACATGTCATTCTCCCATTCATGGATGAAATTAAATATTAATCACATATCTATTTAATTTTGGAATAAATTCCATTAATAAAATAAAAATATAATTAATTATTTAATTTGTAATTTACACATGGCGCAATCTCATTTGCTAACAATTTTAATTGTTTACACCTTTAAAATTTCGTATTAAATTACAAAAAAAAAAACATAAATGACATATTTGGTTAAGATTGAGGTTAAAGATCTTGGTTTCAAGTCCATCGGCGTGATCTTTAAGTTTCTAAATTAAATTGATCAAAAACAATAAAAAAAATAAAACATAAATGACTCATAAATTTAAAGATTAACGCACCATAAATAACAATATTTATACAAAATTGCACATTTATCACGGTTGTGAGTTTTTGTGTAATTAATTCTAATGGTTCGTTTGATTGTAGAAAAGTCAAATTAATTAGACATGTGGTTCTAAAGAAAATAAACCCTAATAAATTCATTTTCTGATAAAAAATAAAAAATTTGTCATGATTCCTCCTTCATCACGTACATCATCATACTAACATATGCTTATTCATTAATTATTTCTGTTAAAACAAAAAAAAAATCTGTAATGAAAATGGTTTAATCAAATTCCTAAGATAAATTTACTCATGTTAAAAATGGTTTCCACATACGAAACTTGGTAATAAGTTCTATCGACCACATTTCAAGCGTGTAATGGGCATGTACAACTGAATAATCAACAAAAATTTAGGTGTTTTATGGAATTGAACAATGTACTCCACCAATTGAACAACTTATATATATACTTAGAATCAATGCTTATTTTTCATCCTATAATTATTTTACAACACTAATTTAATTCGGCTAATTAATTAATTAGATGACCAAATAAATAGTTATATATTTTTATTTATTTAAATTCTCTATTTAATGTATGTTAAATTCTAATTCTAATCATATTAAAATATCTTATCCCACATTGATTTCTAATCATACTCCACCAATTGAACAACTTATACATATACTTAGAATCAATGCATATTTTTTCATCCTAAAATTATTTTACACCACTAATTTAATTTGACTAATTAATTAATTAGATGGTGAAATAAATAGTTATATATTTTATTTATCTAAATTCTCTATTTAATATCTTTTAAATTCTAATTCTAATCATATTAAAATATCTTATCCCATTGATTTCTAATTATACTCAACCAATTGAACAACTTATACATATATTTAGAATCAATGCATATTTTTCATCCTACAATTATTTTATACCACTAATTTAATTTGGCTAATTAATTAATTATATGACCAAATAAATAGTTATATATTTTACAATAGTTATATTTTTAAATTTTAACTTAATAATTATATATTTCATAAATTTTAGCAATTTATGTAATTAGCGAATATTATATACGAAAATGAGGCGAAAACATGATTTTCACTTTGTTTGTAGGTCTTTTGTTATTTATATTATTTTGATATAAAATATACATTATAGGCAGTATTTACATTAATCGACATGTCTACGTATTTTTTCAATTTTAATCTTTTTATTTATATGATTTATTATTAATAATTAACAATGTAGTGTTCAACTTTTATCGAGACGAATAAATTAATTATTTTAATAATTTATATTAATAAAATTAAATAGGTTCGGTAATTAATCAAATGTGAGACAAGTGCGATTATGTATATGCTAGACATGTTCTTTATTTTTAAATCTTTTGTTATTTATATTATTTATTATTAATGTTTAATTTATAATATTCAAATCATTACTGAGACAAATAAACAATTCTCATAACTACTTATATTTATAAATTTATTAGTATTTGGTGGTTTGCACGTATTTTTGGGACAAGACCGATTAATAAAATTATTTTCAATCGATTTTGGATACGGACATATAAATTCCAATTGTAAATATGAGATTTAGCTCGTAGGGTACTGGCCCACTTAAAGGCCAAAGAATAATAAACGCTCCGCATGACGCGCGACATCGAAATTTTGAACTTTCGTCCTTTGACAATATTATCCTTCTCACTTTCCTAAATCTCAATCAAATCCCAAAGATTGGATTTTTTTTCTTTCTTAATTATATAAATTTGTTTTTCTTTTGCGAATATCCCACATATAAAAAAGATTTGTTTCTATAAAAAATACTTTATCTGTCTTATTTAAAGTGTCCATTATAAATGTCTCATTCTATTTTAGAAAGTAATTATTCCTTCAAAAAGTGTGAACCCTATCCATTTTTTATCACTTTAACTATTTTATACATATCTCATAAATATTCGTACCCAAAAGAAAATAGACACTTCAAATGGGACAGATGGAATCATGGAATAGTGTTTTTCTAACTCATTTACTAATATATATCCATATTTAAATTTTTAATTAAAATTTAAAAAATAAATGTAAACATATTAGAAAATTTATTGAATAATTTTTTAAAATATTTTTCTTAATTTTAATAAAAATTCAATCAGTTTGCATAATCTTTTACGGATGGAATTATCATTATACTCTCACTCACCTCTTAGTGAAGCTATATTTTTCTTCACTTTTTTCTTTTTTAGATTTTAAAACCCCGCATTTTCCAACGGCCGCCTTTTTCAATTTCGTCAGTGAACCAAACCCTTTCTCTCTCCGAATTGATTATACTGTGTGTGATACTGTTAATCTTCATTTATTTTTCATTCTGTTGTTTCAATCTCCTATTCTCCGTGCTGTGCACGATATTTTGTGGAGTAGTTATATTTGGTAAGTAGACCCCGTTGCTAATCTTTTGAATGATTGCTTGATTTCCTGTAGAATGTTTAACCTCCTTTTTCAAGTTTTTAAAAGTTGAAAACAAGTGGAAATTGAAAAGTCTCTATCTAACGGTTGATTTCTTGCTTTAGGAGTTATGGCACATGGGGAGTGAGAGTAATGTGATTGTGGTGTCGGAATTTCGTTTTCTGAATTTATCTGTTTTAAGTTAAGTGGAGTGCAATTGGGAAGGTGAGGATTGATTTGTTGAAGAGCTCCGACTGATTCAAGAAGCAGAAAGTATCTTCCTCTTCTTTTGACCGGAAAAAGAATTTTAAGGAATTTTATTGCGATTCTTTGTTGATTTTGGCAGGTGTTGCTATCTGATTGCACTGTTTATTGAATATGAAAAATTGAGTCTGTTTTTCCCCCATACGGACTATTTGATATTGGAGAAAACTCGTGTTTTCTATTTGATTCTGAAACTTCAATGTTATTGTGTTATTATTGTTGGTGGAGGTGATTTTGTGTGAAGATGGGGAATTGAGGGTAGATTGGTCTTTGAAGAGTCATACTGACACATGATTTTTTTTTATTTTTTTTTGTAACAATGGATCAGAAACACATTGATTAGTGCTTTGTTTATTGCATGGGAGCCTCATGATTCCTGCTAACGGTGATGGTGGTGTCTGAAATCAGTACTCAGCTTTGCTGAAACCTAAAATATTTTTAAAAAGTCAAGTACAATTTTGTGCAGTGGAGTTGTTATAAAATTATTTCTTGAGTAGGGACGTCAGATGTTCTGAATCTAAGGGTTATTTATTCAAGAAACGTGTATGCCTTCTCTAAATCTCTTTCTTTTAAGCTGGTATAAATTTTTTATGTATACCCCTCTCTTTCTGTTATATATGTATAATATAAGCATATATATACTATTGGTCTTTCAAAACGATAGTCATAGACACTTCAGTTCCTCTGATATTGTTAGTTGACTTTTATGTACCATTGGTAAAAAACTGATGTTCAGAAGAGTACTTCTGCTTCATTTGTTTGATTGTGTTCACTTCATGTTATATGTTGCAATCTTTCTTTTGATTTTGTTTCCGTGCAAATGTTTCTGTACGATCTTTATCTTCTTTGACACTCAGCTCATTTAACTATGTACCGTTGAACAAACATGCTTGAAAGATGAAAGAAATTAGACTGTTATGTAAATCGTCCTAAATGTTCGTTATAAACTGATTTGTTCTTATTTGGTTCCTAATTATTGCAAACTCACTAATATAAGTATCTACTTTTTTTCCTTTTATTTTTCCCCTTGGTTGATTCATGTACAGTACAGGTTTATTGCCAAGTCCAATGGTAATTAGTGATTGGCGTCGTCTCCAGTCGCAGCCTCAAGTCCCGCAGGCACAGCCGCACAGGTAAGTGGTTCCATTTTCTTTTTATTTACTGTTTTGATTTCACTTTTTTAGTTTAATAGTTATTATTTGTATATATTATTAATTTATTAGTAGAATTGATTATTATTGTGATGTATATGTTTGGGTTCCATCATTCAGAGTGTTTTAGCTTCCTTCCAGTAAATGTTTTGTTTAATTTTTAATTTTCAGTTTTGCTTATTTAATTTTCTATTTTGTAAGTAAGTAATACATTGTTAATATATCAGTTGTATTTTAATTAATTAGTTACTTAATATTTAGTTTATTCTCATAATATTAGTAATATATAAAATATTATAAAATAAATTAATAAAACCGTATTTTGAACATATTCAGTATCTTGATTTTGAAAAATAACGATTTTAGTCCCGTATCGTATCGTACTTCGTCCCCGTGCCCGTGCTTCCTAGATGGTGGCTATTGCAACAGTGGGTATAGCTATCTCTTACTCATTGTCTTCAGGAGCACATTATGGTATAGGGACTGGGATACTTGTCTTGCTTGGGATATTGCAGCTTGACGTTTGCTGCTACTTTATTTTATTGTTAACCTTTCTTGAAATCACACCGATCTAACCTATAGAATTGAAATTGGCAGAAAACTTTAGATTTCTTGCATCAGTGGTAATAAGGATTTTCTTGAACGCTCCATGTCAATACTGCGGGCGAATATTTCTCAAACCTCAGAAAATCATTTAAAATGGCGGTGGCGCCATCTTCATTTTCCTCCACCTGGAAGCACCAACGCTGGAAAGAGAATCCCATTCATCCTACAGAACCCGGCGTCGTCCCCACAAACAAAGCGATAACATTAAGCTGCAAAAACGGGGACCTAGATGACGCCCGCCAATTATTCGACAAAATGCCGCATCTAACAGTCGTCTCGTGGAACACCATGATCACCGGCTATTCCAAATGGAATTTGACCCTCAAAGCTCTAAGCTTGATCTCGCTCATGCACCACTCCAACATCAAGTTCAACGAGACTACATTTTCCATTTCACTGAGCGTATGTGGGCGGGGGCAGTCGTTGATCAACGGGAAGCAGGTTCATGGCTTGGTTCAGAAATCCGGATATCAAAGATTCAAGCTTGTGGGAAGCGGGTTGCTGTACTTGTATGCTAATTCTTGCCATATTAAGGACGGTCGGAAACTTTTCGATGAGTTGTATCAAGAAAATGAGTTGTTATGGAGTTTGATGTTATTTGGCTATGTTGAGTGTAACTCAATGTCTGAAGCTCAAACCATCTTTCATCAAATGCCGAGGCGCAGTGTGGTGGAGTGGACTACTTTGATTTTAGGGTATTTGAGGAGTGAGGTTGGGTGCAAGAAGGCGTTGGATGTGTTCAAGATGATGAGAGAGAATGGCGAGGCTGCTCCAAATGAGTTCACTTTGGATTGTGTAGTGAGAGGTTGTGGTAGGATGTGGGATCTCATGAATGGAAGGGTGATTCATGGGCTTGTGATAAAATTTGGGTTTGAAGATGAGAGTTTGATTGGTAGTGCCTTGGTTTTCTTGTATTGTTGCTGTGAATCTGTAGATGATGCCAAGAATGTTTGCAGGTACATGTCGTGTCGATCTGTGGCAGATTCGAATGAGTTGATTAGAGGGCTTCTGAAGCTGGGGAGGATGGAAGAGGCTGAGATGATTTTCAGCAATATGGTAAAGAGGGATTCAGTTTCTTACAATCTGATGATTAAAGCTTATGCAAGGTGTGGTCGAGTTGAGGAGTCAAAGCGGTTGTTTATGCAGATGCCACTGAAAATCTTGAGCTCTCTTAATACCATGGTCTCTGTGTATGCGAGGAATGGTGAGGTCGACAAAGCTTCGGATCTTTTTGAGAAGGTGAAATTGGAAGGAAGCCCCATTAGTTGGAACTCGATGATTTCTGGATATATTCACAACGGCCAGCATGAGAATGCATTGGCTCTCTACCGAACCATGTGTAGATCATCGGTGAGACCGACAGTTTCCACCTTTGCCGTGTTACTCTATGCGTGTGCCTGCTTGGGATCTCTTCAGCAGGGACGAGTGGTTCATGGCCATTTGGTGAAAACTCCCTTCTCCTCTGATGTCTGCGCTGGAACAGCCCTCATCGACATGTATTCAAAATGTGGAAGCATTGCAAGTGCAAGGGACGCGTTCGGCTGCATTTCCTTGCCCAATGTGGCAGCTTGGACGGCGCTGATCAATGGGCTCGCGCACCACAGTCTTAGCTCTGATGCGGTGTTGTTATTCAACCTCATGGTAGAGAGGGACGTAACTCCAAATGCAGCCACTTTTGTCGCCGTGTTATCTGCCTGTGCCAGAGCAGGTATATTAGACAAGGGAGTGGCGTTTTTCCGATCTATGAAGGAGGAATATGGTATAACTCCAACGCGGGAGCACTTGACATGTGTCGTGGAGCTCCTCGGGCGATCAGGGCTCGTACGTGAAGCAGAAGAAGTTGTAGAGTCGATGACAGTTGAAGCAGACAAGATTGTGTTGACGACGTTGCTGCATGCTAGCTGGTCGTGGATGGAGACGGAAGTAGCGGAACGTGTGGCTCGGAGATTGCAGGTGTTGGATCCTAACTGGGCAGCCGCGTGCATTATAATGTCGAACATGTATTCGGAACGGGAAGTGGGGAAGAAGCTTAAGGTGAGAGAGGCGTTGAAAGAAAAGGGTTTAAGAAGGATCCTGGATGTAGTTGGATTGATGTAAACAGCAGAAGCCATGTCTTTTCTGTGAGCTTTAGAAACCATCCAAACTCTGACATGATATATGCAACTTTAGAGTCTTTACTAACACAGTGTAGCTTACGATGAAACCAAATCTAGAATTAAATATTCTTTCATTTATCTTTCTCTATCTATATCTTCTTCATCGCGTGAGTAAATGTAACAGAGAAAATTAAAGATGAAAACTCCGAGGCCAATATACATGCAGAGGGCGGGCACAGAAAAAGGGTTATATATGTGCAAGTAATGCTAGACTATGATAAAGACGATTTCTATACAACATTTGGTGAATGCAGAAGCAACATTCACTTTAGAAAATGTAGCGATGAAGGTAATCGACTCGAGCTGGATGCTTGAGCTTCATGAGAGCCTTCACTTCATGCTTCCTAACCATTTCCCTTGAAATGTTGAGATTTCCTGCAATTTCTCCGAGCGTTCTATCTCCTTTACCATCGAGTCCGTACCGTTGTCTGATCACCAAACTCTCCTTGGGTTTCAGAGAATCAAGCTGATACAATATATTTACCACCAAATTTGATCATTTCTTTAGTGTAAATATATAAAACAAAATAGATAAGAGAAGTGCAGGTTGCCAAAACTTACCACGTCATCTAGAGCAAGCCTAAGAAGTGCAGGTTGCCTTCTTTTATCTCCCTCAACACCATCTACGTCTTTGATTCCATTGATGAGCTCTTCCTGGGTCACTGCATGCTTTGCATGCAGTGAAAGAATAGGCTTTGCTACCGTCATTACTTCATGATATCTTTATGTGGAGATCCCAACTCGATCTATAGTTTCTCCATCAGTTGGCAATCTCTGAAGTTCAAACAACAACACTAGCTTGGCCCTATGGACATCAGCTCGGACCTGTACCAAGATATAGTTTATAGCATGCTTTATGTTGCATAGAAATGTTTCAATGGATCTGGAATAGAGTCAGAATTCAGAAATAAACTTTCTGATCATATTTTGAGATATTGAAAAGTGGAAAGACAGAGCTGCTTTTGAAGCTTATTGACTCAAGGCCAAAGGACACCTTTGTGAAACTTGAAAGCATCATGGAACGAATAATGGCATGCCTGATAAAGAGGCTATATGTTGAGAGCTGGAACTTCCTTTTTGGCTCGAAGCGGTCAATACTTGTTATAAGACCCTTTACACCAGCTTGACACAAGTCTTGGAACCTTGGTCCACTTGTAAAGTCTTGAAAATACTTAATTCATAACAAACAAGACTAGTCGCAGGTTGTGCTGCATGAATCGAAAACATGTCTTCATTTAGATTCTTCTGATGCAATGGCATGTACTTTGTATTTAACCAAAAAATCCTGGTCAAGAACCAAGCTCACAGCAACCCATACCTACTGGAAAATGACAATCAATTGAGAATCTATTTCAGCCTTTAACTGAGCTACGCCATAGGCCATTTTCAATTATTAATGTGTCATTACCTAATTCATCACTATGATGTGTTTGTACCAAATTTCCAACAGTCCTCATGCCCCAGTAGCTTCTTAGTCTCAAGTTCTCTGCTGAAATTCAGTTGGAGCTTTCAGAGTGACTTCTACAAGCACAAATGAAGCTAAAGGTGCATCAGAAAAGTCGAGCTTGTCCCACATCGACAAGAAAATGCTTTCCATTCTAGCAGACTTCGTGAGCATGGATATCCTCTGTGTACTCACTGCCAATGGTTTTGACATAGATTGCTTTAAAACCCGACTATGTCCATAAGGTAAAATGAGACGGCAAACTGGATTCATAAAGCCAAATTCATATTTAACCAGACAACTATTAAGTTTTCAAAATACTTTGATCCTCTGTCACAAAGTGACATTATACCCGCACAATTATCCCACATGAGAGAAATTTTGGCCTTTTTAAATCTGGAAGTCAAGAATTAAGATTAAGATTAAGTAGTGCAATTTTTCCAGAAAGTCCCGTAGATCATAGCTTTGTCTTTCCCAAAACAAAAAAGAGCAAGATATAACAGGATGTAACGGAAAAGGAAAAGGCTCTTATCCCATGGAAGTAGAGCTCGGTATAAACAGATTGCTGATTGGACAACCCTTTCCCAACAAAATGAGAAGAAAGAATATGAATTACCTTGATCAACTTGTTTCTGGCGGCTCGACCAACCTCCAATTGTTTCCTCAGCTGAACAGTACTCATGTTTGTTGCATTTGCTAACTCACCATCTGTTAGCTCTTTTCCTAGATCATTTTGTACACTTTCCTTTAATTGGAGGATTTCCATCTAAATACTGAACACTCATCAATAGCATTGATCTAAAACTAAAATGTATTCTCTGAATTACAACCTCTTGGAGTGTCAGTAATCATGGTCTGGTAACTTTAGTTTCGATTCTTGGTTAAAAACACATTATTCTATCATTTCAATGCTACAGGACCAGGAAGTTGATCAAGATCTTGAATTGCTTGTGCTATGTTCTATCCTAAGAATCTTTAACACGAGTTTTAATAAAAATTGTTGAATGTATTATGAGTGGAGTAAAGGTCCCAGAATAGTATAATATTAAACTAGTTAGTGGTGAATCATAGATAGTAAAAAGTGTAAATAAATACGTTGTTGAAGGTAAAAAAGAGAAATAATGATAGACCATTGGTAGTAAAGTGTATAAATAAAATATATTATTGAGAGTAATAAATTGGGAAGATAGTTACCATAAATGGATAGAAAGGAAATTGAAGGACGTCCCAAAAAGAAAAACTAGGATAGAAAGGAGTAGAATTTACATTAAAGCTTGCTGGAAATTACGAGATATATAGAAAACAAAATAATGGAGCTAAGGTTGATTGTTTTGGTTAATATAATCTAGCTACTCCTACCATATGCATGCACAGCCTACCTTTTACGACATTCGAGAAAAAAATAGTAAGCTAAACTAAACAGCTAAATGTAGTACTATAGTTTACCACCATCTCATAATAATCTAGCTCGAAAGTGAACGATAGTTGACTCGACCATTTTGACTTTAAATTGTGTGATGACTATCGACAGCGACCCACCCTCTCATTTATGCAGAGGCCGTCGAAGGAAAGAAAAGCGCAGACACGACCAAAAATTCAAAGAAGCTGAGGACCGCGCCTTAACTCTCTCAGAAGAGCTGCAAAAGGAAACTTTTTCAGTTAAAAGGACTTGGCATGCCAACATTGATCCAAACGATTAGAAGCCTAGCAGAGGAAAAGGTAAATCTGGCTGTAGAGGTTTCAACAGTCTTTGAGGATAGGATTGCTGAAAGGGCCTTGTTTAGAGAAAACTTAAACTAGGAAGGACAGACCGAGAAGCACAGGTCTGCAGATTGGAGAAGGAAAAGAATGAGATGCAGATAGCACTTGAAAAGGAATTAGACAGAAGATCAACAGAGTGGTCACTCAAGCTCGAGAAATTACAGGCCAAGAACTTAGGCTTCGGGAAAGGGTACGGAACTAGCAGAGCAGAATGTTTCCTCCAAAAGAAGTCTCTTCCTCTAGTGAAAGGGATATGGAAACTAGAACCAAGATTACAAACTCAGAGAAACAACTTGTTATCTACTCAAGTTAAGGAAACTAGGGAGGAGAAGCATTATTTGCAGAAAACACTATCTGAATTGCAAGACAAAGCTAGGGCAGTAGAAGAAGAAAGTGATTGCATCCGAAGGAAGTACAAGGATAAGGTATGTGAGACTAAGGATATGCACCAAGCTGTATGTAGGCTCCAAAGGACCTGTAATGATCAAGAGAGGACAGTTGAGGGACTACGAGGTCTATGTGAGGAACTTGGTAAGAAACTTTCTAAGGATAATTTTGACTTTGGGATTGCAAAGCTGCAAATCGAACATGTGAGGCTGACCGGAGTGGAACATGCACTTAGGAAGGAGGTGGAATCATATAGGGTCGATGTTGATTCACTTAGGCGTGAGAACATTGATCTGCTCGATCGTCTGAAAACTTATGGGAAGGAAGGTGGATTTTCAACTTTTAAGTTGGATCAGGAACTACAGAATCGTATTTGCTGCTTGCAAAATCAAATGCTCCCACTGCTTACTGAGACAAGTCAACTTGGCAGGAAGTTAATTGAATATGTTAAAACCAATGGTGGCTTCCATCTGATCAAAGAGCCAGGTTCTACCACATGTTTCGATGGCCATGTTCTTGTCGAATATGAAGTGAAGCTCCAAGGTCTAGAGCGGGCAGCTGAGAACCTAGCAACAAGTACAAAGACCATGTCCAGTGTCCTTCAAGAGAAATCCACTATGATGCTTGAGAAGTGCCACCCAGTTGATGAATCACACAAATGTAATGAGCAAATATCAGAGGTATTTTAGTACTTTAATATACATTTTAAATGCCATTTTCTCCTTTTTATCTCGTTCCTATGTACTTTATGCAATGTATTGGTTTACATTCCAGGACTTAATCAGATCAGAGTTGAAATCAGAGACCCTGTTGACCAGTTTGTTGCGTGAGAAGCTTTTCTCCAGGGAGCTTGACGTGGAGCTGTTGCAAGCTGAGCTTGCTGCAGCTATTAGAGGCAATGATGTTCTCAAAAGTGAGGTCCAAAATGCAGTGGATAATTTCTCCTGCGTAAACCACAAGATGAAAGAAGTTGAACTTCAGGTAAATTTGAACAGTAATTCCTCCTTCTTTGTGAACTTAACATGAAAGATATTTATTCTTTGTAGAGATGAGTCAACTGGCATTCATTTTTTTCCCATGTAGCAACTCAGTTACATTTTCTTAAGCATACAGGTGCTATTTTGTGAAAATTATACTGGAACTATGTGAATCATACCCTGCCCTGTATATTTGTTTATTTGATTATTTGAATGTGCTTACTCCTTTCACTTAATGTGCATGGTGCTCTTTCATACGAATATTAATAATCCCTCAAAGTTTGTATTTTCTCCTTGGTAAAAATTACATGTCAGCTATCTAAATAGAACTAAAAGTCTAAAACAGCCATATGTGCTCATCATGTGCCCAAACTCTGTGCCTCTTATTGAAAAGTTCTATAAGACTGTGCCTTTAGTGAAACGATAGTAAACGAATAGATGCACTTGAACACAAGTTTTCATGTTATTCTCCCTTCGAGGTGTCATTCCTGCACACTACTTGTAGTTGTGGTGATCGGAAAGTCCCTTCAAATTGAAAAATGTCTGGATTTTCATTGCACGAATTTTTAAAGAGTACCACCAAATAAATTGATGATTATTACCATACATACATGTGGTACAGTGTGGATGAAACCATTTGAATTGCTTTTGGAGAAGATCATCAACTCAGGAAGCACCAAACTTCCCTCCATATTTCTGTGTTTTCAAAACAGTGTAGATGTTCTTTGTAACATGCAATATTATGCAATAATATACATTGGATTTTGAAAATATATGTGAAGTATAATCCATTGATTTTGTGTCTTCCTTGTATGTCAGATGATTAAAAAGGACGAGACTGTCAATCAGCTCCACGGGGATCTGCAAGACTGCAAAAAGGAGTTGGCAATACTGAGGGGAGTATTACCAAAGGTATCTGAAGAGAGAGATATGATGTGGGAGGAGGTAAAGCGGTATACCGAGAGTAACATGTAGCTGAACTCTGAGGTTAACGCGCTGAGAAAGAAAACAGTGGCCCTTGATGAAGACATACTAATGAAAGAAGGCCAAATCTCCATTTTGAAAGATAGCATCGGAAAACCTTTCAACCTTCTTGCGACTCCGGATTCAACCACCGAATTCTGCTGGACGGATGCACGTTGATCGGTGGTGATTGTAAGTGGTTCTGCATTTTGGTATAGTTTTGTTTTTCTGCGATGTGCTTATCTTGTGATTATTTTATTAATTCAAAATTAGGGTTTATTATTCAAAATTAGGATTTATTAATTCACAATTATGGTTTATTAATTCAGGTTAGACTTTATTAATTCAAAATTAAGATTTATTAATTCATGATTAGGTTTATTAATTTGCAATTAGGGTTGACTAATTCACAATTAGTATTTATTAATTCCAATTAGGTTTTATTAATTCATTATTAGGATTTATTAATTTAAAATTATTATTTATTAATTCACAATTATGATTTATTATTCTACAATTAAGGTTTATTAAATTAATTAATTTTAATTAAAATTAATTTAATAAAAATTAATCAACTAAATAATTAATTACTTAATTAAAAAATAATTAGGATGGTCTCTCACTTGTGCCTTTGACATAAAGAGGCCACCCTTTTGTAAATGATAATTTTAACATTCTAATTAAATTTATTCTGAACTCTTTGCTTTTTTTGTAGAGTTAAATTTATTCTTTACACAAAGGTGAGTTAAATCGTCAAAATTGTTGTGTGTTTGACCTAGTGTTATAATGATTAATGTAAAGAGACAAAGTCTCGGATTCGAATCAACATACACAATGTTTAAATTTCTACATAAATTTATCCCCAAAAAATCGTCAAAATTGTTTAATGTATTTCATTGTGTAAAACTTTGAAGTACATCAATCTTAGTTGTTTGAAAGCAAAGTAATAATAAATTTGTACTCCGATCACCAAATACGTTTATTTAATTTCGTTTGGTCCGTCCACAAGAATGTTCAGTTCTTTCTTGGAAACATCAACTTCACATTTTTATCCTAAACATATACATTTAAAAAAAAAAAAAAATCACTTATGACCCACCTTTTACACATACTATCTATTAATATATTCATTTATTATTCATATGGTCCACTTTTTACATTAACTTACTTTACACTCATTACAATTTATTAAAACTCATGCTTCCAAAATCAATGAACGATTTTGGTGGACGAAGGAGTAATTGATTTCTTCTTCTTCTTCCTATAATTTGTATGAATTGTCAGGGCGGTGATGATGCTCAAAATGATCCAATGGGCGTAATGAGCTTTTACTGCCAAAAGCAAAATTATCGAAAATATATTCTTAGCCATTTCTTTGAATAGGCTAAGGTTCATTCACTTGACGTTCATCACGATAGAAAACGAAGATGATAAAAAATAAAAGGCTATGGTTTATCCACTTAAACTACGTTTAAAATTTATATATACCGATAGGGAATGAATCGATTATATGCCAACTTATTATAAATAATACCGTGGAATGATTCGTGTATCATACTCGCGTGAAGATGCGGATCGGCAAAATAATCGAGGTAATAGACCCGTAAGACGGGTCTCAAAGCCATATTTATAACTCAAGATCGATCCACAGCTGACCAAAAGCGACATCATTATGTGTTAGTATATAACTAAGAGGACTCATTTCTCCACGATGAGAGGGCTACTTATTGATAAGGACGCATGCATGAGAAACAGCGGCATATGCGGGAGGATCCGTATGCATCCTATTCCTCAAAAGATTCGATTATCTAATCCGATATCACCCCACGTCTATAAATATCTTCATTATGAATTGATCAAGTACATGATCTAAGCAGTCAATAAGTCTTAAACACAATGCATTCTTGACTTGAAATGTCAGTGTCTACACAAGGCTCCGTACTCACGTCGGCACTCTTTTCTGGGTTGGCTTGATCCGTTGATAGTCCGGCGTTCCAACTAACATTCTAGTTTCTTGCTCATAGTCACTATTCCAACATTACCGCAGGGGTATGCCTATTTTATATTAATTTATTAGATTTATGAGTTGAATCTATCATGGCACCACCATCTGTGGTAATTATCTCAAGTTGAGGCGTTGAGGTTTCCCAACAACACGAAAAATTCATGTACTCATATTACAAAGACAAAAGTTCTAGACCCTAAATAATGGCGCGAGAACAATCGAGGAATTCAAGGAAGCGACCACAACCCCATACGATACCTAACCGTAGTGGCCATATAGGGCGGGATCCACCCTCTTAACATCTGAAGTTTAGTCACCACGGCAAAAATACTCTTGGAAGGCCTTGAGCGCTAGAGAACTTCCTCCAGCCATCACTGCTTCACATCTTGTCAATAAAAGCAATCGGAAGAGTTGAATAATGAAGGTGCACTGGACCAAAATCCTATCAATCTGGATAAGAAGGCATAACTTGAGCAGAGCAGCCATGGTAAATATTAAGTCAACTGTCTTTTGCAAAAGAGAACAAAGCCAGTTGGGATGAGAGGAAAGAAGCCTGAGACTAATCCCGTCATGCGGTTTAAGGATACAGTATCACTAAGAGAGAATTGGACCTAACAGAGTGGGAACAACAACATAAATTATTACACCTACAACAACAGAAGATGGAAAGCACGAGTAATTGCAAAGTAAGGACACGAGGCCATCTAAGCCAGAGATATATATATTCAACAAAGAAGAGTGTTACAGTTCCAAAGGTCAGCCAAAAACCCTGAACAAGACAAGAAGGACTACGAATCGAAGATGGAATCATCTCATAGAGAAGAAATTTTGGACATAATATAAAAATAGTAGCTGCCAGCCCTTTCTCGGCGGGTTGTGCTGATTAATTTGTGAGATTTAGCACATTCAATCTAGAATATGGAAAGCACGCAGCTAATTGCAAAGTAAGGACACGAGGGCTTCTGTGCTGATAAGCCAGCTTGTAGATATATATATTCAACAAAGGCTCAAGAGTCATGCCATACAATTTACAAATTCTTGCTTAAACTGGTCAGCCAAAAACCCCTGTTTTTCTTTGAACAAGACCTGCAAGACAACAATGAAAGTCATGTCTAGTTCAGTAAGTTGTAGTAGGAGATATCAACTCAATAAAAACAGACAGACAGTGTTACTTCTGAAAGCAAGGGTTGCCATAACATGCTGCAATTCTTTCATATGTAACTCCCAAAGGCTAGATACTTTCGAGCATAAGATATATCTCGCATATGATTATCAGCTCTTACCAACTCAATGAATTCTGAGCAGTCTCAGCTGGAACTCAAATTTGCTCTGCAAAAGCATTCGATGTTTAGTGCAAATAAATTGTCACAAATTATCAAGTGCAAACAAACTGAAACTGTACTAACACACAAGTTGGCATTGTATCTAAAGAATATTCCATAGTCAAATGGCCAACTGATCAGGTAACATGCAGAAACTCAAACAAAGCTATACCATTTATTTAAACACTTTGTTTAAAGATTAAGTTGCCATGCATGTTTAAGCAACATTAATGTCAACTCTACTTGTTTCAAGGGTTCTACACTACCAACCATTAGTGCTCTGCCACAGTGATGGGTTATAAATGTCAATTGGGTACCAGGTCCCCATCCCTATTGAAGTGACTAGTGAGAAATATCTGCCACAGGAATTGCATGATACAGGAAGGTCTTTCCATTGGAAATTGAAGGGTATTATTAGATGGAAACAATATCAACTTACAGCAGGCTGTAAGTTGATATTGTTTAAACCTCTATAATCACGGTGAGATGCAATTAAATCTCTATAATGTCTAAACCAAATAGTAGAGTATGCCACCAAGCAAATTGTTTCATGAAACATTCAAAAAGAAGAAAAAGAAACAAAAGAATGGAAAAATATAAAGACAGGGAAGAAAACCATCATATCGTAAACAGAAATAAAATAACCAACTGTACTTTCATATACTATTATTTCATGTAAAGCTGCCAGAATACACATTAATTGATTTCAAGGTCCTTTCACTATGTAGAGACTGCAGTAACAAGTACATCTTCCTGTTTTCAAATAGTGTTTTGTATTATTTCCTTCTCATAAAGGACACGTGAAAGAGTATTTTAAATAGTTGACCACAGGTATCTAACAACATAATTAAATTTTAAAAAGTGGCAACACAGCCTCTAAAACATAGATAAGAAGGTCTATGTCTTCAAATTTATCTGGTCATTATTGCCTTTTTTTTTTTTGTTTCTTTTAGCTATTCTTCTTCTTTTACTTGTTTAAAATAGCAACTCCTTTAGCTCCAATGGGTGCTCGAAACCAAGCTGAAGATGAACACATTAAGTACTCATTTTGTTTAAAAGTACAATAGACCATCATTGTAGGACTATACTTGGAGGTTTGAGCATTAAATTTGTATCAGTTTTCAATTTTCATCATCCAGACAGAGACATCGAAGTTGATTATCAAACATGATTGCACAAACAACAAGACAAATAATGCAGTTTACCTAAATTTATATTTCAACCAAAAATAAGAGAACTCTTTGTACATTTTGATTGTAAAACAATTGGGTAAGTTATGCAGTTAGACAACCATAAATGACCTATCTTTCAGATTTTGAAAAATATCAATTGCTAGCTTTGAAAATTTAATTGCTTCCAACAGCATTCTAATTCCCCCATAACTTGTATATCATACTTGTATAGTTGTGTGTGTGTGTATATATATATAGTACTAGCATATTAGCAAGTAAATCAGAGTGCAAAGTATTTTAAATTAGATCATATTTGTCAAAGGTCTTCAACATAGAAGAAAAGCATTTAGTTCACCAATAACACTCAAATTTTTAGGACTAATGCTATATATAAGAGCTTTTAATTCAAGCCGACATGACAATGTGCTTCGTTGTGCCATATATTTGGAGAAATAATACATCCCTTCTGAATACTGAGGGAGTATTACCAATCAGCTCTGTCAATCAGCTCCATGGGGATCTGCAAGACTGCAAAGAAGTTGGCAATACTGAGGGAGTATTACCAAAGGTATCTGAAGAGAGAGATATGATGTGGGAGGAGGTAAAGCGGTATACTGAGAGTAACATGTTGCTGAACTCTGAGGTTAACGTGCTGAGAAAGAAAATAGAGGCCCTGATGAAGACATACTAATGAAAGAAGGCCAAATCTCCATTTTGAAAGATAGCATCCGCAAACCTTTCAACCTTCTTGCGACTCGGATTCAACCACCGAATTCTGCTGGACAGATGCACGTTGATCGGTGGTGATTGTAAGTGGTTCTGCATTTGGTATAGTTTTGTTTTTCTGTGATGTGCTTATCTTGTGATTATTAGAATAGTTGTCCGGGTCAAAATACATATCTTGATTACGGATCGGGCCAAAACATAAGCCTTGTGCAATTTCTTAAAAATTAGGTCCATTATGAGTGATTTTAGAAAATATATAAATATTTTAGAAATTAAAAAAATTACTTGAATTATAATTTTTGTCAAATTATGTGAAAAAAATCAAAACTAACACATGCACTTAAAATACAATTTTCAAGATTGAAAAGATAAAAAAGAAAATATAATCAAAACTCTAATTTGATTTCTTAAAACTCAAAAATATTTGCAAAGAAATATGATCTAATAAAAGAATGTTAAATCTTGGATTCACACACAACTAAACTATCGTTTTTGAAATAACAAACTCCATCATTCTATCATTACAAAAACACTATCTTCTCGGTTTTGAAAAATTAGTTGTTTGTAATCATTTTATTGATGATTAATTAATAATTATTTAATATATATATATAATATATAAATGCTATCTCTTTATAATAGTAACATCATACCTATTAATTTTGTAAGACAAAAACTTGGGTGAAGCAACATCACCATCTTCTTCAAGTATATATTAATTATATATTATATATTCATTATATTAAGTAAATATAATTAGATTTTAATTTTAATTATAATTTATTAATTCATAATTATGATTTATTAATTCATAATTAAGATTTGTTAATTTATAATTAGTTTTTATAATTCAAAATTAGGGTTTATTATTCAAAATTAGGATTTATTAATTCACAATTAGGATTTATTAATTCATAATTAGATTTTATTAATTCAAAATTAGGGTTTATTATTCAAAATTAGGATTTATTAATTCACAATTATGGTTTATTAATTCACAGTTAGACTTTATTAATTCAAAATTAAGATTTATTAATTCATGATTAGGTTTATTAATTTGCAATTAGGGTTGACTAATTCACAATTAGTATTTATTAATTCAATTAGGTTTTATTAATTCATTATTAGGATTTATTAATTTAAAATTATTATTTATTAATTCACAATTATGATTTATTATTCTACAATTAAGGTTTATTAAATTAATTAATTTTTAATTAAAATTAATTTAATAAAAATTAATCAACTAAATAATTAATTACTTAATTAAAAAAATAATTAGGATGGTCTCACTTGTGCCATGACCCATAAAGAGGCCACCCTTTTGTAAATGATAATTTAACATTCTAATTAAATTTATTCTGAACTCTTTGCTTTTTTTTTGTAGAGTTAAATTTATTCTTTACACAAAGGTGAGTTAAATCGTCCAAATTGTTGTGTGTTTGACCTAGTGTTATAATGATTAATGTACGAGACCAAAAGTCCAGTTGAATCCGACATGACACAACCTTTAAATTTCTACAATAAATTTATCCCAAAAAAAATCGTCAAAATTGTTTAATGTATTTCATTGTGTAAAACTTTGAAGTACATCAATCTTAGTTGTTTGAAAGCAAAGTAATAATAAATTTGTACTCCCAAATCCACCAAATACGTTTATTTAATTTCATTTTGGTCCGTCACATGAGATGTTCGGTTTTATTTCTTGGAAACATCAACTTACATTTTTCCTAAACATATACACTTATTTAAAAAAAAAAAAATCACTTATGATTGCTTTTTACACATACTATCTATTAATATATTCATTTATTATTCATATGGTCCACTTTTACATTAACTTACTTTACACTCATTACAATTTATTAAAACTCATGCTTCAAAAATCAATGAGCGATTTTGGTGGAATGAAGAGTAATTGATTTCTTAACCTTCTCCATAATTTATGTGGTGTGATCGGGACGATGATGATGCTCAAAATGGGCCCTTCATAATAGGCTTTTCTACTGTACCAAAAGCAAAATTATCAAGCGAAAATATATTCTTAGCCATTTCTTGAATAGGCTAAGGTTCATTCACGAGGCGTTCATCACGATAAAACACGAAGATGATAAAAGATAAGGCTATGGTTTATCCACTTAAACTCGTTTAAAATTTATATATACCGATAGGAATGAATCGATATATGCCACTTATTATAAATAATACGTGGAATGATTGCGTGTATCATGCAGGCGTGAAGATGCGGATCGACAAAATAATCGAAGGTAATAGACCCATGGCGGGTCTCAAAGCCCATGTTATAACTCAAAGATCGCGGTCCACGGCAAAACGACGCCATATGTGTTAGTATATAACTAAGAGGACTCATTTCTCACGATAGAGGAGGGCTCTTATTGATAAGGACACGCGCATAGAGAAAACAAGCGCGTCTGCAGGAGGATCGTATGCATCCTATTCCTAAAAGGATTGATTATCTAATCGATATCACCCCATCTATAAATATCTTCATTATGAATTGATCAATCTGCAATCTAAAGCAATCAATAAGTCTTAAACACAATACATTCTTGCTTGAGTATCAGTGTCTACAGAAGGCTCCATCTCCCATCCGACTCTATTTTACGGTTGGCTTGATCCGTCGTCAGATCGGCGTTCAACCTGACATTCTAGTTTCTTGCTCATAGTCACTATTCCGAACATTACCATTGAGGGTATGCCTATTTTATATTAATTTAGATTTACAAGTTGAATCTATCAACGGCACCATCGTAGGTAATTATCTCAGTTGAGAACTGTTGAGGTTTCCCAACAACACGAAAAATTCATGTACTCATATTCTGAAGACAAAGTTGAAGACCCTAAATGGCGCGAGAACAATCGAGGAATTCAAAGAAGCGACCACATTCCTGCGGTACCTAACATGTGATCGGTCGTAAGTAGGATCCACCTCTTAACATCTGAAAGTTTAGTCACCGCAACAAAAATACTCTTGAGGAAGCCGCTAGCTAGGGGCTTCCTCCAGCAATCTTGCTTCACATCTTGTCAATAAAAGCAGCTGGAAGAGTTGAATAATGAAGGTGCACTGGACCAAAATCCTATCAATCGGATAGAGGCATAACTTGACGAGGCAGCCATGGTAAATATTCAAGTCATTGTCTTTTGCAAACAGAACAAAGCCAGTTGGGATGAGGAGTATAAGCTGAGACTAATCCAAATGCACGAACAAGGATCGTATCCTAAAGTCCATTGCACCTAACAAGTGGGAGCAACAACAAAAATTGTTACACCTGCAACAACAAAGATGAAGGATATGAAAGAGGCTGGCCCATCTAAGGAGACAACAAAGGAGATGTTCGTCCCAAAAGGTCATCAAAAGAAAAGACAAGAAGGACTACGAATCGAAGATGGAATCATCTCATAGAGAAGAGAATTTTGGACATAATATAAAAATAGTAGCTGCCAGCCCTTTCTCGACGGTTGTGCTGATTAATTTGTGAGATTTAGCACATTCAATCTAGAATATGGAAAGCACGCAGCTAATTGCAAAATAAGGACACGAGGGCTTCTGTGCTGATAAGCCAGCTTGTGATATATATATTCAACAAAGGCTCAAGAGTCATGCCATACAATTTACAGAATTCTTGCTTAAACTGGTCAGCCAAAAACCCCTGTTTTTCTTTGAACAAGACCTGCAAGACAACAATGAAAGTCATGTCTAGTTCAGTAAGTTGTAGTAGGAGATATCAACTCAATAAAACAGACAGACAGTGTTACTTCAAAGCAAGGTTGCCATAACATGCTGCAATTCTTTCATATGTAACTCCCAAGGCGCTAGATACTTTCGAGCATAAGATATATCTAGCATATGATTATCAGCTCTTACCAACTCAATGAATTCTAGCAGTCTCAGCTGGAACTCAAATTTGCTCTGCAAAAAGCATTCGATGTTTAGTGCAAGTAAATTGTCACAAATTATCAAGTGCAAACGAAACTGAAACTGTACTAACACACAAGTTGGCATTGTATCTAAAGAATATTCCATAGTCAAATGGCCAACTGATCAGGTAACATGCAGAAACTCAAACAAAGCTATACCATTTATTTAAACACTTTGTTTAAGATTAAGTTGCCATGCATGTTTAAGCAACATTAATGTCAACTCTACTTGTTTCAAGGGTTCTACACTACCAACCATTAGTGCTCTGCCACAGTGATAGGTTATAAATGTCAATTGGGTACCAGGTCCCCATCCCTATTGAAGTGACTAGTGAGAAATATCTGCCACAGGAATTGCATGATACAGGAAGGTCTTTCCATTGGAAATTGAAGGGTATTATTAGATGGAAACAATATCAACTTACAGCAGGCTGTAAGTTGATATTATTTAAACCTCTATAATCACGGTAAGAGATGCAATTAAATCTCTATAATGTCTAAACCAAATAGTAGAGTATGCCACCAAGCAAATTATTTCATGAAACATTCAAAAAGAAAGAAAAAGAAACAAAAGAATGGAAAAATATAAAGACAGGGAAAGAAAACCATCATATCGTAAACAGAAATAAAATAACCAACTGTACTTTCATATACTATTATTTCGTATGGCTTCTGCAGAATACACATTAATTGATTTCAAGGTCCTTTCACTATGTAGAGACTGCAGTAACAAGTACATCTTCCTGTTTTCAAATAGTGTTTTGTATTATTTCCTTCTCATAAAGGACACGTGAAAGAGTATTTTAAATAGTTGACCACAGGTATCTAACAACATAATTAAATTTTAAAAAAGTGGCAACACAGCCTCTAAAACATAGATAAGAAGGTCTATGTCTTCAAATTTATCTGGTCATTATTGCCTTTTTTTTGTTTTTTGTTTCTTTTAGCTATTCTTCTTCTTTTACTTGTTTAAAAATAGCAACTCCTTTAGCTCCAATGGGTGCTCGAAACCAAGCTGAAGATGAACACATTAAGTACTCATTTTGTTTAAAAGTACAATAGACCATCATTGTAGGACTATACTTGGAGGTTTGAGCATTAAATTTGTATCGGTTTTCAATTTTCATCATCCAGACAGAGACATCGAAGTTGATTATCAAACATGATTGCACAAACAACAAGACAAATAATGCAGTTTACCTAAATTTATATTTCAACCAAAAATAAGAGAACTCTTTGTACATTTTGATTGTAAAACAATTGGGTAAGTTATGCAGTTAGACAACCATAAATGACCTATCTTTCAGATTTTGAAAAATATCAATTGCTAGCTTTGAAAATTTAATTGCTTCCAACAGCATTCTAATTCCCCCATAACTTGTATATCATACTTGTATAGTTGTGTGTGTGTGTATATATATATATAGTACTAGCATATTAGCAAGTAAATCAGAGTGCAAAGTATTTTAAATTAGATCATATTTGTCAAAGGTCTTCAACATAGAAGAAAAGCATTTAGTTCACCAATAACTTACTCAAATTTTTAGGACTAATGCTATATATAAGAGCTTTTAATTCAAGCCGACATGACAATGTGCTTCGTTGTGCCATATATTTGGAGAAATAATACATCCCTTCTGAATACTGAGGGGGTATTACCAATCAGCTCTGTCAATCAGCTCCATGGGGATCTGCAAGACTGCAAAAAAGTTGGCAATACTGAGGGAGTATTACCAAAGGTATCTGAAGAGAGATATGATGTGGGAGGAGGTAAAGCGGTATACTGAGAGTAACATGTTGCTGAACTCTGAGGTTAACGTGCTGAGAAAGAAAATAGAGGCCCTTGATGAAGACATACTAATGAAAGAAGGCCAAATCTCCATTTTGAAAGATAGCATCCGCAAACCTTTCAACCTTCTTGCGACTCAGTTCAACCACGAATTCTGCTGGACAGATGCACGTTGATCGGTGGTGATTGTAAGTGGTTCTGCATTTTGGTATAGTTTTGTTTTCTGTGATGTGCTTATCTTGTGATTAATGATTATCCAAAGCTCATCTCAAGCAATTGTGAAGTACAGGGGTTATAGCCAATTTTACACTGCACAGTTATAAAATATTGTGGTTGATAGAGTTGTTTTGTGCGATTGCGGGCAACAATCTTTGACAATCGTTGAATTTGATAGAATGAACTTTAATTAACAGTACACTGAATTTTTCCAACTTTTCATCCTATTATATCTGCTCATACATGTTTATATATGAACATTTATTAATAGCACACACAAATTACATATGATATGTATGTTGTATGTATATATACACTTTAATATTTACTAATGTTACATGTGTAAATTAGTACATAATCTATATATTACATACATATTGGATATAAATAGAGTGCATGTCATAGTATATCATACTATATGTAGATATCGGATCTTTCATTTTAAATATCTACTTTTATGCTTGAATTTTGAAATTGTAGTGTGATGCAATTGTTTGTATCGATGCCTATATCTTTGTTATATTTATACAGTTCTACTATTTAAACTTTTAATTCAGTTATACTAATTTAATTATTTCAAAATTAATAAAAAACTTATAATCATTAATTAAACCTAAAATATAATAGGGATGAGTATAGTGTCTTGAAATTTGCAATAAATATATTTCTTATATTAGTATTTAAATTCAATCCGTGTCTACGCATCACACCCCACCCACTAAGCTACCCCCGTTGTTGCATATAGTGTTAGAAATGACGATTTTAGAGAGTTTATAAGCTTTAATAATTTATATGGTTTCAAAATTTATAAAGATGTAATATCTTAGAAGTTTATAAGTTGTTAAAGTGTTTTAGTTTATCATATTACGTCAAGCTACGAATGAGTGAGAATTGGGATTTTCAAGATCTATGAATGATTGGGATTTTCCAAGATCTATGAATGTGAGAATTGGGATTTTCCATAATATCATAATATCAAATGCATGTGAGAATTGGGATTTTCCAAGATCTATGAATGATTCATGTGGTGAAGAATGAGTGAGGTGGTGTGGGGCTAAAAAGCCTCGGAAAATATGAACACAAAAGAAGATCGAGGCAAATCTTGATTGTCATTTTCGATGTGTATCACAAGATTTGTTTGGCTTAGAATATGAAGGCAAACAATTTCGATTATCCATTTTCCATTGTCATTTATCATCATGTTAGGTTTTACAATATGTATATATGATACGATAAGATACTATATCATATAATAATATATCGATAAACTAAAATATAATTTATAACCCGTATTTTATCAAATTGATGAGACGAATGTAAGAAGTCTTGGTTGAAGTTTGATGCATATTTTTTATGATAATGCTAGTGGTGTTTTCTTTTCTTTATTATTAAAACACTTTTATGGTGAGAATAATTTATCTGCTCAACAAAAAGAAAAAAAATAGTGATTAATAGCGGCAATTTCATATGCTATCAGAAGATATCTTCACTACATTATGGGACTACATAAAACAAGCTTCAATATTATAATATATTTATGTGCAATTAGATCATTTCAATGCAAGTTGTGTCATCCATATTCTTCTTTCTTGTTTCAAAACATTTCATAAATTAAAATAGGTGGAGCAACCGTGTTAGTTCAAGTCAATTAATGACACAACTAATATGTGGAGTAATGCATAAACTTCAACGTTTTTGCAGGACGGGTCCATTAACAGTTACAATTAAAACTAAAACACACGAAATTAAGAACTAAAACCATATAATATAAGCTTTAATAATTTATATGGTTTCAAAATTTATAAAGATGTAATATCTTAGAAGTTTATATGCATCCCTGAAGACTGAATTCCGCTCTTCTGCTACATCATCCCAGTATTTTGGGTCTCTGTTATGGGATTTTGATAGAGAGTCAGCAACTGTGAGTATCAAGAGAAGCCCTTCACAATTCTTTGCAATTTTGGTAGCGGCTTTGAGAAGTTGAGGAGGGCAAAGCTCTTTATCGCCAAAAACCTTGTGGCATAGTAGATCCTTACTTTCTTCAACATTCAAAAAACCGCACCAGCTTGATAATACAACGATTATATATATTTCCGTTAATATTTTCAATCACGTATCGCTCTCGAGCAGTAACAAAATTTGAATACTATACATTGGAGAAAATCCCTTTGGGCTGGCTGGTAAGGAACTGATCAAGGAAGTCAATATCTGTGCCTCCATACATCATCCAACACAACGAGGCATTTCTTGCCCCACAATTTTCACGTATCATTTGATCTCCTTGTGTAATTCCACATAGTTGAGCTAGCATGCCTCGTGAAAGTTGACCATGTTGAGGTTTTCTGCTTACTGTGATCCACGCGACAGTCAAAATGGCTCAAGATGTCTGGATCTTGAAAAATTTCTTCAGCGAGTGGTCTTCCCAACGCCTGCAGTTCCGACAAGTGCGTAGACAAGCTTCCGGCCATCTGTTTGCATGAGATCTGTTTTGAGTTGTTGGAATTCATCTGATAATCCTATCATCTTTGAGTTGGTTCCACTAAATCCAATTCTTGAGGAGATGGGTTCTTCAGGCATATGGTGTAATTGACAAGTGTATTCCTCTCCATATCCTTTAGGGCGAGGATGAAGGAACGAACATCATCTCTTAGGCACTGCAAATCAATGGAGAATAACACTACATCTCTCGATTTTGATTTAAGCCGATGGGATTCTCCAACTCTTCTTCTTCTTCTATGGATGTTACTTGTGGAATCTAGTTGGCTTTGAAATTCAAATTCTGAGGAAGGATTCCGATAAGCCTTGGAATCGCCATGCTGTCTCTAATTTGGTTTCCATCTACTTGGTGTGGAGGGCTTTGTGAAAGAATCTGTTGTGAGAGAATATGAGATTCCAATAAGTCTTCGAATTCCCATAATCTCTCTTTGATTCTTCCATCACATCATTCACCTTCTTCCTGCTCTTGCTTATGCTTGTGCTGTCCAATCTTTCCAGAATTTCTTGCAACGGCTGCAACTCCTTGTACGCAGGTTGCATGATATCTAGAGATGGCTCAACAAGGCTAAAATGAGAACAATGGAGAATATAATCAATTGTATTCTTCAGAAATCACTGCACCATGAGCCGTCATTCTTGCGGAGGATCTGATTGTGGTGGTGGTGGTGGAAGGGATGAAGTGGGAGGATCTGGTTCTGGTGGTGGTCTGCCTCTAGTGGTTCAAATGAATCTATCTGTCTATTAACTGTAAATAGTGATACATATTCTAGCCACCACAGTAATACTCTATTCTAGATGGCAATTTCTAGAATTTTCATTCTTATTTTTTGTGGTTGACAGAGTTGTTTTTGTGCGATTGCGGAGCAGCAATCTTTGACAATCATATTACGTCAAGCTACGTTGAATTTGATAGAATGAACTTTAATTAACAGTACACTGAATTTTTCCAACTTTTCATCCTATTATATCTGCTCATACATGTTTATATATGAACATTTATTAATAGCACACACAAATTACATATGATATGTATGTTGTATGTATATATACACTTTAATATTTACTAATGTTACATGTGTAAATTAGTACATAATCTATATGTTACATACATATTGGATATAGATAGAGTGCATGTCATAGAATATGATACTATATGTCGATATGATACTCTTATACTTGAATTTTGAAATTGTAGTATGTTGCAATTGTTTGTATCGATGCCTATTGTTTGTTATACATATATAGTTGTGTTATACTTATATAGTTCTACTATTTTAACTTTTAATTCAGTTATACTAATTTAATTATTTCAAAATTAATAAAAACTTCTAATCATTAATTAAACCTAAAATATAATAGGGATGAATATAGTGTATTGGAAACTTGCAATATATTTCTTATATTAGTATTTAAATTCAATCTTGTGTCGACACACATCCCACCTACTAAGCTACAAAAATGATATTATTTTAGAGTTTATAAGCTTCAATAATTGATATGATTTTAAAAATTTATAAATATGTAATATCTTAGAAGTTTATAAGTTGTTAAAGTGTTTGGATAATTGGGTTTATAAATTAGAGAAAGAATCTTAAAAATTAAAGAGGATGAAATTGATAGGATATATGTTGAAAATAAGAATTATAGTGAAACTAATTTAATAAATTCTTTGTTGCTTATAAACTTATGAAAAAATGAATTGGGATTAAGGAATTTATTTTTGGGATTTTATAAGTCGTTGGAGTTTATATTCACAATTTATAAGTTGTATGAATCTTATTTTACCTAACACTAATTAAAAAAATTTATAAGCTCGGCCAAATACTCTCTTAATAGTGTTTGTTCCATGACAACGAGTTATTAAACCATACTTAGCCATATTAATTAAAACCTTAATAGTGAGCACCACATTGAAAATAAAAAACTTCAAAACTTATTTTGAGAATTGCAATATCATCTAAAGAATTGTATTGTATACCATTATTGCTTTTAAATTAAATATATAAGATTAAATTAAATACAGTAAATAATAGGAAAGTAATAAGCATATCAAAATTTATAAAACAATCCCCTTCTGTTTTAAATATATATAATGGTAATAATTGTGTGTAAGGAAGGAAACTTATTCGTAAGATCCAAATCATAAAATTTCAAAAATAATGAAAAATACATTTTTTTTTATTCCTTAACTCATATTTTGAATTTGAATACAATCAAATGTCAAAAAAGTCACAAATAATGAATTTTTATCTCTATTATTTTCGATTTGTATAGAAATAAGGTGCTATCAAATATGAATTTGAATCTTGATATGAGTACTGTAAAATTAATCTTGACCCATTAATTGGTTTGACATAAATTTTGTGATTTACACAAGACAAAATTAACCAAAGATGACATTAAAGTTCAAAAACCATATATTTAGAGGGTCTTTAGGGGTTTATCTGAACTTTGTGGACTCAAGTGAAAAATCTATATTCTTTGAGGACCAGACTGCCAATCTTATAAAACTTACGGGAATAGCACATGAAAAGCAGTGAAGACGAAGAGCATAGATACAGAGAGAAACTCGAGAGAGAGAGAGAGAAGATGTTGTTTCAGGTGGGAGGCCAAGGAACGCGGCCAACATTCTTCGAGATGTCTGCCGCCCAGCAGCTGCCGTCAAGTGTACGCGCCGCCCTGACTTACTCACTTGGCGTACGTATCTTCTCCTCAGTTTCTGCCCTTTGCCTTCTCAATTTTCCTTTACTCTTCCAGAATTCCGTTTGCTGCAATTTCGTTTTCTTTGACAATCCTAATAATTTAATGATCTTTGCTTACTTGCGTCGGGAGAAGTTATCTCAAGATGTTGGAATTTCCTATACTGTGATGATAAGAGTAGGAGTCTGAGCTTTATAAATAATCGGAGCTAATGTTTTTGATAAACAATATGTTATCTATCGAATATGACGTCTCTTATACGCAATTATATGGGCTTGGTAAAGAAAATTCGCGCAACGGTTCCTTGAATATTATTTTTTATTTATTTTGATTGGGGAAACATAAGGATTTTATGGTGGAAAACGTATAACATATAATCTCGTTCAAGCTTATACACTTCTCTTCTGGACTCTACTAACTTTTAATGCCGAAAACATTTTGTCATGTAATTGATGGGGACGATATAAGGCGAGATTTTGTCTCTTAATTGCAGGTATTTGCTCTTAGAAGGCCTTTCATTCATAAAATCTTGGATTATGAAGATGAGTTTTTGCTCTGCTTATGCTTGTCCTCGAAACTCACAGTTTGCACTACAGGTGAAAGTTGACGCAATATCTTTTCTCAAAATTTTGGCTTGTAATAGTTGTTGCTGTTTGTTTCACGTTGTGTGAATATTGTCATGCTTTGGTTTTACTCAACATGTGAGTTCGGCAAACATTGCTTTATTGTCTTCTGCTACTAAAAGGGAGTCATAGTGACTGTCAAGTTCCACCTTTCGTACTGATTGGTACATACTGGTTACCATTTGCTGATTTCTTCAGTATGTTTTTAGATGCTTCTTTTGGGTCTTTATATGGCTTACGGCGAAGGGTGTTAAGATCAAATTGAAAAAGGGCAATTTTCTTACAAATTCCAGTGATGAAGTCCATCACACGGCTTACATAAACGTCAAAGGTGCTTTCAGTTGTATTTCTGGTAAGAATCTTCTTAATTACTCAATAACCAATTAGCCTGGAGAAATTGAGGACTTACTTATAGTTTTCTTGACATTGCTATGCTACATTGTACTATTTACCTCATTACATTACCTGTTGCAAAATTAGCATTCCTTTTATTAATGTACTGTATTTTGGGGTTTTGGGTGACCCACTATCCTTTCAATGGGCGTCTGTTGATCTCATTGAGCTTGTTTGATTGAAGGAATGAGAAACCATTTTTCATGTATTACTTTCAAATGCAGCAGTCTTGGTGGATCATTCAACTCTTGTGGTATATTATCAAGCAGTTTTGAATTCTATGTTAGGGTGAGCGTCCGATATTATCTCGAAGCATTGATTTATCAATTTATTCTATTCTAAAGAGCTGAGGCCTTCTATAAGTTGATGTCAGCCTTCAACCCTATGATTGATAACTTAGAAAGCATTGAGCCCGTTGTTGGTAGAATGGTTCATTTTAGAAGTTGATTAGCTGAAACATCAAACTCGACAGCACATTCTCAAAAATTCCTCATGGTTACTACACATACGAACAGTTGTCGGAAGATACATGTCAACGGATCATGTGCCATTGAAGTTTAGTTTTCTAGGAGGTGACTATAAAATTGTGAAGCACTTTTCTTTGGCCCTACAATGCCACTCGGCGTTGTAAGCGGCATCAAAACTTGCTAATATAGTTTAAATCTGCGACACTGTGCAACCTGTTGGGCTATCTTTTATTTTTGAATCATGAGCCCATGAGAAAGCCCATGAACTATATTAATAGGTCAAATTGCAGCAGCCAAATATACAAAAGAAAAAGAAATTTTTGCCTTTCTCTTCCAGTTTTCAGGCTGATCACGAGAAAATCCGTTCCGGAGTTTGCACCGTTAGATTGTCGTGATTTTGGACAGCAGCTTCACAGCATCTGGGTCAACATTTTGGACGGTGGAGATCGGTTTTGATGTCCGGAGGTCGGATTCGTCAGTCTGCACAGAGGAGAAGATTTGGTGATATTCTTCTTGATCTTGCTCATTTTCGATTCCATATATCTTGATGTGTTTATTTCCAAGTATATGATGATTTGTATGCCTCTAGTATAATCTAGAAGATTGTGTATTGCTCAATTATTGATGATAGTGGATTTAAGCGGCTCTAGTAGTCCGTGGTTTTCCTCTCTTTCGTTTTGAGAGGTTTTCACGTTAAATTTGTGTCTCCTTATTATTGCATCTAGAATACCCTATTTATGCCTTCCTCAAAGGTTCATACGAATTGGGAAAATTAATAAGCGAAGATTGATTCGCATTTGTTGTTTATCGTTTGTGGCTGCGTTTTATTTCCCATCAGTTAGTATCGAGCTAAGTGTTTTATTGGGGTAGACTTGTTTGAGCGATGGAAGCTAATACAAGTAGGATGGTCGATTTGAATGGTTCTAATTATCATATTTGGAAAGCGAGATGGAAGACCTTCTTTATGTGAAGGATTATTTTTACTGTTTTCTGTTGATAAACTAAGAATAAAAGCAGATCAGAGTGGAATATTTTGCATAGGCAGTGCAGTGGGTATATTCGGCAATGGGTTGATGATAATGTTTTGAATCATATCGGTGGAGACTCGAGCTCAAACTTTGTGGAACAAGCTTGAGCAGTTGTATGCTCGAAAGACTAGGAATAATAAATTGTTCTTAATTAAGCGGATGATGAGCTTGAAGTATCATGATGAAACTCCTATTCTTGATCATTTGAATTCCTTCGAGGAATTATTAATCGACTTGAGGAATGGGTATCAAATTTGAAGATGAGATCTGAGCTTATGGCTCATGGCAATTTACGGACTCGTGGGAGACTTTTAGGACATCATTGTCCAACTCGCACGAGATGGTGTCATCACCATGGAATTGGCTAAAGCGATATTTTAAATGAAGAGATGAGAAGAAAGTCACAAGGTTCCTCTTCACGTTCGGATGTCTTAGTCACGAGCGGGGAGAAGTCGGAGTAGAGGTCAGGGTAACAAAGTGACATCGAAGTAAATCGAATGAAAGTTTCTTGATGTTGAGTGCTATCATTGTGGTGAAAAGGACACACAAAGCAGTGCTGCGGATAGTTGAAAAGGAGAACAAGCATTCAAATTACAACAATCAAAGAACAACCATAAGAAAGATGATGGTGGTAATGGCGATGGTGAAGTCAACATTACTCTTGAAGAGTTCTTTGTTTGTTGTGATCTTGATATAGTCAACACTTGCACGATGATGCGAGTTGAGTTGTTGATAGTGGTGCTACGTGTTATGTAACATCACGGAGGAGTTTTATTCATCTTACGCGGTAACTTTGGTAGGTAACAATGAGTTATCAAAGATTGCGAGCATCGGAGATGTTCGTTTGAAGTTTGATCTTTGGAATGGAGTTGGTTTTACATAATGTAAAGCATGTTCGGATATCGACTTAATTTGATCTCCAGGATTGCTTGATGATGATGGTTACAACAACAACTTTGGTAACGGAATATGGAAACTCACTCGTGGCTCTTTGATCGTGGCAAGAGGTAAAAGATGCTCAAAGTTATAAATGACACATCCGATGATCTTGAAAGAAAGATTCACGCGATGATGAATCTTGACTTGGTGATTTGTGGCATAAGAGACTTGGTCACATGAGTGAAAAGGGATGTATCTACTATTGAAGAAATGTATTACGGATGTGCATGATATTCATCGAAGAAGTGTTCTTCTTGTTTGGCGGTAAGCGAGCGAGTTTCCTTTAAGAGCCATCCTCCTTCCGGAAGGAGAGTATACTGATTTGGTGCATTAGATGTTTGTGGTCTATGAAGACTAGGACACTTGGTGGTTGCTCTGCTTTGTCACATTCATCGATGATCACTCCGAGAAAGGTATGGGTTTATACCTTGAAATCTAAAGATCAAGTATTTGAAGTGTTTAAGCGGTTTCATGCCTCGGTTGAGAGGCAGTGGAAAGAAGCTCAAGTGTATTCGGACGGATAATGGAGGTGAATACATTGGCCCTTTGATGCTTATTGTAGAAAGCAAGGCATTCGACATCAAAGAGTCGTCCCAGACACCGCAATTGAATGGATTAGCGAGGCGGATGAGCGAGAACCTTGATGGGCGTGTCGGATGCTTGTTGTCACATGCGGGGTTGTCAAATTCTTCTGGGAGAACTTTGAATCTACGGTACATGTTATTAATCTAACTACTTGTGTTCCTTTGTCCTTTGATGTCACAGCGGTCTGGAGTGCGAAGATATTTCTTATCGTCACTTAAGGGTCTTTAGATGCAAAGCTTTTGTGCATATTCCCAGATGAAAGATCAAAGCTTGATGTGAAGTCGAGCAATGTGTTTTCTTGGGCTATGGCGAGATGAGTTTGGTATAGATTAGATGATCGATCTATAAGAAACTTATTGAGCGAGATATTATTTTCATGGAAGATCGGACCTTGAAAGATGTTGAGAAGAAAGAAGTTCCTCAACATAATAATGATCTTCTTGACTTGGATCTGGTCCTCCTCGGTATGTTGAACCACCGGTTGAAGATGATGTCGAATGATGAACAACATGGTGCGATGATATTGATGCTCGAGGCGGCGGAGGTGGATGAAGAATTTCATCGAGTGCCGTACGGATATTCCATCATTTATCCCACTTAGGCGGTCTCGAGATCGCCATCCCCACCGTGTTTACTGGCGATGGTATGTCTTACTCATTGATGGAGGAGCACGAGTGTTATCACGAGAGGCCATGGAAGATGAGCACAAAGGAAGTGGTTTGAAGCCGTGCAAGATGAGATGAATTCCTTGTATGAGAACAATACATATAAGTTGATGAAGTTGCCTAAGAGGCGAGAGCTTTGAAGACCAAGTGGGTCTCAGGTGAAGGCGAAGAGCACGCCTCACAACCTAGATCAAGGCTAGATTGGTGGTCGAAGGTTTAGTCGGGAAAAGGGTATTGACTTTGATGAGATTTTCTCTCGATCGTGAAGATGAGATCTATTAGTGTTGTTCTTGGTTTGGCGGCTAGCCTTGATCTTAAGATTGAGCGGATGGATGTCGAGACGACCTTCCTTCATGGTGACTTGGATAAGAAATCTACATGGAACAACTGAAGGTTTTCGGGTTAAGAGCAAAGAAGATTATGTGTAAGCTTGAAAAAGTCTTTATGGGTTGAAGCAAGCACCAAGGCGGTGATCTGAAGTTTGAGTCGATTATGGGTGAGCAAAACTACGAAAGACTACTTTAGATCAACGTGTTTTCTTCGAGAGGTTTGGTGATGATGATTTCATCATTTTATTGTTATATGTTGATGACATGCTAATTGTTGGCAAGAATCGAGAAAGAATAGGTGGTGAAGAAACAATTGAGCAAGTCTTTTGCTATGAAAGACTTGGGGCCGATCAAAGCAGTTCTTGGCATTCGGATCACTCGAGATAGAGCTTCGAGAAGATACACATATCACGGGAGCAATACATCGAGAAAGTGCTTCGTAGATTCAACATGGATAAAGCTAAAGAGGTTAGTTCACCTCTTACTACCAACAGTGACGGATAAAGATTGCCCTCTTATAAGAAGAAGATTGAAGAGATGGATAGAGTTTCTTATGCCTCGGTTGTAGGGAGCTTGATGTATGCTATGGTATGTACACTTTGCTGATATTGCTCATGCGTGCGTTGTCGATCGATTCTGTCAAATCCGGGTAAAAGCAGGAAGCGGTGAAGTGGATTCTCGAGATATCTCGTGGTACTTCCAAATTGGGTATAACATTTGGAAATGAGGTCGATACTTGTTGGTTATCTTGACTACGATATGACGGAAATAAAGACAACATGAAATCCATACGGATATTTGATGACTTTTGCGGGGGGCGTGTCATGGCGGTCAAGGCGCAAAGTGTGTGGCTTTATCTACCAGAAATTTGAGTATGTGGTGCAACGAAGCATCAAGAACTATTATGGTGAAAAGATTTATCGAGAGCTTGACTTTATGCAGTAGCTTCGTGGTTCTTTGTGATAATCAAAGTCAATTCACCTTGCTAAAATTTTATGTTTCACAAAGAACAAAGCATATTGATGTGAGATATCATTGGATTAGAGATGCACTTGAAGACAAGCTATTTGAACTTGATAAAGTTCATACCGATGATAATGGTGCCGATATGTTAACAAAGGTTTTGCGAGGAAAAGTTGAAGATATGTTGCTCGATCGCGGGATGGCGAACTCTTCCTCATGAGTCAAAAGGGAGATTTGTTGGGCTATCTTTTATTTTTGAATCATGAGCCCATGAGAAAGCCATGAACTATATTAATAGGTCAAAGCAGCCAAATATACAAAAGAAAAAGAAATTCGCGTGCATTTCTCTTCCAGTTTTCAGGCGCGATCGCAGAAAAATCCCGTTTCCGGAGTTTGCACCGTTAGATCGTCGTGATTTTTGGACAGCAGCTTCACAGCATCTGGGTCAACATTTTGGACGGTGGAGATCGGTTTTGAGGTCCGGAGGTCGGATTCCGTCAGTCTGCACTGAGAGGAGAAGATTTGGTGATATTCTTCTTGATCTTGCTCTTTTTCGATTCCATATATCTTGATGTGTTTATTTCCAAGTATATGATGATTTGTATGCCTCTAGTATAATCTAGAAGATTGTGTATTGCTCAATTATTGATGATAGTGGATTTAAGCGGCTCTAGTAGTCCGTGGTTTTCCTCTCTTTCGTTTTGAGAGGTTTTCACGCTAAAATTTGTATCTCCTTATTATTGCATCTAGAATACCCTATTTGTCTGCTTTCTCAAGGTTCATACAGTCGGGAAAATTAGCCAACGAAGATTGATTCGCATTTATTGTTTATCGTTTGTGGCTGCGTTTTTGTTTCCCATCACAACCATATGCTCTAACCATTCTTGTCCACTAAATTGACACCGTATAGTGTTCTTGGATCACATGCTTAGGAAGCAAAAGGGTGATATGAAATGGAGACATATAGGCAATACCAACATCATCTTTCCTTCCTGTTCATATGTGCTTATGATATTACTTAATGATCATCTTGCTGACTCGATTTATTGTTCCAAACTACTTATCACCATTAAGTTTTCTTCTCTAGTAATGCTTGTATATTATATTAATAGCACACAAATTACATATGATATGTATATTGTATGTATATATACACTATAATATTTACTAATGTTACATGTGTAAATTAGTACATAATCTATATGTTACATACATATTGGATATAATAGAGTGCATGTCATAGTATATGATACTATATGTGTCGATATCAGATCTTTCATTTTAAATATCTACTTTTATCCTTGAATTTTGAAATCGTAGTGTGATGCTGATGCAATTGTTTGTATCGATGCCTATATCTTTATTATATTTATCTGATTCTACTATTTTAACTTTTAATTCGGTTATACTAATTTAATTATTTCAAAATTAATTAAAACTTATAATCATTAATTGAACCTAAAATATAATAGGGGTGAATATAGTTTCTTGAAAATTTGCAATAAATTTATTTCTTATATTAGTATTTAAATCAATCCGTGTCTCTTGACTGCAGGACACCCCCAACTAAGCTACAACCTTTTTTTTATTGCATACGGTGTTGAAATGATAATAGACTAAGTTTATTTTAGAGTTTATAAGCTTTAATAATTGATATGATTTGAAATATATAAAGTAATATCTTAGAAGTTTATAAGTTGTCAAAGTGATTTTTCTCTCTAACTCATTATTCTTTCTTTAGCTTATAAACTCAATTATCCAAATATTTTGACAACTTACAAAATTTGAGACATTACATCTTATAAACACTTTGAGTTTATAAGCTCTCTAAAATAAGCTTAGCCAAACATCCTTAATAAATAAATAGATTAATATGTAGTGAGATTAAAAGATGGCTATGTATTGAGTTGATGTTTCAAAAAAATGGTAAATACAAATTTTTGTTAGATAGAACGAAAATGAATTAAATGCAAACTTTTGATTGACGGTGAGAGTATTATTTATATATGATTATCTTTTGTATGCTATGTATGTCTGATTGTGTATACGTTATTTTATTATACAATAATTTCAACTTTTTTATCAACTAATAAAGAAATTTTAAATCGTGTTACGATGAATTCGAATCGAAACATTTAGCCCTTGATATTAATTGTTGAGGATAGATCCGACAATTACGTAGCAGACGTCGGGTTAGTCGATGCGGCGGGCACTAGCAACACGAGACCAAAGAACACGTTAGAGCCTCACATGAGCACCGGTGAGGGTGTCGATTGAAGGGCCTCCAAGCCTCAAGTCGATTAAGAATAATTGACAAAATAGGAATAAGCAAAAGAGATGAAATAGTAGATCGTGGATGGTTGGGTGGTTAGTCGGGCTAGTCGGCGATGATGATCCCAGGAATGAGAGCGTGAAGATGGAGAATCAGAGCGGGTGAGAGTGTCGAGATCGTTTCAATCTGTGGAGGCGAGTATGAATGATTGGATGATCGTTTGACTTGATAGTCTTGTATTTATAGGCGAAGGCCGAGTGGCGGCTAGGGCTTCTTGGTGCCTACTCGTTAATCTGGTCGTTCGATTCTCCGAGTAGTATTTTAAACTTTTACTTGAATGGACGTGTAGGCTTCATCGTCGACCTAACCTCTTGGGCCGGGCCGAGCTCTATAGGACCCATTAACAAAATAAAGGGTTGTGATGACTTGCCTAATAAATAATTAGACAATCGTAATTTTTCAATCTGGTTTGCCCCACTCTACAAGTAGAAATTGTTACGGTTGTAGAGTAACAAGTTAGTATATATAGAGCACATTTCGATATATCGAGCTCAATTTATAAGTCTCGAATATTGATGGATAGACAAAGATAGGATAATTGTGAAAAAAGAAATAATATAGTAGAGCCATTAGTAGACACATTATATCTAGTCATTTATAAACACACATTTACGTAACTTGACATAACTATGATATATATATATATATATATATATATATATATGAATGGATATATGTATATATAATTTAAAAAGTAATCGCTAGCCATATATGTATATATATACGAAAGACTAACATATGTATATATATATATATGTTTTATATAGTAGTCAATAGCAATATATATATATATATATATGTGTGTGTGTGTGTGTGTGTGTGTACTATACATATATATGCGTGTAGATGCTTTTTAAATAGTAGTGAATAGTAAGCTAAGTATAACTTTTGAAATTACGGTGAATAGTAGGCATCGATAGTCTCTGAAATAGACATGTCATAGCTTTTGAAATAGTAATGACTAGTTTCAATCGGTAGTTTCGTTACTGTTGTCTAGGGATGGGTCCCACATAATTTGTTTGAAGAAGGCGGATGACTTCATTTCGACAAGACATGTATGGTTGGTTTGATGGTGAAGAATATCGAACAAAGCGAGGCAACTTCATTACGACTAAAGCGAGACTATTTTGATATTCATTTCAACAAGACATATGCGGTTGGTTTGATGGTGAAGAATATCTGGTCAAAGCGAGGCAACTTCATTACACAAAGCCAAAGCAGAGACTATTTTGATACACAACTTCCAGGATATGTCTGGTTGGTTTGATGGCGGATTCTTCACCATGCATAAATGTATTTCAGATTTTCTGTGGATAGGTAGGTAGGTTGGCTTGCAGCCCCTTTTGGGTAGTGTAGTAGTGGAAATGTTAGGAATTGTTGACTACCTTCTTCATTAATGGCGATTTTGTTCGTTTATCACTTCGGTCTTCTTATAAAATGAGGTTGGTCTCTCATTTAGAGCACATCTCATTTGAAAGAATTGGAGCTTTGGAAAGGAGGAGTTCTAGAGAGTAGAGAAGATTTTGGAGAAGACTTTGAGAGGTTGGTTTTCTTTCCATTCTTGAATGATCTTGAATCTTCAAAGCATGAATAATGTAATATTTTGTCGTATTTTGCTTTCCATGTGCTTGATTTTTCGTTTGTAAATGATCGATTTGATCCATTTATCGATATCGGTTGAATTGTTTTGTGTTGGTGGAAGCATGTTGATATTTTTCCAAGTGTAATTGTAAGTATGATTGGGTCGTGAAGATGGTTAGGAATGTCGGGTTGGTATGACCAAGATCTATTAGTGTGAATCATAACAGATTGTAGGCTTGACTTGTTTGTTTGCTCTGTTGGAGTTGGCTATAGTACTTTAGTATGTTTCATGTGTTTTAGCATGCCCGTAAGTGTATATTGTTTGGGGTCATGGAGATGATCCTGGTTGTCGGGTTAACATGGTTGAGCTTCTTTGTAGCAAATTATATGTTTGCATTGTTTGTCTAGTTTGTCATGGTGGTTTCTCTTTGAGTATTTCATTTATACGCATGTTGGGTTAGTAGGGTAGTTTAGTTGGCGTGTCCCGTAATTGGGGAGGTTCGATGGAATCATCTAGTAGCATCGTCGATCTAGATGAGGAAGATGTCTATGAGGGTGTTCCGTTAGATCGTTGGGCGATGAAAGTTGATGAGTGTCATGGGGTTGAGCCGTGAGTGCAGGCAAGGTGTGAATAGTAGTGGTTGTTTGATCGAAGGTGGGCAGTCCAGTAAGCAACAATTTAAAAGCTACATGGAATCTAAGTTGGGTTTGAATGACCTGTATGGAATCAAGCGAGCATATGACATACCGAGTTGGGCGGCTTGCATATTCCCTCGGAGGTGAGAGGGATAATTGGGACTTGCCGGGGTGGACTGTATGTCTGAACAACCGTTCGAGAGGCAGGTTCGACTTCTCTCTCCGAGGTTGGTCGTCGGTGTGTGATTACCATGGGATCTCACCTAGTCGGTGATGTTAAATTCTTGGCGCCGATGGCATTGCAAGTTTTCAATGAGTTAGTTGGGATTGACTTTACTATTGCCGAATTATTGGAGGCTTATTTTTCACAGTAATCGGACGACTCGGGTCGATACATGTTGAAGATTAGACCGTCTTGGTCTCGTCTAATTGAAGGCTTACGAGAATGTAACAATAGGTGGAAGGAAAAGTATTTCTTCATTTCTTACGAATCCTTAGGATTGCCCGACGGTATGGGATACCTTCGTGTTGGAGATCGGCCGGTGAGTGTCGTATGTGGTTGACATCGTAATTTTGTTGCTCAAGCTGGTTTGGTGATTTGTGTTTTATCTCTGGTCTCGAAATTCCATTATCCACTATTCGGTTGGGAGTCGGGGAGAGGATCGAGCAATTCTTAAGCTTTCAACGAGTGTAGGAATTGGCGAGTTGTTTTGTCCGAAGACAACCTTAAGCAAAGTTCATTGTGGGAGAACGCATTTTGTACTCGAAAGTGCAGTCCTTTACCAACTCGTCTCCTCCCGAGTTGTTTTATAGCGGATCATTGGAAAGGTGTATGGAAGATCAAGTGCGCTATTTTTCTGAATTGACATTGGAGGGCGACCTTTGCGGATCAAGCTATGTCCGGAACTATCGATTCATCCCAAAGGGTCTTGAGGCGCCTTGGGCGTATCGGGAGGGACGAAAGAAAAGTAGAGTAGTAGTGAGTTCGAGTCTCGATGAGCTATCGAGGCTGCTTCGTGGTCTCGTTTCTGCACGCTCGAAAGGAAAGAGGCCAAATGATGATGGTGATTGGGTGAGGATTCCATCATCTCACTTACCCTCATGATGCTTGTGTGCATACCAATCATCGTCCGTATAGGCGGGAGACTAGCAAATTACTTTTCCCCGAGGATCGGAATGCATTGATAGGATTGGGACCCGAAGCTCCTGCTTCGACTATTGACAACATCCTCATTGTGAGTTTATATTGTGTTATGGGATTTTACTAGGTATGGTTGATCGAATGATAGCGTGTATTTTTGCTTTTGTTTTATGTAGGGCTTGCGAGGTGCCATCTATATGCATGAGAAGATAATTGAGTTGGAGAAGAGGGTGAAGGGTCTCGAGTGAGTGGAGGTTTCAAGGCCGAGCTTGGCATGGTAGTTCTGACAAAGAAGAGTTGGAGCAGCTAATCGGGGTGCGTGCCCGACTTGGCGGAGAAGCGATTCGAATCGTCGAGGGCTTGGTGGTGAGCTCGAGTCTCTAAAGGATCGATTACCTATTTGGTGAGCAACTTGATCTTGTTGGATGTGAGGGAGATCATGGCTCAGTGAAATGGCTCGAGACTATGAAGCTGGGAAGGCTGGTTCTTGGGATCAGTAACGATTTATCTTTCTCTGACGGTGATGGCGAAGAGATCAAGCGATCTTGCTCAGTTGATGAGCTTGTTGCATCGGTTGCAAGCTTGGGCGCTCGAGAGCCTCCCAGGGTGATGGTTGCTGGTTACTTTTGTTAGACTCATTGAGACTTAGTTTTATTTGTGTTATGTAGTATGATATCTAGTATTGAACTTTGATGATTATGGGCGCATGTGCCCTTGTGATTTCTTGTTCGGCGGTTATCTTGGCCTTTATTTTCCCGTTTAGGGCGAGGCCAATATGTTGGTTTGACTTAAAATTAGGATTGCTCATGTACTTCAAAATTTTCGGTATGGTAGGCCCGTCGTGGGTTCGACTCTTGACTATTTACATTAAGGAGTTTGGGCTGAATTTTGTGTATTCAAAATTTCTAAGTGTTGAGATATGTGTAAGTGGGGCTTGATTTGGTTGATGGAGGGTGGGGCTCATTCCTTAGGTTGCCTACATACCAGATTAGGGATCAAGCCGAATGTAGTTCGATCGCATGAAAGGATCGATGGCTGTTTGGTAGGAATGGTGGGGTCTCGTGAGACCTTAATACCTAAAAATAAAGGTAAAGAATGTGGAGTTCAAGCATGGTGCTTGTTTGAGGTGAATGGTATTCAAGCATTGTTGATATCACGATCGTCTGCTTTGCTTGGGTTTGTATGCCGTGTCGACCACCTTGGTGATTTGGTAGGGTCCTTCCGGTTGGGGGCTAGTTGCCGACCCTGCTTCTTCAGTGTTCGAAACACCTTTGAGCACCAATCACCCAATTTGAAGGTCCGATACGGATGTTCTTGTTGTAGAATTTGGCGATGCTTTCTTTGGTATGAGGCCGATCTTATGTTAGCTTTGTTCCTTTTTCGTCAAGTAGGTCAAGCTCGTGGCACATGGTTTCTTGGTTTTCTTTATCGTTGGTCACTCATACCTTGCGATGGGTACTTGCTTTCGAGTTGGGATGGCTGCTTCCATTCCGTAGCGAGAGAATGGTGTTTCTCGGTTGAAGTCCTTGTGGTCGTTCGGTATGACGAGCGCGCTAAGCGATTAAATCGCCCATTTTCCTTAGCTTTTCTAACCTTTTCTTGAGGTGTTCATGATGGTCTTGTTGGATGATTACGCCCGTTTGCTTGGGGATACCTTGGGGTAGAAAAATTGAGTTTGATATTCCAATACTTACAGTCTTGGAAGTCGACCGATGAACTGCGACCCGTTATGCGTGACAATCTCTTTCGCGCGCCGTGTCGGCAGATCACATTCTTCCAAATAAAGCCTTTGACTTCTTTGTCTCGGACACGGTGGAATGAGTCCGCTTGATCCACTTGCTAAAATGATGCATTCTTGCTAACATGTATGTCTTACGTCCGGGTGCGATGTGCGATTTGTCCACAATGTTCATTCCCACTTCATGAAAGGCCGTGGTGACGTGATAGCGATCATTGGCTCGGGGTAGGTGAGACACTGGCGAACCGTTGGCATTTGTCGCACTTTCGACATGGTCGGTGAGTGCGCTCTCATGGTAGGCCGTAATATCCGTTGGTTAAGGCTCGATGAGCTAAACTTCTCCTTTGAGTGGTTACCACACTCGCGCCGTGTAGTTCGAGACAAGGCGTATCTCGATTACGGGGTTAATACATCTTAAGTATGGACGATAAATGAGCGTTTATATAACACCTCGAATGATGGCGACGTCTTTGTTTGAGCCCTAAGCTGCGACTTCGCTCACAATCGTCGGGTAATACATCTTGCTCTATATATTTTATTATAGGGGTCATCCAAGTTGGACTGTCCGACACATTGGATACCTCATCTTCCTTGTCTTTTTGAATGGCGGGCCATTGAAGATAAGTGATTTGAATGGTCTTAGGTTGAGTGGTTTGGACAGAAGACCCAAGGTTAGCTAGAGCGTCTGCATGGTATTATCCTCGAGGACTTGGCTTATGGTGAATTCTTCAAAACTTGCTTGAAATTCTTCGCCTTGCTTAGATAAGCGATCATCTTGGTGTCCTTCGTCCGATGGGTCCTTGCATCGGTTGACGACAAGTTGGGAGTCGTGAATACATTGATCGCTTGATTCCCATTCCTTTGGCCAATCGAGGCCGGCTAACATTGCCTCATACTACGCCGTTGTTGGTGGCCTTGAACTCGCATCGAATTGTTGCTCTATACGTCCCACAGGGTGATCTGAGGACAAGACCAGTCCACTTCCCGCGTGTTGCTAGACCCGTCTACATAGAGCTTCGAGGGTAGGTTGATCTCTCCGTCATGCGGCAAAGTTCTTTATCACTGCGTGGTGAGGTTAGGCGTAAAATCAACGAGAAAATCAGCTAATACACGTGACTTGAGGCGGTGCGTGGTTTGAAGGTGATGTCATATTCACTAAGCTCACTTGCCCACTTGGTCGATCGACCGGCAGCTCTACGGTTTGTGAAGTATAGCCTTGAGAGGATATGTGGTCACCACAGTCCTTTGGGTGACAACGAAAGTAGGTCGAAGCTTTCTTGCGGTATGGACTAGCGCGAGAGACTAACTTCTCTAATTGGTATGTCGGGTCTCCGTGTCGAAGAGATTTGCTCACATAATAAATAGGTGTTGTTTTCCTTCGTCTTCTCGACCGACCTGTGGTGTTGTCTTGGGACACGGCTAGTAGATAAACAAGATTTCGTGGTCTTTTGGCTTAGCGAGGAGGGTGGATTGGTCGGGTATTGCTTAAAATTGCGAGGCTTCTTCACATTTGTTTGTCCACTCGAATGTTTTGATTTCTGAGTGTGTCAAAGAAAGGGTGGCAGATTCGATGATCTTGATATAAAACGACTTAGCGACTATCTTCCCGATCGATTTTGAGCGTCTTTCATGCGTGGGGAAGATATCCTTTGGATTGAATCGATTTGGGCGGGTTAGCCTCTATGCCTCGTTGGGTCACCATATATCCTAGAAATTTCCCTGCAATCACACCAAGCGAACACTAGTAGGATTTAACTTCATGTTATACCTCTTGAGTATGTCGAATGATTGTTTGAGATGGTCGATATGGTCTTCCGTATGGATTGATTTGACAAGCATGTCATCAATGTAAACCTCCATTGTTTGTCCCAATAAACTCGCAAACATCCTGTTAACTAGGCGTTGGTATGTTGCACCTGCGTTCTTCAATCCGAATGGCATTGAGGTATAACAGTAAAGGCCCATGTTTGTCATGAAGGCTGTCTTCTCCTCGTCATCGGTGCATTTGGATTTGGTGGTACCACAGTAGGCGTCCATGGTGAGGAGTTCATGTCCGTGATTCGTCTACCAATATATCGATGTGCGGTGGCGAAATGAGTCCTTTGGCACGCCTTGTTTAAGTCTGTGAAGTCTATCTGGACCGCCACTTTCCGTTCTTTTTTTTACCACTACGGCGTTGGCGAGCCATTGAGGTCTTGGACCTCTCGACTAACCCGTTTTCGGGAGCTTGAACTTCTTCATTGATGACATTGTTCCTTTCCGGGCGAATTTTCTTCGTTTACTGCTTTCTTGGTGGGTAGTCGGGATCAACACGCAACTGTGAACAATAATATTGGGATCAATGCTGTCATGTCTTCATGGGACCAAGCGAAACAATCATGATGTTGAGTTAGGAGTGAATAAGCTTCTCTTTAAGTCAGTCGAGTTGTGCTCGATCCGAACTTTATAGTGCAGGTAATCTGGTGTATTTGAACTTCATCTATTTCCACAATTTCCTCGTCCATAAGGTTGGTGGTGCGCTTACGGTTGATAGGAGAGTAGCATTGGTGCATTGGAGATACTTGACCATGTCGTGCGAGGTTCTATCCGTGAGGTTTCGTTTGATCGTGTAGGTTGGTCCGGTAGGTTGTCGATTTAGACATGGTGGACCGTCTTCTTGTAATTGCTACAAAGATACACGTTTTGCCTTTAGGGTTGTCGGTAGCATGACCTTGAAGCTTCTGTTCACGATCTCTTTGACACCTACCGTTGGGAACCTAACCACGATGGAAAGTGGAAGCCTTGCCTCCATATCGTGGATCCATGGGCGCCCTAGGATGACATTATATGCCGAGGAGCATCGATCACGAGGAATCGGTGGATAGGTTGGCGCCTCGGCATACTGCGGAAGGTCGACCTCTCCAATAGTGGTTTTGCTCTCTCCGTGAAGCCGATCAAGGCGGTAGTCTTTCGGACTATGGCGATTCTACTAAATGCATTTCCTATAGGCATTAAGAAACAAGACATTGGCGGCTGCCGTTATCAATTAGTACGTTTGGTATCACGATTAGCGATAATTAAAGAAATAACTAAAGCGTCGTGATGAGGGTTTAAGAGCTTGGTTGATTACGATGTGGTGAAGCTTATAAATGCAGGCGGGAGTGGTCGGGCTTGTGCGGTTGGGTATATTGGTTCTTAGCTTGCTTGAGCGGCATGTCGGTATGTCTCCTTCTTCTTGAGAGTGTTATACCGCTCAACACGAGCCACGAAATCACATTGATCGTTCTTTGTGTGGGTGGAGGCTTTGGTGGTGGCATCCACATGATCGTCTCTCTCTCGTCCTTGGCGTAGGGTTTGCTTGCCTTTTACATTAGTAAGTCGGTGAGATGTTCCTCTTTCAATAAGTGTGTCACCTCTAATCTCAGCGCGATGCAATCTTCCGTTCGATGGCCATGATCGGCATGGAATTCACACCACTTGGACCTATCTCGTTGGTCTGGTGGGGATCTCATCTTTTCGGGCCACTTGACTCTAACGCCAAGTCCCTTGAGTACTTCCACTGTCTCGTGAGGCGAGATAGAGGTTGTATGCGGAATTTTGCTCTTTCACGTGGGCGCGTGTCGGGAGTTCTATCATACTCTCTTACGATATCTCGTCTGCGTGGAGATGGGTATGGTTCAGCATGTCGATCACCACCTGATCTTCTTTCAACTCGATAGTCTCGTCTGGAACTCTCGGGTGGGTAAGATCTCTGAAGATTGTATTGGTCTTCTTCCCGTTTGATTTGAGCCCAAGCACAGATTATACGTCTTCCATTGTCTTGCATGGGTACTTGGTTAGGGTCTTATCACAGTCAGGCAAGGCAATAAACCCTGCGAAGGCCGTAACGGTGGTCATTCTTGCAATTAGTGATGGAAACCTTCTCCTTATTAGGCGTCCGATGTAATCTCGAGAGGTTCGATGTGTCTTTGAATGACGGCATAAAGGTCTTGAATTTTTCCATTTCACTGCTACTAGCATCTTGTTGAACAAAAACATCGGTTAGTTGTGCAAATGAGCGAATAGAGTTATTTGGAAGGTTTGTATACCCTTTGTAGGGCGGTCTGTCGGGACTAGAACCGAACCCCTTACACATGCAAGCCTCTCATGTCTGGGGATAGCGACGGTGAACATCCTCGGCGGTATTGGCGATATGGTCATACGGGTCGGTCGAGCCGTCAAACATCAACATGTTTGATAGGTTGAATCGTTTGGGCATTTCCACGGGCAATATCGTCTCTGAAGGTGAGTCGTGACGACTCTCGCACTTTTCTTGATAGGGCGGTCTCACGGTATTCGTTGGATGATGGCCTCCATATCTTCCAACCTCAGCGGTGAGTCGAGGTTTGGTATGTGTTTAAGGTAATTCCTTGTCGTGGTGGTTGTTGGAATGGTTGGCTTGGTGCCACCAAGTTGTCCGATCGGGAGGGTCGATACTGGTTCGCGGTTGGGTGTTTCCAATAAATCAGTGCGCCCTTGGTCTCCATTGGGTGGATCTATTGCATTTGTCTCTATTGTTTGGTTTGAACCACGTGTCTCGTGCTCACCTGCGTTTACAAGAAGATAACCTAAGTTAGGTTGAGTAATTTCTGATCTAGTATTTCTTACCGAAGATGTCGGGTCATCGGGCATCGCTTCGGTCCCGTTAGGGGTGAGCGGGATGTCCTCAATGGTCGGCATGGAGCCGATAGGGATCCGAAATCTATCTGTCCGAAGTGCTTGGTTTGGCGGAGATGTCTGGATTTGGGCTATTGTTGCCTCCAAACGGGCGACCAATTCAGCATTTTGTTTTTCCAGCAACAACCTATTCTCCCTCTCTTGGGCCATTTGTTCGGTTAGGGCATTGATTTTTGCATTCATCTCTACTTGGGCGAGCAGCTCCGACTGGGTCGGTGCATCGCTCATTTCACGTGTGTCGTTTGTGTTACTCATAGTGAAATTTCGCGATGGTTCGTTGATATGCTTGATTGCTAGGGCCCCACGGTGGGCGCCAAATTGTTGAGGATAGATCCAACAATTACGTAGCGGAGACGTCGGGTTAGTCCGATCGGCGGGCACTAGTAACACGAGACCAAAGAACACGTTAGAGCCCTCATATGAGCACCGGTGGGGGTGTCGATTGAAGGGCCTCCGACGCTCAAGTCAGTTAAGAATAATTGACAAAAATAGGAATAAGCAAAAAAGAGATGAAATAGTAGATCGTGGATGGTGGCTGGTGGCTAGTCGGCGATGATGATCCTTAGGAATGAGGCGTGAAGATGGAGAATCGGAGGCGGGTGAGAGTGTCGAGATCGTTTCAATCTGTGGGGCGGTATGAATGATTGGATGATCGTTTGACTTGATAGTCTTGTATTTATAGGCGAAGGCCGAGTGGCGGCTAGGGCTTCTTGGTGCCTACTCGTTAATCTGGTCGTTCAGATTCTCCGAGTAGTATTTTAAACTTTTACACGAATGGACGTGTAGGCTTCATCATCGACCTAACCTCTTGGGCGGGCCGAGCTCTATAGGACCCATTAACAAAATAAAGGGTTGTGATGACTTGCCTAATAAATAATTAGACAATCGTAATTTTCCAAAACACGTACATAATAAGTTTAACTTCTTGTCAAACTTTCATATAATCATGAAAATTATATTTTATATATTCTTGCGCTTATTATAGTTGAGAGTATTCATATTAGGTGTATCGAAGGCATAGTAATATGCATGGCTTGCAACAAACATTGAGTAGTATTTGTCTTTTCGTTTTATTTTATACTACCATCAATCTATTTAATAAAAATATTTTCTCTCATCGGGATGTTATTGCTTAGGATCTTCTCTCATCTCTCTCTCTTTCGGCCTTTGTTTGGTCTTGCTTCGTTGGACCCTCTTAGAGTCGGTCCTTATCCCATACTAACTGCCTTGCATTTGTTTTCCTCAGGTATGCCGAGTATATTATACGACACGTTTTAATTAATGCAATTTAATTCACCCAAAAAATTATATTTTCTCCTCGATTCTCCAAAAGCTTGTATTGTTTTTGCACGACTTTTGGTGACATAGATTTTAATAAATTGTAGTGAATGAATAAGGGATCCCACATTATAAGTGTAAAAATATCAAAAGAGGAAAATATAAACTTTTGTGGACATAGATAATATATTATATCACGGATGTAATTTGCAATTATTATCTCGAGAAAAATAAATAGCCCAAAATAGAGAACAAGAGAGGAGATAATTGATTATTCAAAGCCATGTACATAAACTTGAGAAACAACAAATATTTTCAACACTCATAATTTACAAATAAAATAAATCAATGAACATTAGGCATAAAATTTGTGAGGAAGGACTAATTTGCTTCAAAATGAAAAATTGGATCTTAATGGAAATATTTAAAAGATTCAAATTATGTCTTTAACTTATAATGGTAGATAGAAAGACCATTTTATTTTTCTCGCTTTTAGCTTTTCTTTTGTCATGATTGATCCTTCGACTTACTTGATCGTGCCATAAGACTATTTCATTCACAATCTATCACTAATCTTTTAATATAATATTCATTTTTCTCTTCCACCTACACAATTCACGATTCAATTCAATTTTATCATTTCGTACTCCATCAATGACATCAATCCAATCTAAAATATTGGACCGGGAAGAAAAAGGGAAAAGGAATATTTTATTTTATTTTATTTTTAACTACTTATTATCTAAAAGTAAGTCTATTATATTACACATATCTGAGAAAAATATTAAAAATTATACTTTAAATTCATAATTATAAAAATTTACATATAATTAAAATAAGATACAAACTCAATAAGAAAATGAAAATTACATATAAGATACATGAATTGGAATATGATCTTTAAAAACTACAAATAGATGCACAAAATTTTACATTACATAACTCTAATTGATAGAAAATATGTGAAAGATATTTTTTACTAGAAGACAAACAATATAATAAAAAGAAAAGAAAAAGAAATTGGAAGCAAAAAGTTCACAATCCTAATTGGTTGACGGATCCAAGTTTGAGAAAAATCATCACCCACATTGATGACAAGTGTCCAAATATAATTGGCCCAATAAAATTTTATTGGTAGAATTTAAATTTGTGATAATTATATATCAAATAAAATATTATATCGAAGTTTATCTCTTTTTTTCTCTATAAATAGAGCCTAATATTATACATCAACTTAAATTTTCTCATTTTTCATACCCTAGAGTCTAAAAATTTAACATACAAAATCATAAAAATTGACTATAATTTTAGAACATCGATCATTAAATTTTTTTATATAAAGCTCAAAAAACTTAAAAAAGTTAACAATAACAGTATATACACCAAATTAATAATGTGGAAATTCATATATATAGCCATCAAAGTTAAAGAATGTCAAATTATAGCCGATAGTTGGACCTATTGGTACTATTTATTGATAATAGTCCAATAGGGCGATAAGTTGGTATAATTTGACATTTCTATGTTAGTGGTATAATTTAACATTCCTTAACTTGGATACTATATAAAACTTTTCTCATTAATAATTATAATAAATCATAAATAATTTTGAAACTTCAAGTATTTATATAGATTTTTCATAAACATTTATAATTTTTTTAAAAAGCTACTATAAAACGTTGGAAAAATGTGCAAAACTAAGCTACAACCAACAAAAAACTCGAACTCTCCATCTTTATATTGTTTTCGACTTTTAATAAAACTACATTATGATCTTGTATGATTTCAATATTCCTTGATCTTGTTTTTACGTATTTATTAAGGGATAATAACTGTCAATATACAAACTTTGGATGTTTTCTAATTTTACACACCATTTGTTTTTATTTAAATACCTCAAATTTTGATTTGTCTAATTTTTTTTCTTCTGCAAATTGAATTTCTACGGGATCGAAGCTAACGTGGCAAAATCAAAATTAAGATGGCATTTAAAACAATATCATTTCGATCAAAAAGATATCGTTTTAATTTTATAAATTTTCTTTTAAGGAAAAAAGTTTAAAGTAAATAGCTTACACCTAAGCCTGCAACCTCACTCTCTTTGTGAACCCTCCCATATTAACCATTTAACATCTTCATCATTTTAATTTTATTTTTGAATTCTCGTAATCATACCTACTAATTTTTTTTTTTTGAATTTATGAGAACCTTCAACCGCTATCTATCTTTCTACTTTTATCTTTTTCTTTTTGGTTTTATACTACCATCACTTTATTCAACAAAATATTAATTAATAATAATCCTTGGGATGACCTAATGGTTCGGGTTTTCCCATAAAATCATTTTTTATTAATAATATAATTATGTATCAAGATGTAATTTGCAACTTTTATATAAGAAAAAGTAAATAGCTTGTCACTAAAATATATAGAATATGGAGAATAAATTCCAAAAAGGTATAAAATAAATAAATTAGAAAACAGTCTACCTACATAAACTTGAGCCCCAATAAACATTTTCAACCATAAGTGGACGACATTTCTTGCATCAACTCATAACTTACAAATAAAATAAATCAATCAAACCCCCTTTTCATATAAATGATGATTCAACATTTTCAAGCAACATTTTTTTTCTAAACAAAATCGTGTTTCACAAAGCAAAGGCCGAATACATCACAATAGTATTAGAAATTAGATAATAATCATACAATCATTAAACACTAGCTAGATATGATGACCTAGTGTTATATTACAAAACAAACAAAGAGAAAATCATAAACCCTTGTATAGATGAAAATCCAATTTGAAAAACATCCATAGATGAAAAAGAGTATCTGTCTAGTATAAGCAAACCAAGCAACAAACAGTCCGGACAGAAGGATTAGAAAATCTATGCAAATTAGGATTCAGCATCAACCTCCAAATCTACAACTTCTTCTTCGTCCCAGAATGTAACACCAAGCTAGGACTTGCCAAGCTCTCCCGTGCTTCGTTATCAGTAGGCAACTTGAAATTGAATGGTTGCTTCCCCATTTGAAGCCACTTGTTCCTCTAATATTCTTTTAGTAGATTCGAAAACAGACGCGCTCACATTTGCCAAGCAAATTACTCTGAGTGTGGGTATTTCTGCAAACTCTAAAGGATCTCCTCAAGATCAAGAATTGCAAAAAGATGAAGCTGCTCAAGGCACGGGAAGGGGGAGCTTTCTGTTGTCCAAACCTTTAGATCAGAACAGCCTATAAGAGCCAAGAATTTGAGGCTGCGGAATTGGCCTTCAGTTGTTACCACTGCTCTTCTCTGAATCTCCCCATTTGAGTGTGAGCTTCTGAAGAAAGGGCAATACACCTATCTTATCAATACGTCTTCCCAACATTCAGAATACGCTATGGATAGAGTGAACTTCTTGAGCGAATGTGGAAAATTAATTAGATTGAGTGGAGAAGAACCATATTTATTTCCAAAGTAGCACTTCAAGGACTCAAGTTTATCTAGATAATGAAAATTCATGTCGGCTTCATCAAGCTCGCAGCCATATAATATTTTCAGTTTTTGGATATTGGAATTCTCTTAATCACTTGTTCAGTACACTTGAAATCTATTATCCGACCAAGTGTTTGCAGATTTCCCAAAAGAATGCCATCTTGGTCGTTGGGAGGATTTGGGAGCCGGAGCCTCTTGAACTGAACATGTCTAATGTGAGGCATGTACCAAATATCAGTGGGCGCAGTGACGTCGCCTCCTAAACAAATTAATGTTTGTAGATTCCAAAATAGCCAAATTGAACTAGGGGTTCCGTACACTCCTGATCCGGACCACAAAATTAGGAACCGCGAGTTAACTAAGAATTCTGCTACTTTCGTGGGTATACGCGAGTCAAATACCCTCAGCAACCTGCTGCACGTGAGCTTGTGATAGTCCAGCAACTCAGAATTCCACAAAGAACGAACCAGTGACATGGATGATGACAAGGCGTTTACGGCGTCATTCTTTGATAGGGTACTGGATATAACAATGCGGCGTTGCCCATCTTCATGAATTGGGCTCGAGACGACACCGTAAAATCTTTCCTTTTGAGCTTCCCTCAAGCACAAGTCTCTCACCAAGTCATGAATTCTACACTTCTTTATGTTTCCTGTTATACCCACCTCATCAATGAAAACCAGATTTCTATCCACAAGATCCTTTAAATTCTCTTTCCTATCTCTTCCAAGCTTTTCCCACTTACTGGTTTTAGAAATCCTTGACAACCCACAATTTAACAAGCTTTGATACTTTAATCACCGCATCTTCATGGAAAACTCCCATATGCAGAAAACATGGTTTCAAATGGATCGGCAACTGCTTATAACTCATGTGTAATGTTTTCAAGCAACGCTCATCATCCTCTGAATTCACCATTGGATTTATGTTTTCTTCTATGTATTCCCAAAACTCTCTTGTTTGTTCAGACTTGCCCAAAATTCCTCCCACCACAACAATTGAAATTGGAAGTCCTTTGCAACCTTTTGCTATTTTCTTCCCAATTTCCTCTAATTCAACTGGGCAACGTCCTTTAACTCCAAACACAGTTTTGGAGAGCAGCTCCCAACTAGCTGCCTCATCCAAAAGGTTCATCTCAACAAGGCTATTAGAGTAGGATAATTGAGAAGCAACATTTGATATCCTAGTTGTTACCACTATCCTGCTACCATTTTTGTTATCCGGCAAAAACCTCCTAAGTCTATCCCATGCCTCAGTGCTCCACATATCATCCATTATAATAAAGTATCTTCTACCGAACAAGTGTTTGTGCAACATTTCTCCTGATTCATCCTCACTCAAATCTTATCAACGTTTCCCTTTAATTGACGAAGAATTTCTGTGAGCATTCGTCGAGTACTATACTCTTGAGAGATGGTAACCCACGCACAAATATCAAAATGGCCCTTAGTAAAACGATGTTCATAAATATATCTGGCGAGAGTAGTCTTACCTGCGCCGCCCATTCCTGTGATGGGAATGATTTGTAGATCTGGGCGATCAGAAGCGAGCTTATCCTCCAGTTGACGCTTGGCATCATCAGCACCCACCATGCTAATACCCTTCTGCGCAATGGAAGAAGAACTACTGGTCATGGAATCAAGAGGCGTTGACTTTGTTGTTTGCAGCTGGTATTGGACACCTTTGATCTCCATGGAATCAACCTCTTTTTGGATCGACGCCAATTCATCAATCACCTTCTCTAGAGCTTCATAAAAGGCATCGGGGCTCATCTTTTCCCTATCTGCTTCTGTGCTGTAGGTAAGATCGGAGCTCATCTTTTCCCTATCACTTGTGATCTGATCCACGATATGAGATTCGATGACATCCTCGGCCGCATAAGCTGCATCAGCTATGCGACTCTCCAATGGATCTGCTTCAGTGCTGTAGCCGAGATGGGGATTATAGCGTTCCAGAAATTCTTGCAGGGAAGCAACCTTTTGAGTGAGGAGAAGAGCTTGTTGTTTGTGGAGAGAAATAGGAGGGCGAGGATGATTTTGAAGGTTTTCTATGATATGCATAAGAGAAACCAGAGCTGCATAAGCCGCCATGATTAATTTGAGAGAAGCAGAAAATGCAGCGGATACAGAAAAATGTGAGAAGTGCTTCTGAGTTCTCCAAAGTTGAACAAGATATGGAAGATTACAATAAATGTGGTTGTTGGAGTAATCAAAACTGTACCTCCTCTCCTCTAAAAAAATATAAATAGTACCTGCTTTTCCAAGATCAATTAAAATAGTCACAATTTGGCAAGTTAAAATGCAAAGCATATATTTCAAAAAATAAAATAAAATTGCAAAGCGTAAATTGTAGTATGCCACGTTTCTTAGGTATATTATATCACCTAAGATTTAACTAATATTACCTATTACAGTATTTTTTGTTCCTTTGGATTTCCGACAAACTTGCGGCGGCTTAAAATATTAGAATAAATTGAATCTTATTAGCGATTAAAGTTAAAATAATGACCGCATGTGTGTCAAAAAATTTAAAAAAGAACGGATAACGGAAGGAGTATACTCAAATTCAATTTCTTGTTTTTCGAGTGGTTTTACATCCTAGATTTTGGCCGCATTTGCTTTCAGTTACAGCACTTGTAATGGAAAATCTTAAGTTTATAAAGGTTCTTAAAATAAATTGGCCTTTAATGTAAGTCCTTTAATGTAAGTTCTTAAAATAAATTGGCCTACAAATGCAAATCAACGATTTTATTCTTTTATGTGAGTTATGAAATTTATATGAAAATAAATAGAGAGAGACTGTACTTATAAGTGTAAATGAAATTCAAATTATGAAATTTTAGATACAACTCTACCAGTAGACTAATTCCAAGTTTGTATTTAAATTTAAAACAATTTATTGTGCCACAAATATGCCCATCATTTTATCCTTTTCACCGCTTCGTTTAATTACTGTTTATAGAAACGTTCTTGAAAAATGTTGAGGAGGAAATTGAACACCTTATATTAGACTATCCACATTGGTAACTCTATCACCAATGTCATCATATAAGCCAAACAACATTTACTAAAATAAAAATAAAAATCGTCACTTTGTAATTTGGGAGGTTGGTCTGCCAAGTCAATGGCAATTGGATGTCATAACTACGTGGCACCCTTTTATTGGGTGCCATTTAAATATTTATTTAATTTATATTATTAAATTTAATAATTAATAATATTTAATAATTATTATTAATTAAAAATATTATATTTTGGAAAAATTCTCTATATATAGGACTTGAAATTGCAGAACTATGTCAAGTACATTTCACGTATTTTCACTAAAACCTATTTCACATTTTCACTAAAACCCAACGTTGGGTTTAGGTGAAAACAATTCCGAACTATGTCAAGTACATTATGAGTTTTAAATGTATGGTAAATTAATTTTATCTTGAATACAAATTTTATAAATAATTTATATTTTTCTATTTTTCAAAATGTATTAATATATTTTAAATTATTATAGATAATATAATGATAAAAATAAAATAAAATAAAATAAGAAATTGTAGATCATGTGAGTATCACTGATGAGAGTAAAATAAGATGAATGTTTGGTTATATAGGTGGAAGAGAGAAATAAATATTTTAATTGAGGGTTGAGTCGAGAGAATATGGTGATGTGGGTAATCTTATAAGTCATGAGCCCCAAATTTGTATTCAAACTCTATGAAGTTCTATTACATGTATAAAATTAAAATAAGATGTGACAGTTTATGCCAATGAAAGCTGGTCAACGGCAGAAGGAATGTAACCTAGGCAAATTTGTGGGAAAAACAATTAAATATTACTAAAACACTAATTAAAAATTAATAAACCTGTAGTTTACCAGTAACTTACTGCCAATTCTGTCACCAAACTTTGGATGACTGTCATGTGGCTGCAATGATATCACATATCTCCCAAATTCGATGGGCATACAAAATTAAATATTTAAAATTGAGTGATAAAGAATCAACTAAATGTTAATTTGACGCAGTCTTCTGAGGGCATTATAAGTTTGCCACTTGCTATTTTCTTATATTTGCCCATCTTTAGAATAATTCTGAACCTCAGATTCTATTAATTATTTTAGATATTTTAGCTGAATTAGGTTTTGATTTGGAGGGAAAGTAAAGTGAAATTCATTGGATTAAGTGCATGTTTTTTTAGCACTCTTAGAATGGAAGTTCTTAAAAAATAAGCTTAAAATTAAGTGCATTTCAAGAATTCGGGCCGACTGATCATTCAAGTAAGATCACCATCTATTGTAGAATTTTATAATATTTATGAATGATCTTTGCATGTTAACAAAATTTAAGAAATTATCAATTTTTTCTTATGAAAGTTGTAAGGTTTTATGTGCATAAAAATTAAATCAAGAATTTTTGTATTTCAAAAATTTAAATTTTTGACACACATTGCAGTCATTTTAGATGTAATGGAGGAACCGACTTGGACTAATATGATGGAGGAAGTTGGGGTCAAAAAATCTTATTAGCCATTAAAATAGTCTATTTTGTAATTTTATTTATTTATTTTTAATTTCAATTACTTTAACTTTTTCCTATAACAAAATTCCTATAATATTTTCTAATGTAGCTCTATGGTTATATCATATTTATTAGAATAGTTGTTCGGGTCAAAATACATATCTTGATTACGGGTCGGGCCAAAAACATGAGCCTTGTGCAAATTCTTAAAAAAATAGGTCCATTATGAGTGATTTTAGAAAATATATAAATATTTTAGAAATTAAAAGAAATTACTTAAATTATAATTTTTGTCAAATTATGTGACAAAAAAATCAAAAACTAACACATTCACTTAAAATATAATTTTCAGGATTGAAAAGATAAGAAATAAAATATAATCAAAACTCTAATTTGATTTCTTAAAACTCAAAAATATTTGCAAAAAAAATATGATCTAATAAAAAAGAATGTTAAAATCTTGGATTCACACACACAAAACTATCGTTTTGAAATAACAAACTCCATCGTTCTACAGTACAAAAACACTATCTTCTCACAAAGAAAATCATAAACCCTTGGAGCAAACAACGCCTGAGCCTCATTAAAATCACTATGGTGAAAATCCAATTTTAAAGACATCGATAGATGAGAAAACAGTATCTGTCTAGTATAAGAAAACCAAACAACAAACAGTCCGGACAGAAGGACTATAAACAAAACAAGAAAATCTATGCAAATTAGGATTCAGCATCAACCTCAAATCTACAACTTCTTCTTCGTCCCAGAATGTAACAACAAGCTAAGACTTGCCAAGCTCTCCGTGCTTCGTTATCAGTCGTCAAGTCGAACTTGAATCGTTGCTTCCCATATGATTCCTCTTGTTCCTCTAATATTCTTTTCGTAGATTCGACAGCAGACGCGCTGCAACGTTTTAAGCGAATTACTCTGAGTGTGAGTATTTCTGCAAACTCAAAGGATCTCCTCAAGATGACGAATTCCAAAAGATGAAGCTGCTCAAGGCACGTGAAGGGGAGCTTTCTGTTGTCCAAACCTTTAGATCAGAACAGTATATAAGAGCCAAGAATTTGAGGCTGCAGAATTGGCCTTCAGTTATTACCCACTGCTCTTCTCTGAATCTCCCCTTGGGTGTGAGCTTCTGAAGAAAGGGCAACACACCTATCTTATCAATATGTCTTCCCAACATTCAGATTTCTCTCGGAATACAGTCAACTTCTTGAGCGAATGTGGAAATTTAAATAGACTGTGTAGAGAACCATGTTCATTTCGAAATTCGCAGATCAAGGACTCAAGTTTATCTAGGTAATGAAAATTCATGACGGCTTCATCAAGCTCGCAATCATACGATAGTAGCAATTTTTGGATATTAGAATTCTCTTAATCACTTGTTCAGTACACTTGAAATCCATAATCCGACCAAGTGTATGCAGATTTCCCAAAAGAATGCCATCTTGGTCGGTGGGAGGATTTGGGAGACAGAGCCTTCCGAACTGAACATGTCTAATGTGAGGCATGTACCAGATATCAGTGGGCGCAATAAGGTTCCACAGTTGGGGACAAATTACTGTTTGTAGATTCCAAGATAGCCAAATTGAACTAGGTAATCTGTACCCAACTGATGTGGACATTAACTCAAGGAACCGCAAGTTAACGAAGAATTCTGCTACTTCCACGGGTTTACGTGAGCGAAATATCCTCAGCAACCTGCTGCACGTGGGCTTGTGAGAGTCCAGTGGATCCTCAAAATTGCAAAGCAAAGAACGAGCCAGTGACATGGATGATGACAAGGCGTTTATGGCGTCATTCTCTGGTAGGGTACTGGATATAACAATGCGGCATTGCCCATCTTCATGAATTGGGCTTGACACCACACCATAAAATCTTTCTTTTAAGCTTGCTTCAAGCACAAGTCTCTCACCAAGTCATGAATTCTACACTTCTTCATGTTTCCGGTTTTACCCACTGCATCAATCAACACCAGATTTCTATGCACAAGATCCTTTAAATTCTCTTCTGCCATCTCTTCCAAGCTTTTCCCACTAATTGGTTTTAGAAATCCTTGACAACCCACAATTTAACAAGCCTTGAGACACCAATCACCTCATCTTCACGGAAAACTCCCATATACAGAAAACATGGTTTCAAATGGATCGGCAATTGCTTATAACTCATGTGTAATGTTTTCAAGCAACGCTCATCATCCTCTGAATTCACCATTGAATTTATGTTTTCTTCTATGTATTCCCAAAACTCTCTTGTTTGTTCTGACTTGCCCAAAATTCCTCCCACCACAGCAATTGAAATTGGAGTCCTTTGCAACCTTTGGCTATTTTCTTCCCAATGTCCTCTAATTCAACTGGGCAACGTCCTTTAACTCCAAACACAGTTTTGGAGAGCAGCTCCCAACTATCTGCCTCATCCAAAGGTTCATCTCAACAAGGCTATTAGAGTAGGATAACTGAGAAGCAACATTTGATATCCTAGTTGTTACCACTACCCTGCTACCTTTTTGTTATCCGGCAAAACATCTTAATCTCATTCCATGCCTCAATGCTCACATATCATCCATTATAATCAAGTATTTTTACCAAACAAGTGTTGGTACAACTTTTGTCCTGGTTCATGCTCACTCAAATTCTGATCAACGGTTTGATTTAATTGACGAAGAATTTGTATGAGCATTTCTCAATACTATACTCTTGAGAGATGGTAACCCAAGCATGAATATTAAAATGGTCCTTAGTAAAACTATGTTCATAAATGTATCTAGCCAGAGTAGTCTTACCTGCACCGCCCATTCCTGTGATGGGAATGATTTGGAGATCATGGCGATCAGAAGCGAGCTTATCCATCAGTTGACTCTTGGCATCATCAGCACCCACCATGCTAATACCCTTCTGTGCAATGGAAGAAGAACTACTGGTCATGGAATCAAGAGGCGTTGACTTTGTTGTGTGCAGCTGGTATTGGAATCAACCTCTTTTTGGATTGACGCCAATTCATCAATCACCTTCTCTAGAGCTTCATAAAAGGCATCGGGGCTCATCTTTTCCCTATCTGCTTCTGTGCTATATGTAAGATCGGAGCTCATCTTTTCCCTATCACTTGTGATCTGATCCACGATTTGAGATTCGATGACATCCTCGGCCGCATAAGCTGCATCAGCTATGCGACTCTCCAATGGATCTGCTTCAGTGCTGTAGCCGAGATGGGGATTATAGCGTTCCAGAAATTCTTGCAGGGAAGCAACCTTTTGAGTGAGGAGAAGAGCTTGTTGTTTGTGGAGAGAAATAGGAGGGCGAGGATGCTTTTGAAGGTTTTCTATGATATGCATAACAGAAACCAGAGCTGCATAAGCCGCCATGATTAATTTGAGAGAAGCAGAAAATGCAGCGGATACAGAAAAATGGGAGAAGTGCTTCTGAGTTCTCCAAAGTTGACCAGGATATGGAAGATTACAATAAATGTGGTTATTGTAGTAATCAAAACTAAATCATTGTACTTACTGCCAATTCTGTCACCAAATCAATATTTGTGGAAATTAAATATTTAAAATTGAGTGATAAAGAATCAACTAAATGACAGTCTTCTGAGGGCATTATAAGTTTGCCTCGGACTCTGAACCAAATCAATATTTGTGGAAATATTCAAAGTTGCCACTTGCTATTTTCTTATATTTGCCCATCTTTAGAATAATTCTGAACCTCAGATTCTATTAATTATTTTAGATATTTTAGCTGAATTAGGTTTTGATTTGGAGGGAAAGTAAAGTGAAATTCATTGGATTAAGTGCATGTTTTTTTAGCACTCTTAGCACGGAAGTCCTTAAAAAATAAGCTTAAAATTAAGTGCATTTCAAGAATTCGGACCATATTGAGAAGTGATGCATTTATCTAGAAGCATCTAAACTAGTGTAGAAATATTGTAATAAATGTAGAATCTAGATAAGTCTAAGTAGAAATATCTAGATTCATATGATGTAATAAAAATCTAGAGAAATCATGGTGTAGAGAATTCTAGATCCCTCAAGAACTAGAATGGATCTAGAATCATCCTCTAGCACCTATAAATAAGTCCCTTAGGATCATTTGTACAACTAAGCCATAAGCCATAAGCCATAAGCCATAAGCTATAAGCCATAAGCCATAAGCTATAAGCCATAGAAGCTACACAAGCACACACAAGCTAAACATTAGCTACACAAGCTATAATATAATCTAAGTTCTTTGGAGACAAGAGCTCCATTCTAAATTCCTTTATATTCTACACACTCCAAAATACCCAATCACCTTCTATATCACTTCTCTAAAATTACCCTCCATCAAACCACCAATAATCACCTTCCATTTTCTAACAAGTGGTATCGAGCATCCATTTTCTAACAAGTGGTATCGAGCATCCATTTTCTAACAAGTGGTATCGAGCTTGTTCGATCATAGCGGACGTTATGGCGTCAAGTCTCTCCATCACGACTCCAATCTTCAATGGAGAAAACTACGACTATTGGGTGTTCGTATGAAGACTTGCCTTGAGTCCCATGATCTTTGGGATGTTGTTGAAGAAGGAGTCATCATGCCGAAGAAAGCGACAAAGCATCTTCATCGGTATGTAAAAATTAAAACAACGAAATGCTAGAGCTCTTTATCTTATCCAACTATCTATTAGTGTACCATCTTTTCAAGAATAATTCAAGCTACTACAGCAAAAGAAGCTTGGAATATCCTTAAGGAGGAGTTCAAGAAATGCTAAAGTTCGAACCATTAAACTACAAAGTTTAAAGCGAGAACTAGAGAATCTTAAAATGAAAGATTCGAGGCGCAAAAGATTATTTCTCTCGAATTATGAAAATAATCAATCAAATGAGATCTTTTGGAGAAAAGATATCCGACGAAAGGATAATCGAAAAGGTCTTAATCGGTCTCACGGAGAAATATGATCGATGGTAGCAGCTATTGAAGAGTCGAAAGACTTGTCAACAATGTCCATCGCGAATTGATGGGATCACTAGAAGCACATGAGCAACGGCTGAATGGCGACATGAAAGTTCTTGGAGAGCGCTTTTCGGTCAAGCTCGACTTCGAGACAACGGTCAGAAATGATGGAAATCACAAACAAGGCTCCAACCACAAGAAAGCGGGCGAATTTCCCACCATGTGCCATTTGCGAGAGGGCGAATCACTTGGAGAATGGCTGCTATCATCAAGGAAAGCCACAATGCGAGAATTGCAAAGGTTGGGCATGAAGAAAAGGATTGCGAGATAGAAGAAATCTCGGGCCAACTATTCGAAGATCAAAATGAGGCAGTACATGTTCTATGCATGTCTCTGCAGCAGTGAAGGAAGAAAATGGTACATCGATGGCGGATCGACAATCACATGACATCCAAGCGAGCATCTTCGCGAGCTAGATATACATCGAGACTAAGAAACTAGCGACAAGCCGAGAAGTGGAGTTCGACGAGCAAGCTTCGTGGAATTGGGAGCCAGAGTGTTGATAGAAGCACAACAACAACACGACTTGAGAAATCCCGAACAAGAAGAGCGAGACCAACAAAGCCCCGGATCTACAAGATCCTCCACGAAGCAAATTCAGTGAATCAGACTCATCACCGGAATCTCCACCTCTTGGGTAAGAACTTTGCCGACATATATGAATCACGATGTTTATGAAACATGCAATTTTTGTTCTTTGGAGCCACATAACTATCGAAGCATCAAAGAACAAAGTTTGGATTAAAGCGATGGAGGAGGAGATAAAAATGATGAAAAGAGCGATACTTGGGGTTGGTGGATCTTCCAGTAACAGGAGATTATTGGGTCAGTGGGTATCTGAGGCAGTGAATCACGATGGTTCAATCCGAAGCATAAAGCGAGACTAGTCGCAAAGAAGAAGACAAAGTTCTTCGGCAAAGCGCTACGGGCTCAAACAAGCGCACGAGCATGGCATAGCAAAATCGTGAATACCCGTCAAAGATTCGGGAGGAGCAAGAGCGAAGTCACATCGGATATCTTTATCAAGGCCTTGCGAGAGATGATTCCAATTTCTACAAAGAGCGCTTGGAGTCACCGATAAATGCATCGAGGAGGTATTGAGAGTGATGCATTTATCTGAAACATCTAAACTAGTGTAGAAATATTGTAATAAATGTAGAATCTAGATAAGTCTAAGTAGAAATATCTAGATTCATATGATGTAATAAAAATCTAGAAATCATGGTGTAGAGAATTCTAGATCCCTCAAGAACTAGAATGGATCTAGAATCATCCTCTAGCACCTATAAATAAGTCCCTTAGGATCATTTGTACAACTAAGCCATAAGCCATAAGCCATAAGCTATAAGCCATAGAAGCTACACAAGCACACACAAGCTAAACATTAGCTACACAAGCTATAATATAATCTAAGTTCTTTGGAGACAAGAGCTCCATTCTAAATTCCTTTATATTCTACACACTCCAAAATACCCAATCACCTTCTATATCACTTCTCTAAAATTACCCTCATCCAAACCACCAATAATCACCTTCCATTTTCTAACAAGTGGTATCGAGCATCCATTTTCTATGAGACCAATGATCATTCAAATAGGATCATTATCTATTGTAGAATTTTATAATATTTATGAATGACCTTTGCATGTTAACAAAATTTAAGAAATTGTCAATTTTTCTTATGAAAGTTGTAAGGTTTTATGTGCATAAAAATTAAATCAAAATTTTTGTATTTCAAAATTTTAAATTTTTGACACACATTGCGGTCATTTAGATGTAATAGAGGCAGACTTGGACTAATATGATGGAGGAAGTTGGGTCAAAAATCTTATTAGCGATTAAAATAGTATATTTTGTAATTTTATTTATTTATTTTAATTGCAATTACTTTAACTTTTCCTACAACAAAATTCCCATAATATTTTCTAATATAGCTCTATGGTTATATCATATTTATTATAATAGTTGTCGGGTCAAAATACATATCTTGATTACGGATTGGGCCAAAAACATGAGCCTTGTGCAAATTCTTAAAAATTAGGTCCATTATGAGTAGAACATTAAGCGATTACATTTGATTAACCGAACCAATAACCGATTTTTTAATTAACAAATTTTAATTAATTAATTAATAATTAAAAATAAAGCGGTTTTCGATTCGAACCGTTCGGTTATCGGTTAACCAATACCGATTTTTTAACTTTGGAACGAAACCGAACCGATAACCGAATTTGACGGTTTCGATTAACTTGAATTGTCGGTTTGGTTCGGTTCGATTCTAACCGAAACCGTTTAGACACCCCTAATTATGAGTGATTTTAGAAAATATATAAATATTGTAGAAAATTAAAAGAATTACTTAATTATAATTTTGACAAATTATGTGATAAAAAATTAAAAATAATACACTCACTTAAAATACAATTTTCGAGATTGAAGAGATAAAAAGAAAAAATAATCAAACCTCTAATTTGATTTCTTAAAACTCAAAAATATTTGCAAAGAAATATGATCTAATAAAGAGAATGTTAAAAGTCTTGGATTCACAGATAATAAAACTTTCATTTGAAATAACAAACTCGATCGTTCTCTTGTACAAAACACTATCTTCTCGGTTTTGAAAAATTAGTTGTTTGTAATTATTTTTATTGACAGATTAATTAATAATTATTTAATATATATAATATATAAATGGTATCTTTGTATAATAGTAACATCGTACCTATTAATTTTGAAAAGACAAAAACTTGGGTGGCGTAACCTCACTTATCACGCTCACCATAAGTATATATTAATTATATATTATATATTAATTATATTAAGTAAAGATAATTAGATTTTATTAATTTATAATTAGATTTTTTGATTTTTAATTAGAATTTATGAATTCACAATTATGGTTTATAAATTTACAATTAAGATTTATTAATTTATAATTATTTTTATTAATTAAAATTTAAGGTTTATTATTTAAAATTAGGGTTTATTATTTCATAATTAGAATTTATTAATTCAAAATTAGGGTTTATTAATTCATTTTATTTATTCATAATTATGGTTTATAAATTCACAATTTAGATTTATTAATTTATAATTATTTTATTAATTAAAATTAGGGTTTATTATTCAAAATTATTGTTTATTATTTCATAATTAAATTTATTAATTCACAATTAGGGTTTATTAATTCATAATTATGGTTTATTAATTCAAAATTAGGTTTTATTATTCAAAATTAGGGTTTATTATTCAAAATTAGGATTTATTAATTCACAATTAGATTTATTATTCAAAATTAAGATTTATTGATTCACGATTAGGATTTATTAATTTATAATTAGGCTTGATTAATTCACAGTTAGTGTTTATTAATTTCAATCAGGCTTTATTAATTCATGATTACGGTTTATTAATTCAAAATTATAATTTATTAATTCACAATTATGATTTATTAGTTTACAATTAAGGTTTATTAAATTAATTATTTTTAAGTTAAAATTAATTTAATATTAATTAATCAACCATAATTAATTAATTAATTAAAAAATAATTGGGTGCTTTCTCACTATACACTTGACACTGAGAGACCACCTCTTTGTAAATAATAATTTTAACATTCTAATTAAATTTATTTACGGTCTCTTTGTTTTTTGTGGAGTTAGATTTATTCTTTACACAAAGGTGAGTTAAATCGTCAAAACTATTGTGTGTTGGTCTAGTGGTAGAGTGGTTAATGTCTGAGACCAAAAGTTTTGAATTCGAGTCCAGCGTGATATAACCTTGAAATTTCTGTATTAAATTTATCAAAAAAAAATCGTCAAAATTGTTTAATGTATTTCATTGTGTAAAACTTTGAAGTACATCAATCTTAGTTGTTTGAAAGCAAAGTAATAGTAAATTAGTAATTGATTTCTTCTTCTTCTTCCCGTAATTTATGTGGCGTGATGGGGACGACTGATGATGTCTCAAAATGGGCCAGTGTAATAGGCTATTACTGTCCCAAAAGCAAAATTATCTAGCGAAAATATATTCATAACCATTTTACTGAATAGACTAAGGTTCATTCACATAGACATTTATCACAGTGAAACACGGAGATGAATAAAAAAGATAAGGCTATGGTTCATCCACTTAAACTCGTTTAAAATTTATATATACCTGATAGGGAATAAATACAGTATATGCCAACTTATTATAAATAATACATGTGGAATGATTGCGTGTATCATGCCTGGCATGAGGATGCCAGATCAGCAAGATAATCGAAGGTAATAGACCCATGAAATTGGGTCTCAAAGCCCATATCTATAAGCCCGGGACCGCATCCCTCACAGAAACGACATCGATGTGCAAGTATGTAACAACCAAGAGGACTCTTGTCTCGAATAGGAGCTGACTTTATCGATAAGAACGACGCAAGAGAAAGCGCAAGTCTAGGAGGATTCGTCGTGTCATATTCCTAAAAGGATTGATTATCTAATCGATATCATGCCCACATCTATAAATATCTTCATCATGAATGGATCAAGTAAGCAATCAATAAACCTTAAGCACAATACATTACTGACTTGAGCATCGGAGTGTCATCCGAGGGCTTCCTCCGACTACTTTTCTGATTGCCTTGATCCTTACGCCGTCCGACGATCAAACACAACATTCTCATTTCTTGCTCATAGTCATTATTCCAACATTACCACAAGGTGCGCTTATTTTCATAATTAGTTATTAGATTTACAAGTTGAATCTATCAACTGCGCCGTCTGCATGGGTAATTATCTCAAGTTGAGACGTTGAGGTTTCCCAACAACACGAAAAATTCGTACTACTATTACTAAAGGCAAAAGTTCTAGACCACTAAACATGGCACGAGAACAATCGAGGAATTCAAAGAAAATGACCCTCACCCCGCACGGAGGTCGAATATCGTACATAATCGGTGAGTCGGCCATGTGGCGAGGATCCACCATTTAACGTCCGAAAGTTTAGTCGTCGCGGTAAAAATACTCTTGGAGGAAGCCTTGAATGCTAGAGGACTTCCTCCATCAAATCTTATCGCATCTTGTCAATAAAGCATACAAAGAGCCGAAAATGAAGGGCATCGGACCAAAATCCTATCAATCTGGATGGAGGCATAACCCAGCGAGCGACGAGGTAAACACTCGCCAACTATCTTTTACGTAAGAGAACAAAGACAGTTGGGACGAGGGTATGAAGTTGAGACTAATCCGTACGAACAACTAGGATCGTATACTAAAGTCCATTGCACCTAGCAAGTGGAAGCAACAACAAAATTGTTATGCCGGCAACAGCAAAGATGAAGGATATGAAGGAGGCTGGTCCATCTAAGGAGACAACAAAAGGAGATGTTCGTCCCAAAAGGTCATCAAAAAGAAAAGACAAGAAGGACTACGAATCGAAGATGAAATCATCTCATAGAGAAGAGAATTTTGGACATAATATAAAATAGTAGCTGACAACCCTTTCTCGACGGTTGTGCTGATTAATTTGTGAGATTTTAGCACATTCAATCTAGAACATATGGAAAGCACGCAGCTAATTGCATAGTAAGGATACGGGTCTTCTGTGCTGATAAGCAAGCTTGTAGATATATATTCAACAAAGGCTCAAGAGTCATGCCATACAATTTACAGAATTCTTGCTTAAAACTGGTCAGCCAAAAACCCCCTGTTTTCTTGAACAAGACCTGCAAGACAACAATGAAAGTCAATGTCTAGTTCAGTTAGTTGTAGTAGGAGATATCAACTCAATAACCAAAACTGGCCCGACCTTCTAAAACAGACAGAAAGTGTTACTTCTGAAAGCAAGGGTTGCCATAACACGTTGCAATTCTTTCATATGTGTAGCTCCCAAGGCGCTAGATACTTTCGAGCATAAGATATATCCTGCATATGAGTATCAGCTCTTACCAACTCAATGAATTCTTGCAGTCTCAGCTGGAACTCAAATTTGCTCTGCAAAAGCATTCGAGGTTTAGTGCAAGTAAATTGTCACAAATTATCAAGTGGAAATGAAACTGAAACTGTACTAACACACAAGTTGGCATTGTATCTAAAGAATATTCCATAGTCAAATGGCCAACTGATCAGGTAACATGCATAAACTCAAACAAAGCTATACCATTTATTTAGACACTTCGTTTAAGGATTAAGTTGCCATGCATGTTTAAGCAACATTAATGTCAACTCTACTTGTTTCAAGGGTTCTACACTACCACCCATCAGTGCTCTGCCACAGTGATAGGTTATAAATGTCGATTGGGTACCAGGTCCCATCCCTTTTGAAGTGACTAATGAGATATATCTGCCACAGGAATTGCATGATGCAGGAAAGTCTTTCAATCGGAAATTGAAGGGTATTATTAGATGGAAACAATATCAACTTACAGCAGGCTGAAGAATATCTTATGATCACTTGCAGAAAAATTCAAATGGAGGTTCGTTATAGCATTTTAAAAGAAATAATGGCTGGAATCATGGTAAGAGTCATACAATTAAATCTCTATAATGTCTAAACCAACTAGTAGAGTATGCCACCAAGCAAATTATTTCATGAAAAATCAACTACCAGCTCCACCCTCAAAAAGAAAGAAAAAGAAACAAGAGAATGGAAAAATATAAAGAAAGGGAAAGAAGACCATCCTATCGTAGAACAGAAATAAAACAACCAACATGAAAGAGTATTTTAAATAGTTGACCGCAGGTATCTAACAACATAATCAAATTCCAAAAAAGTGGCAACACAGCCTTTAAAACATAGATAAGAAGGTCTATTTCTTCAAATTTATCTGGTCATTATTGCTTTTTGTTTGTTTGTTTGTTTCTTTTACCTATTCTTCTTCTTTCACTTGTTTAAAATAGCAACTCCTTTAGCTCCAATGGGTGCTCGAAACCAAGCTGAAGATGAATACATTGAGCATCATTGCAGGACTATACTTGGAGGTTTGTGTATTATTCTCGCTATTCAGTCATGTGATGTGTGTCAGAAAAATAAATCCATGGCTGGTTCTCTACCTGGTTTATTCCAACCTTTGCCAATTCCTCATACAGCTTGGACTCATATCTCCATGGACTTCATTGAGGGAATGCCCAAATCTGTAGGAAAGAATGTGATATTAGTCATTGTGGACAGATTCACTAAATATGGCCATTTCTTGGCCTTGTCTCACCCTTTTGCAGCTGAAGCTGTGGCTAAACTATTTTTGGATACTGTCTATAAATTACATGGTTCCCCTCCTCAGTATTGTGTCTGATCGGGACAAGGTTTTCACTAGCAATTTCTGGAAAGAATTGTTTAAACTCATGGGCACCAAGTTGGATATGTCCTCTTCCTACCACCCTCAAACTGATGGACAAACGGAGAGGCTCAACAGGTGCTTGGAAAACTATCTGCGTTGTATGGTCAGTGAGAACCCGCGCCAATGGCACAAATGGTTACCCTTGGCTGAGTTCTGGTATAATACTAACTATCACTCTAGTCTCAAGTCCACACCTTAATTTTCAGGCGCTCTACGGCTACCCACCCCCACATTTATCTTTGGACTCCTACTTTGATTCTCCTAGTGAGGATGCATCAGATCTGATGAACAAACGGCAGACCTTTATGCAACATCTACGGGACAATCTTCTCCAAGCCCAGGCTCGCATGAAGTTTTATACAGATAAGCAAAGGAGGTTCGTTATAGCATTTTAAAAAGAAATAATGGCTGAAAAAATTACAATAAGTGTGGTTGTTTGAGTAATCAAAACTATACCTGCTCCTCTAATTAAAATAAGATATCTTGTACCTCCTCTCCTCTAAAAAAATATATATATTACCTGCTTTTCCAGGATCAATTAAAATAGTCACGAACATTTCAAAAAATAAAATAAAATTGCAAAACTTAAATTGTAGTATGCCACGTTTCTTAGGTATATCATATTATCACCTAAGATTTAACTAATAACCTATTGCAGTATTTTTTTTTTGTTCCTTCCGATTCCCGACAAACTTGCGGCGCCTTAAAATATTAGAATAAATTGAATCTTAATAGCGATTAAAATAATGCAATTTAGATCAATGATATTTATTTCCTTTGTAAGAGTGACAAAAACCAGGATATGAATCCCAATCCTTTCACTCCTAACTCAAAAATAGAAAAATGTAAGGATGAAAATTAAAATAGCCATTTCCGACGAGTTGATGACGAAAATCCATTTTTGCCACTGGTCGTCTGGATTTTTTAAAAATAGTCTATTTTGTAATTTTATTTATTTATTTTAATTTCAATTACTTTAACTTTTCAACAAAATTCCCATAATATTTTCTAATGTAGCTCTATGGTAATATCATATTTATTAGAATAGTTGTCCGGGTCAAAATACATATCTTGATTATTGGTCGGGCCAAAAACACGAGCCTTGTGCAAATTCTTAAAAATTAGGTCCATTAGGAGTGATTTTAGAAAATATATAAATATTTTAGAAATTAAAAATTACTTAATTATAATATTTTTCAAATTATGTGATAAAAAAATAAAAAAATCACACAGTCACTTAAAAAAGAATTTTTCAGGATTAAAAAGATAAAAAATAAAATATAATCAAAACAATAATTTGATTTCTTGAAACTCAAAAATATTTGCAAAAGAAATATGATCTAATAAAAAAAAGAATGTTAAATCTTGGATTCACACACAAAACTATCGTTCTGAAATAACAAACTCCATCGTTCTACCGTACAAAGACACTATCTTCTCGGTTTTGAAAAATTAGTTGTTTGTAATTATTTTTATTGATAGATTAATTAATAACTATTTAATATATATAATATATAAACGGTATCTCTTTATAATAGTGACATCACATCCTATTAATTTTGTAAAGACAAAAACTTGGGTAAGCTCAACCTCACCATACACTCACCTTAGTATATATTAAGTATATATTATTTATTAATTATATTAAGTAATGATAATTAAATTTTATTAATTTATAATTAGATTTTTAATTTTAATTATAATTTATTAATTTAAAATTAGAATTTTTTAATTCATAATTATTGTATATTAATTCACAATTAAGGTGTTAGAGTTACTTTTAACTCTAGTTTCTTCCTCTTTTTACGTATTTATTTTGATCTTTCTTCACGGTTTTGTAGGTTGTAATGGAGTTATGAAATCTCCCATTTAATTGTGCTGAAATCGTGGAGATGAAGCTGAAGTGAAGCTCCTAAAAACGTGGAAATGGTTGAAGTAGAGCTGAACAAGAATAGCTGTTGAAGTGGATGTAGTTGCAGCAGTTGGGTTAGTTCCTATTTTCAAGGAACTACTTTTACCATGTCCACCTGATTGTAGCAGCCTAATCCAAGTCATGGGCCACGTCCTAGATGAGCTTGGAGATCAAGAAATGCTACTCCTATAAATACTTGAAGGGCTGACACAAAAAGGTGTGGAGAAATAGCTATCTGTAAGCGAGTGTTGTTTTATGTGTTGCGATAACATTGCCTGTAACACTTGTTGTTTTTGTAAAGCTCTTGAGTCTGTTCTTGAGCTCTGTTTTAGTGAGAGATAACTTTTTAGTGTGAGAGTTTCTTTTATTATCATCTTGGTCTGTCGGTGATATATTGTTTTGTAGAATACTCATTTAGTGTTTTCGCCATACGGCATCTATAGGTTGATTTAACAACCTGTAGAAGAATTTCTCTTTGTGTCTTCCATTTTAATTCCGCTGCAGTTTTTACTCTTGTGCCTGTGTACGTTACGGTAACACGGTGCACAACATATAGATCCAGACGAGCCAACACTTTCAATTGGTATCAGAGCGCTCTCTCGATACACTGGGTGTGATCCTGACAGTTAGCGCAATAGTTGTCTCAGTATGGATCCCAACAACGTTAACCAATATCGACCTCCAGTTTTGGATGGATCGAACTACTCGTATTGAAAGACAAGAATCCGTTCGATGATCAAGTCTATAGATAGAAGAGCGTGGCAGTCCGTGGAAAATGGATGGTCAGTCCCAAAAGTCACCGATGATCATGGTGATGTTACCTCAATACCATCAAACCAATGGACTAGAGATCAAGTGGAAGCAGCCACTCTCGACGATAGAGCCCTAAATGCCATCTATGCTTCGGTGGATATGAACATATTCAAGCTGGTGAAGAACAGTGCTTGTGCCAAGGATGCGTGTGACATCCTTCAACGCCATTGTGAAGGAGATTCGAGCATCAAAGAATCCCGTCTTCGTATACTCACCACCAGATTTGAGAACATGAAGATGGAGGAAAGTGAGGACATCGATAGTTACACGAAGAGGATCACGGACATTGCAAATGAATGCCAAGATCTCGGTGTCGCCATCAGCAACAAAGTTTTGGTGTCCAAAGCCCTACGAACGCTGCCTACAAGGTTTGATATGAAGGTCACTGCTATCGAAACATCGATGACAGTAGCTGCAATCGATTTTATGGATCTCATGAATACACTCAAAACACATGAGATGAATTTTGAGGAAAAATGCACGTTCAGCAAGAAGAAGGTGATAGCGTTCACTGCTAGAGCGTCATCAAGCAGCAGGGTAATGGAAATAAAGGAAGTTGATGATGATGATGATGAGCTCCAAGAAATCGATGTTGGAGATGATGTTGCTCTAATCACAAGAAAGTTCAACACCATGGTGAGGAAGATGAAAGGGGCTAAGGAAAAACAAGCAGATCCACCAAGAATTGAATATCAATCACCAAGGAGGAATGAGTACACACCTCCAAAGCCCATTCGGAAGGTGTTTTCATCGAACGAAGCATCCAGGTATGACTCCTCTAATATTGATAATGTTCAATGTCGTGAGTGCAAAGGATTTGGTCATTATGCAAATCAGTGTGCAAATACTCTCCGGAAAAGAGGAAAATCCTACTGGGTTTCCTGGAGTGATGACGAGGCTGAATTTTTTGAAAGCATGGACAAATCTGATGGAGAAAAAGAAGATGTTGCCTTCGATGTTGGCACAGCATTGTATGCAACAGTAGAGAAAACCCTGTCCGACGATGAGCTTGATGATGTGGAGATGTTTAATCCAATCTCAAACAGGTATGGACTTGATTACTATTCAAATATGTTTTGCTTTTTTGATCTTATGGGTGATACAGAAGAAGAGAATGCTTGCAATGAGGACACTGCTCTCTTTATTCAAGAGCTTTTAAAGCTCTACAATGAACTCCTTGGAAAGTACAAAAAACAAGGAAATGATCTTGAGATGACAAGGGATGAAAATACAAGACTTAAAGCATCTCTTGCAAAACTCGAATGCATTGTCACTCAAAAGGAGATAGAGCTCAACAAAGTGTCAACCCAACTTGAAAAGGAGCAAGCTACGATCAAAAGATAGATGGCAACTGGACATAGGTATGATAGTTATATGCCTACAGGTTTAGCTACTGCTGGTCTGGGCTTTACTGGTGTAGGAACTGCTACGCAAGCAGTGAAGACGACATACCAGAAAACACCCAAGATAGTTGTACCACCAAGTGGAAAACCATTCGTGAAAGAAGGTGTGAAGCCCAAAAAGAAGAGAAGACAAAGGAGGTATGTATGTCACTACTGTCAAACTCCTGATCATATTAGACCATTTTGCTTTCAAAGAAGAAATGATGAAAGAATCTCTTCAACAAGTGAGAAACGACAGATAGTCAAGCATAAGTACGTGTGGGTAAGAAAAGATGAACTGAAATGTAATGTTGTGTATACTGCATTAAAGACTAATATTTCAGGTTCATGATACTTTGATAGTGGATGTTTTCGTCACATGACAGGCAACAAGGGGTTCATGTCAGAATATCAGTCATATGACGGTGGGAATGTAAGTTTTGGTGGAGGTTCCAAAGGTAAAATCGTTGGTAAAGGTTTTTTGAGTGTATCAGGTTTTCCCACTCTCAAGAATGTATTTCATGTTCAAGGTTTAATGACAAATTTGATTAGCATAAATCAATTATGTGATGAAAATTTGCAAGTTAAGTTTGATAAAAATTCTTGTGAAGTGTTTGATGATCATAATCTGTGCATAATGAGGGGCCAAAAGCCAGCTGATAATTGTTACATAGCAAATGAACCTAAATGCAATAAAGTACAGATTGATGATATCGTGTTATGGCATTAAAGACTAGGATATACTAACTTCAGAAATCTTGACAGGTTAACTAAGTTTGGAAGTCGTCGAGGATTACCCAAGATCACACAAGAAAGCAAGGTTGTGTGTGAAGGCATCGAGGGAAACAAATTCATGCTAACCACAGTGTCGTGAAATATCCTGAGCAACACTTCGGGACGACCGGGTGTCTTGAGTTAGTTCACATGGATTTGGTTGGTCCTGTTGAAGTTGAGAGCATTGGAAGGAAGAGGTATGTTTATGTTATGGTAGATGATTACTCAAGGTATACTTGGACCTTCTTTCTTCGTGAAAAATCTGATGCGTTTGATGTGTTCAAAACCATGTTTGCAAGAACTTCTAACATGTTTGGTGTCAAAGTGTCAAGAATCAGGTCGGACGGCACCAAAAACACTACAACAAAACGGAGTGGTTGAACGCAAGAATAGGACGTCAGTGGAGATGGCAAGGGTCATGATGAGCTCGAAAAATCTGTCTAAGCGCTTCTGGGAAGAAGCTGTGAACACATCGTGTCACATCAACAATCGAGTCAACATTAGACCAGGTTCTTTTAAAACTCCCTATGAAATCCTAAAAGGTAAAAAACCAAATCTTAAATACTTTCGTGTTTTTGGCTGTGTATGCTACATACTAAATGACAGATTATACCTCACAAAATTTGATGAGAAAAGTGACAAAGGTATTTTTGTAGGGTATTTTCTCAATAGTCAAGCGTATCGTGTGTTTAACTTAAGATTACAAACGATACAAGAATCTGTGAACGTGGTATTTGATGACTATAGAAGTCCTTTAGGTACACAGGAAGAAGGTACTGAAGAAGTTGCGGTAGGAACTAGAGAAATGAAAGAACACCAGTCGTCCACAACTGTGCAAGAAAATGTTGAGCCAACATCACCCACAACACCACCTCGAGTTCCAGAAAATCAAGATGTATCCAATGAAGATCTGGAGTCAGAAGTCCAACGAGGTAGTGAGAGATGAGAACCACCTGGAAGAATTCGAAAGAATCATCCAACTACTCAAGTTATAGGTGATGTTCATGATGGTGTTCGAACGAGAGGTAAGGCTCCTCTCGATTATAGAAAAATGATTTGCTTATCATCCATATGCACATCTATACCAGGATTTATATGTTTTGTCTCCAAGATTGAACCTAAAAATATCAAAGAAGCATTAGGAGATGAATTCTGGGTCATAGCTCTTCATGATGAGCTAAATCAATTTGTTCTAAATGATGTGTGGAACTTGGTTCCTAGGCCTATTGATAGGAACAAAGTGGATATTCAAGAACAAACCGACGAAATTGGAACCGTTGTTGAAACAAAGCAACACCTGGCGACAAGGCTACACTCAAGTGGAAGGAGTAGACTTCGACGATACATTTGCTCCAGTAGCACAGCTTGAATCCATACGACTTCTCCTTGCTATTCAATGTCATCTTAACATCAAGCTTTATCAAATGGATGTCAAGGGAGCATTCTTGAATGGTGTTCTCAAAGAAGAAGTCTATGTCGAGCAACCAAAAGGTTTCGAAGATCCACATAAACCCAATCATGTTTACAGGTTGAACAAGGCTTTGTATGGCCTCAAACAAGCTCCGAGACCATGGTATAGTCATTTGACAAATTTCTTGCTTGAATATGGCTTTGTTAGAGGTAATGTTGACAGAACACTGTTTATCAAAAGGGAATGTCGTCACATTCTCATTACTCAGATTTATGTTGATGATATGATTGTAGGTTCTACCTCACAAAAGATGCTTGATGATTTTACAGGTGCTATGTCGACAAAGTTCGAAATGAGCATGGTGGGAGAATTGACCTATTTCTTAGGTCTCCAAGTCAAGCAAGGAAGAGAAGGTATTTTCATATCCCAAAGCAAGTATGCAAAGGACATGGTGAAAAGATTTCAGCTGGAAGGAGCCAAACACATGAGGACACCAATGGGCTCCTCGGATAAGCTAACAAAAGATGATACTGGAGAGGATGTTGACCCAATACTCTACAGATCAATGATAGGAAGCTTACTGTATCTTACAACCACACGACTAGACCTCATGTTCAGTGTTTGTGTATGATCCAGGTATCAAGCTAAGCCAAAAATGTCTCATCTCAAGGCTGTTAAGTGTGTTATCAGGTATGTTGCTGGCACATCTGAACTTGGTATTTTCTTCTCTAAAGATACAAAGACTAGTTTGGTTGGGTATAGTGTTTGTGATTGGGCTGGAGATGTTGATGATAGGAAAAGCACGAGTGGAAGGTGTTTTTATCTTAAAAATAACCTCGTTTCATGGCATAGTCGTAAGCAAAATTGTGTGTCTCTTTCAACCGAATCAATACGTGGTCTGCCGGTGTTTGTTGCACACAACTCTTATGGCTTAAACAAATGTTGTACGATTATGGAATTGAGGGTAGTGATTTAACTGTATATTGTGATAACATAAGTGCAATAAATATCTCAAAAAATCCTGTCCAACACTCTCAAACCAAACATATTGATATAAGATATCATTTTATTAGAGATTTGGTAGAACAAGAGGTGATTAAAATGGATTATGTGAAAACTGATAGTCAAATTGCTGATATTTTCACAAAATCTTTGGATTTTGAGAGATTTACATGTATAAGGAGGCCACTTGGCCTCTACCTTCATGAGTAAAAATAAGGCGTGTTTGTTGCATCAAGTTTTTCATGTTTTAAATCCAAAAGATGCAACTGTTTTCTTTTGCCCATGTTGTACTAACGGTTTCCATGACATGTTCTCTAACACAGACTCAACATTGTATGTATAATTATAAAGGTACAGCAACACCAAAGTAGTTTGGGAGGGCACGGCGTTCGCTGCAACGATGCTACCTTACAAAATGGTAAAACCATGGCGCCGAAACCTAGACTAGGGGCACGGCGTCATGCTGACGATGCACTCTATGTCATAAATGAAATCGAATTTTACTTGGTTACGCACTGCTTGCATGTTTTAATAATAAGTTGAGTCAATGTGTTTGGAGATATTAGGGTAACATGTTGGTCAACAATAGGCTGTTCAGAAAATTTCGGAAGTCAGTTTGTTAACCCCTATTTTTAGGGATTTTATCTCTCTTTGACTATATCAGCTCGTTTAATCAGTTGGAATTCACATATATCCATATCTTACCTCAAGATCTACCAGATTTTTCGAAAAATAATTAAAATATGTTTTTATAAAATTGTTTGAGGTGTGTTGGATAGATATTACTGTGATATCTATATATTGTATTTGTTTTTACTTTATTCTCACCCCTCTTCTTTTTGCTGATCGCTCATCTCTCTCACCCTAGCTAAGGTTTTTCATCTCAAAATTTTCAAAATGTCATAACCCTCTTCGTTTTCTGTTGAGCAACTCCGACAGATCCTTGCAAATCCAAAGGATTGGGCGAGGCTACAAGCGGCAATTTCAACAGCCAAGGAAGCAGCACCATCTGTTGCCGTCTCCATACAAGCGCTGTTCCGTCGATGTTTCGTGCTTATGAATAAAGAATACAAGACTGCTACCATAGTAGCTGAACAAAATGTCACAACAGCTCCTGAACCTGCGTCATCCATTGCTAAAACCACTATCACCGCAACAGTAACTGAAGAAAACCCTAATGTCGAACTTGCTCTTGAAATTCTATTCCCTGAACCGATATCTATACTAATTCCAGAGAAATCAGAAAAGAGCCTGAAAAGAAGCCGGAAAGAGGAAAGCTCATCAAAGGGGAAGAAGAGACCCACTCGTCGATCGGACAGAATTCCTAGGCAACCAAGAAAATCAGGGCCGAAACCTCCAGTACAAATAAATCTGGTTGACGAGGATGCTCCACCACCGGAGAAGAAAGGAAGAAGACCAAAGAACCTCAACAACCGGTGGCTATAACCCCCGACGAAGGTTCATCTTCACCGGACAAAGGAGAAAAAGTCACAGATGAAGGAAAGGGAATCACCGAGGAAGGTATTTCACTTCCCCAAGTATCTGACCCGGAGGATGATGTCTTGATTCAGGAAGTTCTACGGCAACTCAAAAGAGAAAAGGTTAGGGAAGGTAAGCAAAAGATTGCTGAGGAAGTTGTTGTTACCACAGAACAGGGAACTGAGAAGGAAGCAGATGAGAACGTAGAGGAGAACGCAGAGAAGAACACAAGTAAGGAAGTATCCGAGGAATAATCCATGTTTGACGATTCAGAAATTGATTCCAAGAAAGCTTTCTCCAAACACTTTTATACAACCATATCCGCAGAGAATTGGGATCACTTTAAGGAACTGACTTGCTACAGTGAAAGACAGATTGAGGTAACATCACTTTCAGAGCACATCCTGGTAAATTTTCTAATTTCCAAAAATTTACTATCGTCCATTACAGATGTTGAATCGTATGTTAAGCTAACAGTGCAGATGGTATATACTAATTTAAGTCTATCTTTTGGTGATTCTCTATCGAACAAGTATGGGAATGTGTATTATAAGGGAAGAGTATATACTATCAATCATTTTCTCATAAATAAATTGTTTGATCGTGATGATGTGGTTGCTGAAGAGGTGAAAAGTTTTGATGAAGTGGCTGTAGTAATCATCAGTGGAAATGAGAAAAAAGTGGAGGCAACCGATGAAGACGTCAAGTTTGACGTATATGTATTATGTCCTACACAAGATCATGTCGAGTAACTGGATTGTAACATCTAACACAACAATAGTTACTCAGCAACATGGAGCTCTTCTCTACAGCATTGGGAAAAATTCGCCATTCAATCTAGGCCATATCATCTTTGAGCAGATTGCAGCAATAATCGGTTCCTCTCAACTTGCTTCTCTTCCATTTTCATCTCTTATTTACAGGTTTTTGAAGAGTCAAGGTCTCAAAGTGATCGTCCAACCTTCACAGCTCGAGAAGATTCCCACCTACACCATCAGCGCTCAACTTTTCAGCGGGAAGAAGGTTAATGACCTTCCGTGGGTCGATCCACATGCCCCTGTTGCTGATGATGATGCCCTTACAACTGTGACAACAATGGCTTCAACATTGTTGCAGTCACTTGTTCATCGGGTTGAAGAAATGGAGTGTGCATCCAGAAAGTTCCATTCTGAAAATCTGCAAAATCTAGGCTGGATTAAGGGCGAATTCACAGCCCTACTTTCTTCCCAAAAAGGGGGAGCAAATGCGGAGGATGCGGAGGAAGATGCTGAAGCAGCTGATATTGAAACACCTGCTACAACAAGCACAATGTGATGTGCTTTTTGAATTGATCTATGATCGTTTGCACTGATTTGCTGAACAATTTTTGTTTTGCTATCTCTTCTTTTTAGTTTCTGATGGACAACTCGTTTTTCTATTCCTTCATGGATGTTTATGTTTGAACACTTTGATATGCAATGTTTAAATGATTTTTTGTCTTGGTATGATGTTTGATGTGCTATCGAATGTGTTCTGGTCACATGTTTGGGAATATATGTTCTGTCGTGTTGGATTTTACTGCTTTTGCTTGCAGGTATAAAATAAGGGGGAGTGTTGAAAGTCAGGGGGAGTTTTGATATTCAGGGGGAGTTGAAATTCAAAAGGAGTTCGTGAGTTTTGTGAAGAAAGACAAAAAGGGGGAGTTTGTTAGAGTTACTTTTAACTCTAGTTTCTTCCTCTATTTTTTCTGTATTTATTTTGATCTTTCTTCACGGTTTTGTAGGTTGTAATGGAGTTATGAAATCTCCCATTTAATTGTCTTTGAAATCGTGGAGATGAAGTCAAGTAAAGCTCCTAAAACGTGGAAATGGTTGAAGTGGAGTGAACAAGAATAATTTCTTGAAGTGGATGTTGTTGCAGCAGTTGAGTTAGTTCCTATTTTCAAGGAACTACTTTTACCACGTCCACATGATTGTAGCAGTCCAATCCAAGTCATGGGCCACGTCCTAGATGAGCTTGGAGATCAAGAAATGCTACTCCTATAAATACTTGAAGGGCTGACACAAAAAGGTGTGGAGAAATAGTTATCTGTAAGCGAGTGTTGTTTTATGTGTTGCGATAACATTGCCAGTAACACTTGCTGTTTTTGTAAAGCTCTTGAGTCTGTTCTTGAGCGCTATTTTAGTCTAGAGATAGCTTTTTAGTGTGAGAGTTTCTTTTATTATCATCTTGGTCATGTCAATGTGATATATTGTTTTTGTAGAATACTCTCATTTAGTGTTTTTCGCCATACGGCATCTATAGGTTGATTTAACAACCTGTAGAAGAATTTGTCTTTGTGTCTTCCATTTTAATTCTGCTGCAGTTTTTACTCTTGTGCCTGTGTACGTTACGGTAACATGGTGAACAACATATAGATCCAGACGAGCCAACGCTTTCATACTAAAATATATAGAATATGGAGAATAAATTCCAAAAAAGTATAAAATAAATAAATTAGAAAGCAGTCTACCTACATAAACTTGAGCACCAATAAACATTTTCAACAATAAATGGACGACATTTCCTGCATCAACTCATAACTTACAAATAAAATAAATCAATCAAACTCCCTTTTCATATGAATGATGATTCAACATTTTCAAGCATCAATTTTTTTCTAAACAAAATCGAGTTTCACAAAGCAAAGGCCGAATACATCACAATAATATAAGATGAACTAACAGTAGCTAGATAAGATGAACTAGTGTTATATTATAAAGCAAACAAAGAGAAAATCATAAACCCTTGGAGCAAACAAGGCCCGAGCCTCATTAAAATCTCTATGGCGAAAATCCAATTTGAAAAACATTGATAGATGAAACAAACAGTCCGGACAGAAGGACAAAAAACAGAACAAGAAAATCTATGCAAATTAGATTCAGCATCAACCTCCAAATCTACAACTTCTTCTTCGCCCCAGAATGTAACACTAAGCTAGGACTTGCCAAGCTCTTCAGTGCTTCGTTACCAGTGGTCAAGTTGAACTTGAATGGTTGCTTCCCATTTGAAGCCTCTTGTTCCTCTAATATTCTTTTAGTAGATTCGACAGCAGATGCGCTGCAACGTGCCAAGCGAATTACTCTGAGTGTGAGTATATCTGCAAACTCTAAAGGATCTCCTCAAGATGATGACTTCCAAAAGATGAAGCTTCTCAAAGCACGGGAAGTGGGAGCTTGTTGTCCAAACCTTTAGATCAGAACAGTAAATAAGAGCCAAGAATTTGAGGCTGCGGAATTGACCTTCATTTGTTACCCACTGCTCTTCTCTGAATCTCCCCGTCGGAGTGTGAGCTTCTGAAGAAAGGGCAACACACCTATCTTATCCAATATGTCTTCCCAATATTCAAATCTCTTTATGAATAGAGTCAACTTTTGAGCGAATGTGGAAAATTAATTAGATGTGTGGAGAAGAACCATGTTTATTTCAAAGTAGCAGTTCAAGGACTCAAGTTTATCTAGATAATGAAAATTCATGTCGGCTTCATCAAGCTCGCAGACATAGAATATTTCCAGTTTTTGGATAATGGGAATTCTCTTAATCACTTGTTCAGTGCACTTGAAATCCATTATCCGACCAAGTGTTTGCAGATTTCCCAAAAGAAAGCCATCTTGGTCGTTGGGAGGATGTCGGAGCTAGCCAGAGGCTTTTGAACTGAACATGTCTAATGTGAGGCATGTACCAAATATTGGTGGGCGCACTGACGTTCCATCTTGGACAAATTAATGTTTGTAGATTCCAACATAGCCAAATTGAACTAGGGAGTGTGTGCTCTATTGATGAGGACCATAACTTAAGAAACCGCAAGTTAACAAAGAATTCTGCTACTTTGATGATTATGGGATCACATGGCTGCATTATCCTCAGCAACTTGAGCTCTTGATTGAACCATCGGGGCTCAAAATTCACCAAAGAACGAGCCAGTGACATGGATGATGACAAGGCGTTTATGGCGTCATTTTGTGATATGGTAGTAGATATAACAATGCGGCGTTGCCCATCTCCTATCCTTTCAAGACTACTTGGGCTTGAGACCACATCATAAAACCTTTCCTTTTGAGCTTCCTCACACAAGTCTCTCAACAAGTCATGAATTCTGCACTTCTTCATGTTTCCGGTTTTACCCACTGCATCAATCAACACCAGATTTCTATCCACAAGATCCTTTAAATTCTCTTTTTCTATTTCTTCCAATCTTTTCCACTCACTGGTTTTAGAAATCCTTCGCAATCCACAATTCAACAAGCCTTGATACTTCAATCACCTCATCTTCATGGAAAACTCCCATACAGAAAACATGGTTTCAAATGGATCGGCAGTTGCTTATAACTCATGTGTAATGTTTTCAGGAACGCTCATCATCCTCTGAATTCACCATTCACCATTGGATTTATGTTTTCTATGTATTTCCAAAACTCTCTTGTTTGTTCAGACTTGCCCAAAATTCCTCCCACCACAGCAATTGAAATTGGAAGTCCTTTGCAACCTTTTGCTATTTTCTTCCCAATGTCCTCTAATTCAACTGGGTAACGCCCTTAACTTCAAACACAGTTTTGGAGAGCAGCTCCCAACTATCTGCCTCATCCAAAAGGTTCATCTCAACAAGGCTATTAGAGTAGGATAACTGAGAAGCAACATTTGATATCCTAGTTGTTACCACTATCCTGCTACCTTTTTTGTTATCCGGCAAAAACATCTTAATCTCATTCCATGCCTCAATGCTCCACATATCATCCATTATAATCAAGTATTTTTACCAAACAAGTGTTGGTACAACTTTTTCCTGGTTCATGCTCTCTCAAAGTCTGATCAGCTTTTTGATTTAATTGACGAAGAATTTCTATGAGCATTTCTAGTACTATACTCTTGAGAGATGGTAACCCAAGCACTAATATTAAAATGGTCCTTAGTAAAACGATCTTCATAAATGTATCTAGCCAGAGTAGTCTTACCTGCACCGCCCATTCCTGTGATAGGAATGATTTGGAGATCATGGCGATCAGAAGCGAGCATAACCATCAGTTGACTCTTGGCATCATCAGCTCCCACCATGCTAATACCCTTCTGCGCAATGGAAGAAGAACTACTGGTCATGGAATCAAGAGGCGTTGAATTTGTTGTGTGCAGCTGGTATTGACCTTTCATCTCCATGGAATCAACCTCTTTTGGATCGACGCATTCATCAATCACCTTCTAGAGCTTAATACAAGCCATCGGAGCTCATCTTTCCCTATCTGCTTCTGTGATGTAGGTAAGATCGAGTTCATCTTTTCCTATCACTTGTGATCCGATCCACAATATGAGATTCGATGACGCCTCGGCCGCATAAGCTGCATCAGTAATGCGACCTCCAATGGATCTGCTTCGGTGCTATAGCCGAGATGGGAGAAGAAGTTGTTGTTTGTGGAGAGAAATGGGAGGGCAAGGATGATTTTGAAGGTTTTCTATGATGTGTTTAATAGAAACCAGAGCTGCATAAGCCGCCATGATTAATTTGAGAGAAGCAGAAAATGCAGCGGATACAGAAAATGGGAGAAGTGCTTCTGAGTTCTCGAAAGTTGACCAAAATATGGAAGCTTACAACAAGTGTGGTTGTTGGAGTAATCAAATAAGATATCTTGTACCTTCTATCCTCTAAAAAATTTATAGAGTACCTGCTTTTCCAAGATCAATTAAATAGTCACAATTTGGCAATTTAAATGTAAAGCATACCTTTCAAAAATAAAATAAAATTGACGTAAATTGTAGTATGCCCGTTTCTTATTAGAATAAATTGAATCTTATTAGCAATTAAAATAATGAGCAATTTAGATCAATGATATTTATTTCCTTTGTAAGAGTGAAAAATCAACAGCCCTCTAATCCTAAGGACGGATTAACGAGGACTAATACTTGGAACAAGAATCAAGGAACATGAAAGACATTTAATCATAGACTTGTGGGACATAATTCAAGTAAACTAAGAGCTTCAACCATTAGATACAAGACACACATAATATACATGTGGAATTAGACCCACGCATCCTTAACACAAGAATTCAAATGATCCAAGGTATTAAATTGTCAATATCAAAACATGAACTTAGTGTTCTATCATAATGAAAAGATGTGAATACACATACGATGATGTAGTAAGGTTTCTAACATATCATTATCCAAAAGGGATTCCGACATACCATCACACCTCCATCCATCATCGCTCAACTCCGCATATTTAAAAACAACATGCGTCGAAAGTACAAGAATGCACTCAGTGGACTTATGCCAAAACATTTTATTAATTTAAATTACATCGCCCCATCATAGTAAGACATTATGGTTTTATTAGAAATGCCTCAGTGCTTACTAAAACATTTCATCATTTTATAAATCATTGCCTTCGTCGCATTTTCCTTGTATGTATGATCCATATCCCTTCCTTTCATTACTCATATAACATCATCATTTCTCATCTCATAAAATCATCTCGCCGAGAGAGAGGCCTCCTCTCACGGACGCCATGACCGCCGAGCACCCTTTCAAAGACACAACACAAAATAGTGCACAAAATCCTCGCCACTCCCAAGATGTGATACTTAATTCTCAATCATCCTTGCGGTACTCAACAAGGATAATGAATTCAACATTTCATAAGTTGGGAGCGATCCAACAACATTCATCATTCGATCATGGATAGGATACATACATAAAACATAAATATTTTGGGGTGTAATTAAATAAATCATTTCATCATCATTTCATAATAAAACATCGTAAATAAAACATTTGATAAGCTGCTTGATCTTTTGAGTAGAGTAAAGCCCACCGACTGTAGACTTTCTTAATCGATTTCTTTCTTCGCCAATTGATCACGCCCGTCCCACCTTTACGTAAAAATTATTTTAGTACGTCCGTCACGATTTCGAGATTTTCAAAGTTTAATAAACTTTGATAACTTTCTAATATAATGATTCGCATCCTTTAACTAAAATAGTATGTCGTTTCATCGCATATCTTAACTAATAACTTTTCGTACTTCGATAGAGACGTAATATAATCTACGGTCTCATATTAACCATTTAGGTTAAACGTTGAACGTGTACTAACGTCTTTTGATAAAAATGATTTCAATTATGAAATCATTTCTCACAAATGAGATATTCTTATAAAATTAATACGTTTTACACGTATTAGTGTATTTACTCAACGTAGTTCATACGTTCAATCTTAAGTCAACGTTTTGACTTTTCTTAACGTATTTTATAACCAATTTCCATATAAATCGATTTTCAATCGATTTCTTTTCATAAGACCCTAATTCACGATTTTTCACGTAAATCAATAAACTTGATTAATATTTTACTTTAATATGAATTAACTTATTCATTACACATTATTTTTCATATCCAACGTTATTTAATATAACGTTACCGTAAACATAGTATACTATGTTACTAAAATCTCATAAATTCTCAATGGGTCTAAAATATATTCTAATCATATAATGTATGATTTTCTCGATATAAAGAATCCAAAACTCTTAATTCTTCACCTTAGCTCTCGGTTCTTTCTTACAAAATGATCAAACTTCTTCCAAAAATTCTTCTAATTTCATATAATACACTATATTATCTTAGGATCATTAATATGTATTAACATTAGCTATAGGAAATTGGGCACCATTATTCCATCACTATAGCCTCTTCGCCATCATACTTTAATATAGCAAATATTTTCTAAAATTCTAATTAAATTCCACAATGTCTAAACATTATCATATAACAATAATTCATCATAATATCTAACAATTTCAAATCTCAAATTAATGTACCAAGCATTGTAGTTCTCGAAAATTTCAAGAGTATGATCATACTATTTTCTAAAAAATCTAATCAATTCATATAGCACTTAATCAATGCTCTAGATTAATAATATGCTATAATATCACTTAAACATTAATTATACATCAACCTTATATCCCCAACATTTTCGGTACATATATATGTATAACATATGATTTCCAAAAATTCTAATTAAATCACCATGAGCTCTTTCACTATCATATTTCATTAATCTATTAACATATGAACCTTATAAATTTTTTGAACATTACTATTAAATCATAGCATGCTTAGCTTTTAATTTAAAACCATACACATGCTTAATCTTAGCAAAATAAACAATATTTAACAAATCACTAAGCATGATAACATAATTCATCATATTAATAACATAAGCATATATATTAAAATCGAACGGTTAGAAATCAAAATCTTAACGATAATTAAAGCTCGCTCGATTACTAATCTTTTACCTGTGTCGATTAATTTGTGCAAAGGATTTATGTATCAAGGTTTGGGGTTAAAATGGAGAACACTCTTCTTTTCTTTTCTAAAGGTTACGGCAAGATGTGTGTTTGTAAAAGAGGTGTTAAATATCCTATCACCCTTGCACACTAAAAGTTAAAGGAAAAAAAACTCAAGTATTACTCTTAATCCTTTTTACCTCTCGGTCACACATAGCAATTGCAAAACAAAATATTATTTGTGACTCATCAACTTTAATACATCACTTACACAAAGTAAATACACGCCAAAACAATTAACGAACAAGACCCCTTTGCTGATTCACTTCACCGCCGGCTCCCTCTCAATTTGCACAAAGGAGTAGCTTTAATTTTTTTTGTCTTATACAACATCATATCCCAAGCATTTACTTTATGGAGGCCAATTCATAAAAGAGTTCCAACAAATCTTCCAACCTCATTTGGTCCAATGTACACGGTTATAACACGCCAAATGACCTCCCACTTGATCACTAATTAATTCCTTGTTTATTGTGTACAAATATATCATACTACACGCTTATTACACAACATGGTAAATGATAGCAAAATTTTATTCATGTTAACACATAATAACTAAACTCACTAAGCACTTTGCACTTCGAGTGTCCAACATTTTATTTTCATGCTATTTATAGTTATATAGCACAATAGATGTCTTAGATGATAAATTATATCATAGGAAAATTATTAAAAAGATTTCATGTAAATAAACCCTAATTTTCAAATTAGGTTTTCAAAATTGCACATTTTATTCCATAATAATTCCTTAATTTCTAGCATTATTTTTATGATAAATAATGCTCTCATTACATAAAATAATCATAGAAATTTAAATATTATAATTCCTTGATCATTTGACTTGGTTTTCAATTTGTCTCTAAATGTTGACGTTTGAAACGTCTCAAAACGTTCACAATCGAACCATCTCAAAAAGTTCGAAATAAAGTCGTAATAACTTTATTAATTCATTTCATTAATAATGAAATATAATTCTAAGCTTCACATTTAGAAAAATTCACGTAATATTAACTTTCGATATTCAATCGACGTTAAAATATTATCGCCGAAGAATTTTATAAATATTTTCCTCGATTCACAATCATTTTGAATATGATATATAGGAATTCATTATATCATAATTAGTCGAAATCATTATTCGTTAAATTTTTAATTCGATTATCGAGACGAAACCCTAATTTACGATTTTTATTATCGTAATTAAGCTTTAAATTTTCGGATATTACATTCCACTCCTTAAAAGAAATTTCGTCCCAAATTTGCATACCTCAAAAGTACGGGGTATCTTCGCATCATAACATTCTCAAACTTTCCACGATTTTTTGTCCATAGTTTCTCCATCGACTTTCATTAAAGACCCAAACTTTATTCTTAATCGTTGAATTGCATTTATCAAATAGTCGAGATTTTCATCACAACTCATTTTTGAGTTAAGGATCACGCCATTATGGTGGATCACGGTTTTGGGTCATATTCGTATTTCAACTTCGACATGTGGAAAACATTACGACATGCCCCAAATTTTGGTAAGTACCAATCAGAGGCTACCTGGGCCTATCATTTCTGTGGATCTCGTAAGGTCCTATAAAGCGTGATCTCAACATTCCTCGTACCTTGAACTTTATAATTTCCTCAATGGAGAAATTTTAAGGAACTTTATTTTCGCATTCAAAATGCAGCTCGGATTCACGCGTATCGTAAGACTTTTTGTCCTGTCCCGAGCTTCTCTTATTCTTTACCTCATTTGCGATATCTTAATCATTTCATTTACGCTATCAGACCTTATACTTTCTCTCACCTACTTTATTACAATAAAGCGGTGGTCGATACTTCTTTCCACATAATGCCTCATATGGCTATATTGATCGCTGTCGACAGCTATGGTCGTGACGTGAATCTTAACAAGTGGTACAACATGTTCCCACTTGCACCTCGATTTATCATTAACGCTCTCATCGTATCCTTAAACATCCATATTTTCCTTTGATCGCTCATCCGTCCGTGAGTGGACATCTACGTTAAGGTTCAATCTCGTGTCTAACTCCTTTTGGTGAGCTAGTTTAAAATCTAGGGTAAACCTAGGAAAACATATGTTAACCCTCGCCCGAGGATCTATCTTGGATATTTAATTCACCATACATTGATTATATTCCTAGATGCGCCTATATAATTAATTGCAACACGTAGGGTTTTCTCGTGTTTACCTTTTCGATCCGTCGAGGTGGATCAAACGGGATGAACGGATCGAACGGTCGAGACTCGTGCTTTGACCTTCTGGACTGTATCCCGGTTGTCCAATCTCCAACGCCGAGTGAGGACAATCTATGGAGAATGCTTCGAAAATCACCCTTGCTCTCTTTCGCACAATTTACTAAACTCTCTCAATCGACTATGAGGGGCCAAAATCTTGTGTTAATTATGTGAGCATTAACTGTGACTTTATCTCATACCTTATATTTATAATGCACTACCTTAATCCCATATGGAAATTACCATAATCCTATATGGAAATTACCATAATCCTATATGGAAATTACCATACTCCCAGGATTATTTCCATACTCGTGATTATTACCATAATCTTATATGGAAAGGATCTATGCATATACCATAAATATAATAATATCCTTGTGGATAAAGAGAATAAAATCTCGCCTTTGAGAGCAATAGGGCACCGATTTCCAAGAGCTTACGGTCCGGACGGGCCAGCCTGAGATCAAATGCAAGGAATAAAGATGGGCCTCAAATAAATTAATTATCTTATGTTCAAATTTAACATAAATTAATTTATAAACATTCGATCATGCCACTAGAGAAAGAATGTCGACTTACCCTTTATTACCGGTTGAGCCGGGCTTGCACTTAGACATTACGAATCCCCGATTTAAGATATCGAACGTCCATTAATCATTTATAGCAACTGATCGCTAAAACGACACAACTTCATTTCCTTAAGTAGTACCACTCAACCTTATTATTGTACTTGAGCTAACTCAACCCGCAGGTTTAGTACAATAAACCTTTGAGTCCTTATGGGACGCCATCATCCTAAACGGATACGGTGACTGACACAGATAACTAGCGTGACATACAAGATCGCCACCACCCAAGATGCGGAGAATTGGTTAGAACATATAACCTCACCCATAACAAGTCAAAGTGATGGTCAAGAACTCATACTCACCTAATACCTTATCGAGGTTTAGATCATCGAAGTCACCGAGATCTTGGTTCTTCACGACGGTCGAGAAGAAGAACACATCTCACCGTGATCCTTCAATACGCCGAGACGCATCAAAGATAGACAAGCAACCAAGTCAAGTCACTTTATCTATATCAGCAGCCTCAAACCGACAACTCGCCCTCAAGTTGTCTCACCGTGGAAACTTTTTATATCTCATTGCTTCGACCAATCATACAAAGCTCGTGATCTTCTACACAATCGTATGATCTAACTTATATATGAGATAAAGGGACACGATATATGCAATCAAGTATTCAAATCGATAGGAGATTGTAATAGTAGTAATATGAAACATTGTATACAAGCTCAACCAAACCGCTTTCAAGATATTTAATCCAACAATCTCCCACTTATACTAAAGCAAACTTTAGTATACAATGTGTCTCTACTAGCTATTACAAACAACCATCACTTTGCTTCTCCCACTTATACAAAAGTTTCCTTTCTAAGTGGGTACCATCAAGCGCAATCCAAGTCCTCTAACGTGTCCATCGTAGACTTTTTGGCGGCAGCTCTTCGTGAATGGATCCGCTAGATTTTCCGTCAGATCAATCTTTTCAATCAAGACGCCACCGCCTAACGATTTCTCGATGACATGGTACTTTCTCTATGTGTTTGGTCGCCTTGTGGGTCCGTGGTTCCTTCGAGTTTACATCGCACCTGAAAGTTATCACAAGAAACTATGATACTCTGGGCAAACCAGTACCACATCTAGATCCATGAGGTAGTTCTGAACCATACAGCCTCCTTAGAAGCCTCCGCTGCTACATATTCGCTTCCATGGTAGAGTCCGCAATGCATCGCCGCTTGCACTCCGCCAGATACGGCCCACCTCCCAAGGTAAACACATAGCCCGAGGTCGACTTTTTCTCATCACGGTCGCCTTGGAAACCGAGTCAGATAACCCAAAGGCATTAGACTATCTCGCATGGTAACCAGCCTATAATCTCGAGTCCTTTCGTGTACTTGAGTATATGCTTTATCGCAATTCAATGAGCTTGTCCGTGGTTAGATCGATATTCAGCTACTATGCCTACCCGACAGCGTATATCGGGCCTCGTGCATAGATTGCGACATGAGACTTCCTACGGCTAAGTGTATGGAACTTGTCTCATTTCCTCTATCTCCTTCGCAATATAGGTGATCTGCCTTAGATAAAGGAACGCCATGTCCGAAAGGTAGCAATCCTTTCGGCGGTCCGCATACTAAAACGAGTAATCACAAGATCAATGTAAGACGCCCGAGATAAGCTCAACATTTTCTTCTTGCGATCTCGTAAACCTTGATCCCAAGAATGTACGCCGCATCTCCTAAGTCTTTCATTTGAAACCGATCGGATAGCCAACTCTTTACGCTCGATAATGCCTTCACGTTGTTGCCAACTAGAAGGATGTCATCTACATAAAGTGCAAGAAATACCACATCACCGCCTGACATCTAACCGATACACACAACTCTCGCTAGGCAACTGGTAAATCCATAGACCTTACTACCTCGCCAAAGCGAAGTTCCATGATCGGAGGTTTGCTTAAGTCCATAAATGGACTCTTAAGCTTCCATACTAGATGCTCTTCACCCTTACCACATAACCTTCGTGTCGCATATAGATGTCTCTACCTTCCTCAAGGTAATCGCTTAGAAAAGCGGTTTTAACATCCATTTGCCAAACCTCTAGTTCAAGTGGCTGCTATGGCCGTAAGAATTCGATGGACTTGAGCATTGCACAGCGAAAAGGTCTCATCGAAATCGATGCCTCAACTGAGTGTGCCTTTCGCCACAAGCCCGGCTTTAAAAGCCGAAACCCTCCATCGAATCTCTTCCTCTCAGATATCCACTTACTACCTATGGCTTCCTCGCCATCCGTAGAGGTTCTTTTCATACATCCATAGCCGCATGGACTCCATTTCTAAGTCCATAGCGTGCCATGATCTTGCATCAATATCTCAGACGCTCCTCAGTATGTCCATGGGTCGATTATTGCTTGTTCATCTCCTCGACTAAACCAAGATTCACCCACGAACATAAATCGCCGGGTCGACGAACAACCCTCCCACTACGACGAGGTTCTACAGCACAATGGCAACGGTGGGCAGCAAACTTGTGGTTCTCTAACTTGCACAACTTGTCGTGTAGGTACCACTTGTACGGTCGGTATCTCCAAAGGAACTCGACCCACTTCAATTTCTCAAGTATCCGTGTCGATCCTCCCACTGACTCGACATCTCGCACCTTCGCCTAATCGGTGGAATACGATCATCTTCTAATTCTTGAAGAATGATTTCAACTTTGATTTATGATTTTCATGTAGTCCTCTTCTAAGAATCGAGCATTAGTGCTAATAACGACCTTCCGATCCTTAGACTATAGAATAAACCACCTTCGCTCCTCTCAGATAGCCAATAAATGCCTTGGCCGGATCTAGCCTCCAACTTGTCGGCCTTCTTGTTCAAAGACGCAGCCGGATCGCCCCATATCCTTATGTGGTTTAAACCGGGCTTGCGCCCAAACCACAACTCGAAAGCGGGTCTTTTCGATGCACTGACGGTACTAGATTTAGCAAGTATGTCACTGCTTCTAAGGCATACCCCCATAACTAAATAGGCAATGTAGCATAACTCATCATAGATCTAACCATTTCCAAAAGAGTCCTATTTCTTCGCCCGACACACCATTTTTGTCAGGTGCCCGGTGAAGTGCTACCGATGTAATCCCACACTTCACTAGATAGTCCATAAACTCGTTATCGAGGTATTCGCCACCGCGATCGTAACGCAAAGGACTTGATACTCTTACCTAGCTTCGCCTCCATTTCCGCCTTTAAACTCTTTGAATTTCTCAAAGCATCTGTGACTTGCGAAAGTGTATATGTATCCGCACTCGAGTAATCGCCAATGAAAGTGACAAAATACTGCATTCTCCACGAGCCAGTGGACATCGGTCCACACAGTCGAATGGACTAACTCCAACATTTTTCGCTCTATAACCTTCGCTCATGGTCTGGTCGACATCTTACCTTCTATACAGGATTCGCAGATCGGGAACGGAGTAACCGTGAGATTACCCAACGCCCATTCTTAGCCGCCTGATCCTATTTAGATTGATGTGACCTAATCTAAGATGCCATAGAAAAGTAGAGTCATCTTGCGTAAGAAAACTTCTCTTTTGTGGTTTGATGAAGATGCAACATAGTTATAGGTATTATGTTTCATGTAAATAGTATAAAGCTTAATTATATAACGTACAACACGTATAACTTCGCCATTTCTTATGATAGAAACACCACTATCAAAAATAATAATGTAATATCCATGAGTAAATAATTTCAAACAGAACAAGGTTCCACGAAAATCCGCACATATAAAACGCCTTTCAAAACTAAACTGCTTTCAAAATATAAAGTAACATCTCCAACCGCAACGGCCTCGACATTTGCCGCTGCCCATGGAGATCGTTATCTCGCCATCAAACCCCCTGTCCGCAGAACCCCGCAAGGTGTAACAAACATGATCAACAGACCATGTCTACTACCCAAGAATGGGTAGAACAAGTCGCTAAACATGTTTCACATTAAAGCAAACGGCGACTTGAGCCTTGAGCATAGGGCACTTGGCCTTCCAATGCCCGGCCTCACAGCACTTCAAGCACTTCGCCTTCTCCTTTGGCTTCTTCAAGCCTCCTATGGCAACCATGTTCTGCTCCCATTACTCCCACTATTTCCTCGCCTCTACCACCTTTGGTACCCTTTTCTTTTCCATTTTGCAACGAAAATTTTGGGCCCTTAGATGTGCTAGCAAGAGCATGTGCTCCTTTTCCCATAACTCCTTCCGCAGCCACGAGATCATTAAGCAACCGACTAAGTGTAAACTCGGTCTTGCTCATGATCGCATTTACGCGAAAGTTCTCAAAAGACTCATGTTGTATTGAGGATGATATCGACTGTCTTCTGGGTCAATACCTCCTCCCAACCGATCAAGACTATCCATGAGACGAGTCATGTGGAGACATGTTCATGGACCGAACTTCCTTCTTCCATCTTACACGCCAAGATTTCTCTCATTGTGTGGAAGTCGATCGTCCGATCCGATCGCCCAAACTTACCTCTAGACTCGACCAAATATCGTCGCGCCTCACCATCGATCGATGTTTACTGCAAGCGTTTTGGACATAGTAGTCATCATATAGCATTTAGCCATATTGTTTGACTTATTCCAAAGTCCGCCGACTCGCCGCTCATTAGTCGATGCGCAAGAAGGGCATCGGGTTTAGGGAGAGTGAGAACAAACATGTGTTCTTCAATGATAAGAACATATTTCATGTTTCGCTTCCACTGATAAAAATTTGACCGATAACGGATTTTGTGCGTAGCATATTGATAATCTGCAGAAGAGACATATCCGAAACGATAATGTAAACACATAAGCATACGATCGATATAATTCAGAATAATAATATTGTAACCTTTGATAAAACAATATTAATTGAAACCTCCAATCGCCCAAGGAATCCCACATGCAAGCCACGCTGTGGACGCCATACACGAACCCCTCACTGCACTAAAATATACCTTTAGTCGCTTAATTTCAATCCATGTCAACTTATCCTTATGACAAATGAAATTAACGATTCGACTTACTAGACCACATCACTATCGCAAGAAGGACTTCATGAAGTTGTACTTGAGGTGATGTCTAAGCAATGACCACAATTTTAACAAATAGTAAAATGAATTTTAGAATCGCATACCACTCTGACCATACCGCCCAATTCAAATTCTTTTGTTATCTCATTTTATATCTATCTCTAGAGAACTTATGAAAATCGCACATGCAAGCCACGCTGTGTGGATCGCTATACATGAAACTCCCACTTCTCAATAGATTTAAAATGTTTTATTTAGAAATCTCATCTAACAAACTTATGATAAACAAGGCAAGCAAGCCACGCGGGTGGATCGCCACTCACAAAGGCCTCACTTTGTTTAGAGATCAAAAGTGGAGGTCTCGACATTTTAATTTCAAAAATTAATTTGTCGGGTTGCTTGCTTAGTCTTTTATTCAAAAGGTTTGTCCATGCATCACGTAATCCTAGCATGCTTTTCTATAGAACTCAACATGTAAAACATGCTCGCAATTCTAAAATATGCTTGATAAACGCGATAAACCTAGCATGCTTACTATGCGCATCCAATTACGTGAAACACTTAAAGGTTTGTCAACGTAATATAAACATACATAGCATGCTACCGCATAATTTAAACATCCACCACATGCATATGAACGATAAAATAAAATAAAACGCTCATCGCGCCCAATCGTGAAACCCGCACATTTCTTCTAATCTTAGATTTACAAAGTATACTAAAACGGACCGATTCAACAATGGGCCTCATGCACCCGCACGGAGCTTTGTTGAGCAATTTGCTGCTGGATTAGCGCTTTGGTTGAGCTTGTATATTTCGCTACCACTATTACAATCTCCTATCCGATTTGAATACTTGATTACATATATCTCGTGTCCCCTTATCTCATATATGTTAGATCATACAAGGTGTGAAGATCACGTAAGTCTCGTATGATTGGTCAAGCTTTAATGAGATATAAAAGTTTCACACCGAGACGCACTTAAGGACGAGTTGTCGGTTTAGGCAGCAGATAGATAAGAAGTGACTCGACTTAGTTGCTTGTCTATGCCGGTACGCCTCGACGTATCAAGGATCACAGTTGAGATGGTTCTTCTTTCCGACCGCCGTGAAGAACCAAGATCTCGTGACTTACGACGATCTAAACCCCGATAAGGTATTAGGTGAGTATGAGTTGTCATCCATCACTTTGACTTGTTACGCGAAGTAGGGTTATATGTTCTAACCCAAGATTCTCCGCATCTCGGGTGGTGGCAAGGTCAGATGTCACGCTAGTTATCTCAGACGAGTCACCGTATCCGCTAAGGATGATGACGCCCCTTATGAGCTCAAAGGTTTATTGTACTAAACCCCGCAGTTGAGTTAGCTCAAGTACAATAATAAGGTCGAGTGGTACTACTTAAGAAATAAAGTTATTAATCGCTTTAAGCAATGATTGCTAGAAATGATTAACGGACGCTCGATATCTTAAATACGGGATTCAGAATGTCTAAGTGCAAGCCCGACTCAACTCGTAATAAAGGGTAAGTCAACATTCTTCTCTAGTGGCATGATCGAATGTTTATAAATTAATTTATGTTCGGGTCGAGCATAAGATAATTAATTTATTTGAGGCCCATCTTTATTCCTCGTGATTTGATCCCCGGCGGCCCATCCAGCCCGTAGCTAAGGAAAATCGCGCCCCTCATGCTCCCAATTGGCAAGATTTTATTCTCTTTATCCACAAGGATATAATTATATTTATGGTATATGCATAGATCCTTTCCATATAAGATTATGGTAATAATCTCGAGAGTATGGAAATAATCCTAAGAGTATGGAAATAATCCCAAGAGTATGGTAATATTCCATGTAGATTATGGTAATATTCCATATAGGATTATGGTAATATTCCATATAGGATTAAGGTAGTGCATTATAAATATAAGGTATGAGATAATGTCTGTGCTAATGCTCTCATATTAACATCATCATTTTCGAGAATTCCATAAGCTCTGAGAGAGATTTTCAAAATTGTGTAGAGAAAAGAGGGTGATTTTTCTGCATTCTCCATAGCTCGCCCTCACCGACGCTGGAGTTTGGGTATCCGGATACAGCCCGTAAGGTCAAAGCACGAGTCCGATCCGCTCGATCCGCTCATCTCGCTCCATCGACCTCTTCGCATCCAAAGGTAAACACGTGAAAACCCCACGTGTCGCACTTTAATTATATAGACGATGCTAGGTTTATAATCAATGTATGGTGAATTAAACACCCAAGATGGATCCCGGGCAGGGTTAACATACGTTTTCCCTACACTGGTATCGAGCCCGATCGTAATCTGGCTCGCTGGATTAATTCACGCTTGATTATTACGCGCTTATTTAATTGTGGATCCGCTGCTCATCGTGGCTCGCTTATTGTTGTTGTTGGTTTTGTTTTTACACCACGAGAAAATCCGTGGTTAGATTAGATTTTATTACGTAAATCTTATCCGTAAAAGAAGAACGAAGACGAACGAACGAAGAACGAAACGACGGGAAAACAGTCTCTACCGCTTCATCGGTGGTTTCATGAAGTAGTCTCGCGTCGCTAGGGCGATCGCGAGGGCTGCGGCGACGGCGCTGCTCGCTACGAGATCCTCGGGCGCTTAGCGAGCGAGCTCATGGTCGCGAGGATTACCCGCGAGGGCCGCGAGGCCGCGGCGAGCACGGGCGACGGGCGCTGTCGCGACGCTGAAACCCGGCGCTTCACGAGCGCATCGCGGTCGCGAGGTATGGCCGCCGGGCGACGGCGTCTCTCGCAGACGCTCGGCGCCGGGCGTGGCTGCACGACGTTGCAGCCGACGGGTCGCGGTCGCATTAGCGATCGCGAGGTAGCCCGCGAGGAACACGCTGGCGGCGCACGCAGTCCGGCGCCGCGATCGGGCTTTGCCTCAGCGCTGCCCAAGACATTGGGACAACGACCCGCCCGCACTCCATTTTTCCGCATTTCCGTCCGCGTCTCGCACGCGAGGCCCATTTGTTGAATCCGTCCGCGCCGCGCACGCGAGGTCTGTCAAGTTTAATTGTACTTTGTAAATCTATGTAATAGATTAGATTTAAATGCATGTGTTTCACGATCGCCGCCATGAACGCTTTATTTTATTTTTATCGCTCATATGCATGTCGTGGATGTTTAAATTATGCAAGAGTACGTTATGTATGTTTATATTACGCTGACAAACCTTAAGTGTTTTACGAATTGGACGCGCATAGTAAGCATGCTAGGTTTATCGCGCTTATCAAGCATATTTTAGAATTTCATGAGCATGTTTTACATGTCGAGTTCTATAGAAAAGCATGCTAGATTACGTGATCTCGCATGGACAAACCTTTTGAATAAAAAGACTACAAGCAACCCGACAAATTAATTTTTCAAATTAAAATGTCAAGACCTCCACTTTTTGATCTCTAAACAAAGTGAGACGACCGTGAGTAAACGCCCACACGCGCGGGCTTGCTTGCACCGCTTATCATAAGTTTGTTAGATGAGATTTCTAAACAAAACATTTTAAATCTATCGAGAAGTTGGGAGTTTCATGTAAACGCCCACACGCTGTGGCTTGTATGTGCGATTTTCATAAGTTCTCTAGAGATAGATATAAAATGAGATAACAAAAGAATTTGAATTCGAAGCTGTATGGTCCGAGCGAGTATACCAATTCTAAGAATTCATCTTCATCGTTAAAATTGTGGTCATTGCTTAGACATCACCTCAAGTACAACTTCCCGCCAAGTCCCTTCGCGATAGTGATGTGGTCTAGTAAGGTCCAATCATTAATTTCATTTGTCATAAGGATAAGTTGACATGGATTGAAATTAAACCACTAAAAGGTATATTTTAGTCCGGTCGAGGGGTTCATGTGTAAACGCCCACACGCTGCGGGCTTGTATGTGGAATTCCTGGCATCGGAGGTTTCAATTAATATTGTTTTATCAAAAGGTTACAATATTATTGTTAATAATTATTTGTGATCGATGCTTATGTGTTTACATTATCGCTTCGTATATGTCTCTTACGCCGATTATCAATATGCTCGCATAAAATCCATTATCCGTCCAAATTTTCATCGAGTGGAAACGAAACATGGAATATGTTCTTATCGTCAAGAACACATGTTTGTTCTCACTACTCCTAAACCCGATGCCCTTATCGACGATCGACTAATGAGCAATGAGAGTCAAGGCACTTCGAATAAGTCAAACAATACGGCTAAATGCTATATGATGACTACGATGTCCAAAGGCTTGTACCGCAAAGATCGCCGATGGTAGACGCGATCGATATTTGGTCAAGTCTCGAGAGTAAGTTTGGGCCTGATCGACATCCGCCCACACAATGAGAGAAATCTGCATGTAAGATGGAAGAAGGAAGTTCGTCCATGAACATGTCTCCCACACGACTCATCTCATGGATAGTCTTGATCACTGGGAGGAGGTATTGACGCGAAGCCAAGGTCGATATCATCCTCAATACACCGCCCAAGTCTTTTGAGAACTCATGAATGCGATCATGAGCAAGACCGAGTTTACACTTAGTCGCTTGCTTAATGATCTCGTCATGGAAGGAGTTATGGAAAAGGAGCACATGCTCGCTAGACATCTAAGGGCCCAAAATTTTCATCGCAAAATGGAAATAGAAAAGGTGCCAAAGGTGGTAAAGGCAAGAGAAATAGTGGGAGAATGGGAGCAAGAACATGGTTGCACACCGGAGGCTTGAAGAAGCCAAAGGAGAAGGCAAGTGTTTCAAGGCGGCAAGACTGGCATTGAAGGCTAATGCCCTATGCTCAATGCTCAAGGTACGCTTGCTTTTAGTAACGGAAACATGTTTAGCGACTTGTTCTACCCATTCTGGGTAGTAGATACGCTTAACCGATCATGTTTGTTACACCTGTGGGTTCCTCGCGGACAAGGGAGTCGCTTGATGGCGAGATAACGATTCCATGGGCAACGCGGGCGAAAGTCAAGTCGTTGCAGCTGGAGATGTTTTTATGTTTTGGGACAACAGCTTTAGTTTTGAAAGACGCTTATATGTGCCGGATTTTCTACGGAACCTTGTTTCTGCTTCAAATTATTTACTCACGGATATTCTCGTTATTTTTGATAGTGTTGTTTTATCATAAGAAATGACGGTTATCTGGTTGCACTTTATATAATTCGCTTTATACTATTTTCGCAAAACATAATACCTATAACTATGTCAGATCTTCATCAAACCCTAAAAGAGAAAGTTTTCTTCAAGAAGATGACTCTACTTTTCTCCGGTATCTTAGATTAGGTCACATCAATCTAAATAGGATCCAAAGACCGCCAAGAATGGAGCGCTGGTAATCTCACTGCCATCTGCTCCCGCCGCTAACCTCAGATGAAGGTAAGATGTTTCACTGCACCTTCAAAGCTGGGGGTTATAGAGCCACGTAAATGTTCGAGTTAGTCCATTCTCAACTGCAGGACCGATGTCCACACAAGCTCGTGGAGGTACGTAGTATTTTGTCACTTTCATCGACGACACTAAGGTACGGATACGTATACCGCTTCACCGCAAGTCCGAATGCTTTGAGAAATTCAAAGAGTTTAGGCGGAAGGAGACGGTTAGTAAAGTATCAAGTCATGCTCGATCATGGTATAATACCTCAAGAATTAGTTTATGGACTATCTAGTGAAGTGGGATTACATCCCAACAAGATTTCACCGGCACACCACAAAGAAATGGTGTGTCGAGCCAAGAATAGGACTCTTTGGAAATGGTTAGATCTATGACGAGTTATGCTACATCGCCTATTTCATTCGGGGTACGCTTAGAGACGCGGGCATACTTGCTAAATCTAGTACCGCCCAAGTCACCGAAAAGACCCTTCGAGTTGTGGTTTGGGCGAAGCCCGCTTTAAGCCACATAAGGATATGGGCGCCCAAAGACATGTGCCGAACAAGAAGCACGACAAGTTGAGGCTAGATCCGACGCAAGTCGCTTATCGCTATCCTAGGAACGAAAGGTGGTTTATTCTATAGTCCTAAGGATCAAGGTCATTATTAGCACTAATGCCCGATTCTTAGAAGAGGATTATATGAAAATCATAAGTCCAAAGTTGAAATCATTCTTCAAGAATTAGAAGACGATCGATTCCACCACCGACAGCCAAAGGTACGAGATGTCGAGTCTAGTGGAGGATCGACACCGATACTTCAAGAAATTGAAGTGGGTCGAGTTCCACCGAGATACCGATCGCATAAGTGGTACCTACACAAGAAGTTGTGCAAGTTAGAGAACCACAAGCATCTCGCACCCACCGCCGCCATCAGGCTCAGAGAACCTCGTCAGAGCGGGAGGTTGTTCGTCAACCCGAGCGATTTATGTTCGTGGGTGAATCTTCTGATTTAGTCCCAGCATTTAACATGCAATAACTGTAATACCCGCCTTTTAAGCTTCGCTTTGCATGGCACGCTTTTTCGAAAAAGGTCAAAAGGTCGACTTTTTTTTTTGCGACCGCCACGAAACCTCGTGCTATGTAAGAGGTTCTTATGACAATTCATAGACACTATGCATGCGTGTTTTCACCACCCATGAAGGTTCGGCACTGGAAGTTATCGAAAACCGACTTTTCATCGGTCTTTAAAAGCATATCTTGCTTATAGTCATTGTGTCCGTATTTTATTTCGTGTCCACGGGTACCAAGTTTACAATTTGAGTCCGCATAAAAGTTGCATCGCTATGCTGAAAAGTGGTCATTATGCAAGAAATGCAAGCAATTTCCAATTTTCCTATAAATAAGAGGCTAGGGCCTTCATTTTCAACGCTCATTTCTTCGCCTCTCGTGTTTACTAAGAGCCGAGAGCTCTGCACGCACGCGAAGTCACTGGAGAGAGTGGGGATCGAGCCGGTGCTCAAGCATGGCGCCTATCATACGCCGCCGAGCCACCACCGATCAACCACCCCCGCAGCCCGCTTTTCTGGTTTTTGTCCTTTCGTTTTGATTCCGCCTTTAGTAGATCGATAGCATAGAACTCGGTTTCTAGCGACGAGGCGGAAAACGGCGGAGGCCTACCGATTTGTCGAAACCGCCGCCGCCCATTGCCGCGATTTGGCGGTCATTGGTATTGATTTGAAGGCCGACGGCCCACCTTCGCTACGGGTCCTTTAGGTTTTGAGTTCCGCCATGATTCTACTAAAGTACCGATCTGCCGCTTTTCGCTTCGCATTCGATGTTTTCCGCTTGCTCGAAGTTTCTAGCCAAGACATGCAAGTTATCCATTTTCAACGCCGCTTGTCATTCCATGTTCGCTGCTATGCATATTGCTTATGTTTCCATTTTCATGCATCGATTTTGACGGTTTATCCTAGATCCGGCGATAGCATCGATTTTAAGCTTCTTCAAGCTAAGATTTGAGTCAACTCGCATGCACGCACATTTCAAGGTACCCTATTATAGATCTCGATGCCCGAATATATTTCCTTCTCGCATCGAGTTGATTTGAAACCCGAGAGTGCCAAATGGGTTCGTGAAAGTCGAAACCCTAATTTTGCTACGATCGTCGCTTGATCACGTTGTTGCTTTGCTTTGCGAAGTGACCCCAAAAGTTGTTCCGCCTGTTACTGTGCACCTACCAAAGGGATCGGTGAAGTCATCGGATCCGTAGATATCTCCCTACCGACGTTCGCGTCTGCTCAGTGGGTTATATATGCTTATTTCGGTTATTTACTCGATATTTCAAAATAAAACATGTACCGTGAAATGTTTTGTGAAATTACATCGCTCTCCGATCCAAGATATGGTTCTATCATGGTTGTGCACGATCTCTATTCGCTGGTCGATCACCATCTCGAGTATTGATCATATGACAGACCCTAACACGTGGTTATGGTTCTCGCGATAGACCCCTAAGTCCACACGGAAACGGTAATGAGGTGGTTATGGTTCTGATGATCAATTTCAAGTCCACACCGAGTTAGCTTACCGATACGCCCGCGTAATGACCGGATATGTTCCGGCCGAATGAATGCCATGTGACGGGTCTGGGATACGCCCGAGCCGTGGGTTCATGGTTCTACACGGAGTAAGTAGAATAACGATCGTATCGAAAATGGAAAATCTATTTTGCTTACTTAGAAGTGGATTTACGCTTAAAACCTTCAAGGTAAGTGCTCTAAACACGGCCTCATGATTCTTTTCGATTATGATAAACCCCACCGAGTGCGCTTAGTACTCACCCCAAACTCTTTTCAAATCTTTTCATGTATGGAGGAGGACTCGACTTCACACCGAGGGGTGGAGCTGCGGTTCTTCAAGCTATGCTTCCGCGATGTTATGTTATATACGCATCGACAACTATGTATTCTCGTCCCTTATTTGCTTCTCGACTGGGAACAAGATTTGTTATGTTATTCTCGCGAGTCTCGATACGAGCATGCTATGTGGTCACCTGGCCTAGTCGATGTGATGTAATGCTATTTTGTCTTCTCATTACTTATAATAAACCAAGATCATGTTTTTCCGAGGTTATGTTATCGATATTATTCTCATGGATGGATTGCTCAGCACCCTCCCTTCGTGATATGTCCTAGTTATAGAGGAGACGCCCGATTTCATGGTCACATCTTCTTATCATGTATGTTATATGTATGTTATATGTATCCCCTTCTTCTCCGCCTTAACCCCTCACCCTAATCACACCCCCCGCATCCGTGCCTTCCTGAATTGGGGACGAAGCACGGTATCGAGCAACGATCTTTGTTTGACATCTATCCTGTTATCCGATATCCAAGCAGCTTTGTTTGCTTTATATCATGAGCATTCTTGGAATTGAGTGTTTAGAACTTGTTCTTCTAAACTGCTCATCGCATGCTTACCCTCACCACCGTCATCCTCCCTTTAAAAAAGCGGGACGAGGTATGTGTTTATTTGCCGATGCTTTATGGCTATGTGATGCTTGATATGATCTTGTTTCACGGTTGGCTCATAAGAGTTTACGTGATGTAAACGATATGGATGAGGTATGTTGAATGGTGATGGATATAAGTTGATTGTTGATGAACAAAAAGGCGCGTGTGGTCGTGATGTGAAAATCGCTTATATGATATGACGTGATTAATGTGATCACGTATGGTTGATGTAAGTCTACGTGTTTACATAGCAATATATTGTTGATTGAAAATCTTGTTTATTTTGATAAACGAAGTGCTTGTAAGTGAATCCTCGTATTTGCTTACGGATTATTATGATAAATATGATATTGATACGGATATGTGTTGAAATGAACATGTATGAGATACGAATACCCGTACGATCGGGATGGTAAAGGAAACGTGAATATTTGTTGTTGTTTTATGGTGAACTAACATGTAGGTTTATGGATATCAGCCGCCTGCATAACGCTGGTTAAGATCTCACAGAATGGATGAGCATATCCAGAATTCGTGGAATGTACCCGAATATTCACGAGCCATCGAGTATCGAAGACGGTTGCTTATGGAGAAAGGTTCAGACAAAGGAAAGCGTCGTAATCACGAGGCCTACTATCTGACGATCGAAAGGCTACCAACAGTCTGGCAAACCACGGGCAGAAAGCGCGACATGTGTTGTTCAGACGGATCCTATCACAGGCACCTTACCTGACTTTACCGAAGTTCGCCGCTCGAGTACGAGACAAAGGGATGTAATTCAACGAGGTATACCATCCGAGCAGGATAATGATGGTTGCGACACCCCCGAGGACCGATCCGATCGATGATAGGGACGATGTTCCCAAGAGTCTGGGAGAACAACCATCAATCAGCGATCACCAAAGGCAACAGATACACCACCACTACACCTCCATCGACGATCCTTACCTTCCTGGAGGACCCGAAACGACTTTTGAGGCGTGAACTTCTGTGACGGAGGTATTGTCCGTCCGCTGCTGCGCAGGAAGAAGCCCAGATCGATCTTCATGCCAATCAATCGCGTCGGCCCCCGCATCCAAGAAGACGATCTGGAAGCAGGAGGAGACCCATGAGAACGGCGGCGATAGCGGCGATTCTGGAGAATCTTGATCCGTGACAAATGACGACCACGAGGCGCACATCGAGGGGCGGCAGCGCTGAGATGTGGATCGAGGAGTACTTTCACTTGATACTGTGCAATCAGAGCATAACTTGACGGGATCATACCCAAGAGAAGTTTGCTTCCATGCAGGATCGCTCAAGCCGCACCAATTCAAGCTGCCGATGACAGCCGGAAAGAGGAGTTACAGAATGGAACCGCTGGACCAGCGGGAATAGTGGATGGATATGGAGGATGTAGATCTAGGTAGTCCTGCATGTCGATACCGCAGAGTTCGCTAGAAGCATGGACAGAGCGGCATCTTTCGACACAAAGGACCCGAGTCGATTATTTTGCTCACATCCTGACCTTTTTTCGATCGATTATACTCGATCTCAGATTTCGGCCGCCTTCACGGACACCCAATATCGATACTAACGCCTTATGACAGGATGTTTATGTTTTGATGCTTATATGTGATACGAGCTATGCCATGACGATATAACATCTATGCGACGGTGACGATAATGTTATAAATGCACGACGATGATATGTTGACTGTGATTGCATGATTATACTGATCGCGCGTGATATGTGATATATGTGGGATGATATGTGATATGGGCGATGATATATGTTATGCGACGATACCCTGTTATTCATGAGAAAGCCGCTTCTAATGTTTCAAACGCCGTACGTAATGCCGAGAACAAGGAATCGAATCGAACAATAACGGAAGAAGCCCAAGAACCACCTTTCGTTCACCAAGACGCGATCGAGAGTTTTCGCAGTGTAATCCCCTCACATTCGACGGCCAAGCGAACCGATCGATTACCGAGAATCGATACGATCCACCGAAAGGATCTTCGAATACATCGACCGCGAAGAAGCGTAAAAGTCAATTGCGCGATCTTTCACCTAACCGACGAGGCCGATTGACGGGAACGTGAGAAGCGACTCTAACACCGTGACAAGGCAAGGTATACGTGGAAGATTTCAAGGAAGAACTCATGGAGTGCATGTACCGGCGCTACAAGCGCAGAAGGCAAACGAGTTCGAATCTTCGCCAAGGAAAGCGCGACGGCCACCGAGCACGATCGCCGCTCAATCGTCTGCCACGTTATGCCACGCACTGGTTGGCACCGAGGTCGCCAGGCAGTATAGATTCAGAGAGGACCACCGTAGATCGGGACTTCGCCGTCACCGTGGAGATCCGACGATGCCAGCAATTCCTCGAACCGGCATTAAACATTGAGTCAATGTTGCCTCAAGAGAGAACGATGCCAATCTTGACAGCCATCCGACTTTTGAGGAAGAGGTAAGAGGAAACGGGAAGATCGAGGAAAGGCAATCAGTGTTCCAATGAACCAGAGCGTCCAAGTTGATTCCAAAGGAATCGCGCATTCAAGAGAGAAAGGCAACTCGGGGAAGGAATTTCCAACCCATGCGGCAGGGAGTGGAAACCTTGCTTTAAATGCCAAAGGAATCATTTCGCGAGGCAGTGCGGTAGCACCGAAAAGTTATCAAGCTGTAAGTCCGGACATTACGCCGAGATTGTCCGTTACAGAGGGCAGAGCAAACGCCATAGGCAAGATCCGCCCACAGAGGCGTAATCATGCTCCGCCGAGGACAAACAACGGAGCAGAGGTCACCCTAGTGCTGAAGCAAACCAAAGGCCACCGCAGCAAGCAAGGTGTACGTACGAATCAAGCAAAGGGTGCAGCCCAAGCTCCTGAATCTTTGTATAATCCATACGAGTGATATACCCGCTTTGTTTGATGACAGAGCTCACATTCTTCGCTTCGAGAATCACGAGAGGTTGGGTTTGGTACCCAAGAAATCACTGTAGTACCGAAATTAGCATCCCGCAGGAAGTATGCAAAGGCAAAGAGATATGCCGTAACCGTGAAGTGTAAATCGCGCAAGCGTCTTGGTCACAATTTGCATGTCATCGAATGGAAGATTTCGGCGTCATCTTTGGCATGGATTGGTTGAAAAGCACATGGCAACTATACGCTGTCTCGAGAGTAGGTTGCTTTTCTGACACCAAGGAAGGAAAGTTTGTTTCACGGCATAAGGACGGGTGTTTATGCTAATGATCTCAAAGACCAAGGGCGTGAGGACGATCAGAGGAAGTTGTCAAACTTTCGTAAGTTCGACAGGCACGGCGAACAAGTAAGGCCAGGTGCAAGAGATGGCAAGGCGTGCGAATATCCGGACGCAGTTTCCCGAGGACTCGCTGTGTTTACCGCCTCGATGCATGGTGGAATTCACTATCGATTTGGAACCGTGAGCAGCATCAGATCAAAGGCACCATACGTAATGGCACCTAAAGAATTGCAAGAACCGAAAGCGCAAATGCGTGGAGCCGTTGATTCAGGTTTTATCCGACCCAGCGTCACGCCGGGGGGGCCAGCCTCGTCGTCAAGAAGAAGACGACGGTCAATGCGGACGTGCATCGACCACGAGAGTCAATAAGCCGACGATCAAGAATGTGAGATATCCTCTTCCAAGGATCGACGATCTTTTTCACCATTTCAAAGGAGCGAGTGTCTTCTAAGATCGATTTGAGGTCGCTACCATCATCAAGATCGTGAAGGAGTGACGCTACAAGACCGTTGCTCAGATTTAGGTACGGGCACTACGAAGTTCATCGTGATGCCGCTTGTTCGACCAACGCGCCAGCTAGCCTTCATGGATCCGGCGAATCGAGTTTTCCATCAAGATTCCGGATAGTTTCGCCTTGTTTTTATCGATGATATTCTCATCTATTCCAAGAATGCAGAGTCAGATAAAGAACACCCGCACTGCTCCGAAACGCTACGGCGCAGGAGAGGTTGTATGCCAAGTATAGTAAGCGCGAAGTTTCGCTAAGAGAAGTTGATGTTCTCGACATATCGCGGTCGCAGGCGAATCAAAGTCCACCCAAGGAAGGTGGAAGCAAGCAAGTAATCCAAGGTTCCACCAATGCCAATGAGGTTCAAGCTTTGTGCTCGCCGGATATTATGTAGACGCTTCACCGGGGTTTTCAAGTTGCAAGGTCACGACGCAATGTACCGTGAAAGGAATCAAGTTTTCATGGTCCTGAGCTTGTGAAGCAAGTTTCCAAGAGTTAAAGAAGAAGTTTCAACAACCGCCCAAGCGTTAGCCGTGCGCTTGCGGAACGATGGGCTCGCGGGTTCACACCGATGCATCCAAACTTGGTTTGGCCGCGCTCTCGCTGCGTAATCGGAAGCGTTATAGCCACGCTGCCCGCCACTGAAACCAAGACGAGTTGAGCTACCCAACTCACGATCCGGAGTTACCGGCAGCTGCTCGCGCGCTCAAGATTTGGAGGCACTATTCTCTATGGAGTTAAGGTGAAATCTTTACGGATCACAAGAGCCTCAAGCATTTCTTTCGAACAAAAAGAGCCGAATACGAGCGCAGCCGAGTAGGCTAGAGTTGGTAAAGGATTATGATTGCTCTATCGCTATCACCCCGAAAGCCAACGCAGAGGTATGCTCTTAATCGCAAGTCGAGAGCATAAGTCGATATCTTCTTACGCAACAGAAAAGAGCTTATTCGAGATTTCGAGAAGCTCACCGGAAGTGATTCACCCACCGGAATCAAGGCAAGGATTCATCGCAATTTTCGATGTGCCTGAACCGGATCTAAGAGGTTTCACCGTGAAAAGCGCAGCTTATGGTGACGCATTCTCGGAGAAGATGCGCTTGAAAGCAAGGCTAAGATAGCGCGGTTCACGGTTGCCAATGATAACGCTAACTATTCCGAGGAAGGTTATGTGTGTACCTCAATAGGAATCGAGAGATAAAATCATGAGCGGTTTGCCCATGAGGCACCGTATACAAATTGATCCAGCAAGCACCAAACGCTGCAGACCTTAAAAGGAATCTTTAAGCGTGGCGGATGAAAAGGATGTAGCCGCTGCTTGGTGGAACGATGTTTCGCTTTGGCTAGAAGTGTAAAGCCGTGATACCAACGTCCGGCCGATTATCAGTAACTGCTACCAATCCCTTAATGGAAAATGGGATACATATCGGTATGGATTTTGTGGTGAGTTTTCCAAGGTCGCAAGAGTGAAACATCGCTATATTGGTTTGTCGGCCGACAGATCGATCAAGTCACTCATTTCTTACCGATCCGACGACGACGGGTTAGATAAGCTGTTCACAATTTTACACAAGGAAATCGTGACGTTACATGGTGTACATCGATGATCGACATACGATCGCGGACCCGAGGTTCACGCCAAGGTTTTGGATGAGCTGCAGAAGCCACGGGGACCAAGTCTCCATAAATGGACTTAAGCTTCCATACTAGATGCTCTTCACCCTTACCACATAACCTTCGTGTCTCGCATATAGATGTCTCTACCTTCCTAAGGTAATCGCTTAGAAAAGCGGTTTTAACATCCATTTGCCAAACCTCTAGGTTCAAGTGGGCTGCTATGGCCGTAAGAATTCGATGGACTTGAGCATTGCTGTGCGAAAAGGTCTCATCGAAATCGATGCCCTCAACTGAGTGTGCCCTCGCCACAAGCCCTGGCTTTAAAAGCCGAAACCTCTCCATCGGAATCTCTTCCTCTCAGATATCCACTTACTACCCATGGCTTCCTGCCATCGGTAGAGGTGTCTTTTATACATCCAGCCGCATGGACTCCATTTCTAAGTCCATAGCGTGCTGATCTGCATCAATATCTTCGACGCTCTCCTCGTATGTCCATGGGTCGATTATTGCTTGTTCGCCTCGACTAACCAAGATTCACCCACGAATCATCCACCGAACAACCCTCCCACTACGACGAGGTTCTACAGCATAATGGCAACGGTGCGCAGACTTGTGGTTCTCTAACTTGCACAACTTGTCGTGTAGGTACCACTTGTACGGTCGGTATCTCCAAAGGAACCCCGACCCACTTTAATTTCTTGAAGTATCCGTGTCGATCCCTCCCACTGACTCGATATCTCGCATCTTGGCCTAATCGGTGGAATACCATCATCTTCTAATTCTGAAGAATGATTTCAACTTTATTTATGATTCATGTAGTCCTCTTCAAGAATCGAGTTAGTGCATTAACGACCTTCCGATCCTTAGACTATAGAATAAACCACATTTCGCCCTCAGATAGCCAATAAATGCTCTGCATCGGATCTAGCCCAACCTGTCGGGCTTTCTTGTTCAAAGACGCGCAGCCGGATCGCCCCATATCCTTATGTGGAGCTTAAACCGGCTTGCGCCCAAACCACAACTCGAAAGGGTCTTTCGGATGCATTGACGGTACTAGATTTAGTATGTCTGTTTCTAAGGCATACCCCCATAACGAAATAGCAATGTAGCATAACTCATCATAGATCTAACCATTTCCAAAAGAGTCATATTCTTCGCCCCACACACCTTTTCATTGTATGTGTCTGGTGAATGCCGGGATGTAATCCCAAACTTCACTAGATAGTCCATAAACTCGTTATCGAGGTATTCGCCACCGCGATCGTAACGCAGGATTTGATACTTTACCGTCTTCTCCATTTCCGCCTTTCTCTTTGAATTTCTCAGCATCTTCGTGACATAAAGAAAGGTTTATCCGTACCTTGAGTAATCACAATGAAAGTGACAAAATACTGCATTCTCCACTTCTAGCCAGGGACATCGGTCCACACAGTCGAATGGACTAACTCCAACATTTCGGCTCTATAACCCTTCGCCATGGTCTGGTCGACATTCATTTTCTATATAGGATTCGCAGATCGGGAACGGAGTAACCGTGAGATTACCCAACGCCCATTCTTAGCCGCTCTTGGATCCTATTTAGATTGATGTGACCTAATCTAAGACGCCATAGAAAAGTAGGTCATCTTTGCAAGAAAACTTCTTTTAGGGTTTGATGAAGATGCAACATAGTTATAGGTATTATGTTTGGCGTAAATAGTATAAAGCTTAATTATATAACGTACAACACGATAACTTCGCCATTTCTTATGATAGAAACACTACTATCAAAAATAACCGAATAACCTCGAGTAAATAATTCAAACGAACAAGGTTCCACTAAATCCGGCACATATAAACGCCTTTAAAACTAAACCGTTTCTCAAAATATAAAGTAACATCTCCAACCGCAACGGCCTCGACATTTGCCGCTTGCCCATGGAGATCGTTATCTCGCCATTAGCTAGCCCTCGTCCGTAGAACCCCGCAAGGTGTAACAAACATGATCACGACCATGTTCACTACCCAAGAATGGATAGAACAAATAGCTAAGCATGTTTCACATTAAAGCAAACGGCACTTGAGCCTTGAGCATAGGGCACTTAGCCTTCCAATGCCCGCCTCACAGACTCAAGCACTGCCTCTTCTCCTCTTCTTCAAGCCTCCTATATGTACCCATGTTTCGCTCCCATTACTCCCACTATTTCCTCGCCTCTACCACTTTTGTGCCCTTTTCTTTCCCATTTTGCAACGGAAAATTTGGGCCCTTAGATGTTAGCAAGAGCATGTGCCCTTTTCCCATAACTCCTTCCGCAGCCACGATCACAAGATCTCGACTAAGTGTAACCTCGTCTTGCTCATGATCGCATTTACGAAAATTCTCAAAAGACTCAGCGTTGTATTGAGGATGATATCGACCTTGGCTTCACAATACCTCCTCCCAACCCGATCAAGACTATCCATGAGATGAGTCATGTGGAGACATGTTCATGGACCGAACTTCCTTCTTCCATCTTACACGCCAAGATTTCTCTCATCGCGGAAGTCGATCGTCCGATCCGATCGCCCAAACTTACCTCTAGACTCGACCAAATATCGTCGCCTCACCATCGATCGATGTTGCAAGCCTTTGGACATAGTAGTCATCATATAGCATTTAGCCATATTGTCGACTTATTCCAAAGTCCGCCGACTCCGCATTCATTAGCCTACGCTAAGAAGTAGCATCGGGTTTAGAAGAGTGAGAACAAACATGTGTTCTTCAAATGATAAGAAATATTTCATGTTTCGCTTCCACTGATAAAATTTGACCGATAACGGATTTTGTGCGAGCATATTGATAATCTGTAAGAGACATATCCGAAATGATAATGTAAACACAAGCATAACGATCGATATAATTCAGAATAATAATATTGTAACTTTGATAAAACATATTGAAACCTCCACCAACAATCCCCAAGCGCTGTGGACGCCACACACGAACCCCGACTGCACTAAAATATACCTTTAGTCGCTTAATTTCAATCCATGTCAACTTATCCTTACGACAAATGAAATTAACGATTGGACTCACTAGACCACATCACTATCGCAGAAGGACTTCATGAAGTTGTACTTGAGGTGATGTCTAAGCAATGACCACAATTAATAAAGTAAAATGAATTTTAGAATTGGTATACCACCCCTGACCATACCGCCCAATTCAAATTTTTGTTATCTCATTTATATCTATCTCAGAGAACTTATGAAAATCGCACATGCAAGCCACGCTGTGGATCGCTATTACACATGAAACTCCCACTTCTCAATAGATTTAAAATGTTTTATTTAGAAATCTCATCTAACAAACTTATGATAAATAAGCAAGCAAGCCAATGGGTGGATCGCCACTCACAAGGCGCCTCACTTTGTTTAGAGATCAAAAGCGGAGGCTGACATTTTAATTCAAAAATTAATTTGTCGGTTGCTTGCTTAGTCTTTTTGTTCAAAAGGTTTGTCCACGCATCAATGTAATCCTAGCATGCTTTTCTATAGAGATTCCGATGGAGAGGTTTCGACTTTTAAAGCCGGGCTTGTGGCGAAAGGGTACACTCATTGAGGGCATCGATTTCGATGAGACCTTTTCACTTGTAGCAATGCTCAAGTCCATCGTAATTCTTCTAGCCATAGCAGCCCACTGAACCTAGAGGTTTGGCAAATGGATGTTAAAACCGCTTTTTAAACGGTTACCTTGAGGAAGGTAGAGACATCTATATGCACAGAACGAAGGTTATGTGGTAAAGGGTGAAGAGCATCTAGTATGGAAGCTTAAGAAGTCCATTTATGGACTTAAGCGAACCCGATCATGGAACTTACGCTTTGACGAGGTGGTAAAGTCCTATGGATTTACCCAGCTGCCTAGCGAGAGTGTGTGTATCGGTTAGATGTCAACGTGATGTGGTATTTCTTGCACTTTATGTAGATGACATCCTTCTAGTTGGCAACAACGTGAAGTCATTATCGAGGCGTAAAGAGTTGGCTATCCGATCGTTTCAAATGAAAGACTTAGGAGATGCGGCACATTCTTGGGATCAAGGTTTACCGAGATCGCAAGAAGAAAATGTTGAGCTTATCTCGGGCGTCTTACATTGATCTCGTGATTACTCGTTTTAGTATGCACCGCCAAGAAAGGATTGCTACCTTTCGGACATGGCGTTCCTTTATTCTAAAACGATCACCCATACCGCAAAGGAAATAGAGAAATGAGACAAGTTCCTTACGCTTCGCCGTAGGAAGTCTCATGTACGCAATCTATGCACGAGGCCCGATATACGCTATGCGGTAGGCATAGTAGCTAGATATCGATCTAACCTCGACAAGCTCATTGGATCGCGATAAAGCATATACTCAAGTACACGAAAGGACTCGAGATTATAGGCTGGTTTACCATGCGAGATAGTCTAATGCCTTTGGGTTATCTGCACTCGGATTTCAAGCCGACCGTGATGAGAAAAAGTCAACCTCGGCTATGTGTTTACCTTGGGAGGTGGAGCCGTATCTGGCGAGTGCAAAGCGGCGATGCATTGCGGACTCTACCATGGAAGCCGATTATGTAGCCGCGGAGGCTTCTAAGGAGGCTGTATGGTTCAAGAACTACCTCATGGATCTAGATGTGGTACTGGTTTGCCCAAGAGTATCATAGTTTATCGTGATAACTCGGTGCGATGTGGCAAACTCGAAGGAACCACGGACCCACAAGGCGACTCAAACACATAGAGAAAGTACCATGTCATACGAGAAATCGTTAGACGCGGTGGCGGCGATTGAAAAGATTGATCTGACGGAAAATCTAGCGGATCCATTCACGAAGAGCCCGCCGCAAAAGTCTACGATGAACACGTTAGAGGACTTGGATTGCGCTGATGGCACCCACTTAGAAAGGAAACTTTTGTATAAGTGGGAGAAGCAAAGTGATGGTTGTTTGTAATAGCTAGTAGAAAGACACATTGTATACTAAAAGTTTGCTTTAGTATAAGTGGGAGATTGTTGGATTTGTATATTGAAAGCGGTTTGGTTGAGCTTGTATACAATGTTTCTGTTACCACTATTACAATCTCTATGTCGATTTGAATACTTGATTGCATATATGTCTGTGTCCCTTATCTCATATATAAGTTAGATCATACGGTGTGTGAAGATCAAGAAGTGCGTATGATTGGTCAAGCAATGAGATATAAAAGTTTCACGGTGAGACGACTTAAGGACGAGTTGTCGGTTTAGGCTGCATATAGATAAGAAGTGACTTGACTTAGTTGCTTGTCTATCTTTGATACGTCTCGACGTATTGAAGGATCACTGATGAGATGTGTTCTTCTTTCCGACCGTCGTGAAGAACCAAGATCTCGGTGACTTACGATGATCTAAACCTCGATAAGGTATTAGGTGAGTATGAGTTCTGTCCATCACTTTGACTTGTTATGGGTGAGGTTATATGTTCTAACCCAAGATTCTCCGCATCTTGGGTGGTGGCGATCTTGTATGTCACGCTAGTTATCATGTCAGTCACGTATCCGTTAAGGATGATGGCGCCCCTTAAGGAGCTCAAAGGTTTATTGTACTAAACCTGCGAGGTTGAGTTAGCTCAAGTACAATAATAAGGTTGAGTGGTACTACTTAAGGAAATAAAGTTATTAATCGTTTTAAGCAATGATTGCTATAAATGATTAATGGACGTTCGATATCTTAAATACGGGATTCGTAATGTCTAAGTGCAAGCCCGACTCAACTTGGTAATAAAGGGTAAGTCGACATTCTTTCTCTAGTGGCATGATCGAATGTTTATAAATTAATTTATGTTACGGGGTGAGCATAAGATAATTAATTTATTTGAGGCCCATCTTTATTCCTTGCATTTGATCCCTGGTGGCCCATCCAGGCCCGTAGCCAAGGAAAATCGGCGCCCCTCATGCTCCCAATTGGCAAGATTTTATTCTCTTTATCCACAAGGATATAATTATATTTATGGTATATGCATAGATCCTTTCCATATAAGATTATGGTAATAATCTTGAGAGTATGAAAATAATCCTAAGAGTATGGAAATAATCCTAAGAGTATGGTAATATTCCATGTAGGATTATGGTAATATTCCATATAGGATTATGGTAATATTCCATATAGGATTAAGGTAGTGCATTATAAATATAAGGTATGAGATAATGTCTGAGCTAATGCTCTCATAACAACATCATCATTTTCGAGAATTCCATAAGCTCTTGGAGAGATTTTGAAAATTGTGTAGAGAAGAAAAGAGGTGATTTTCGGTGCATTCTCCATAGCTCGTCCTCACTCGACGTTGGAGTTTGGGTATCCGGGATACGATCCGGAAGGTCAAAGCATGAGTCGATCCGTTCGATCCGTTCATCTCGTTCCATCGACCTCTTCGGATCCAAAGGTAAACACGTGAAAACCCCACGTGTTGCACTTTAATTATATAGATGCATGCTAGGTTTATAATCAATGTATGGTGAATTAAACACCCAAGATGGATCCTCGGGCGAGGGTTAACATCGTTTTCCTACACTTGTCTAATCTATTACATAGATTTACAAAGTACGCAATTTAAACTTGACAGACGGCCTCGCGTGCAGGCACGGACGGATTCAACAAGCGGACCTCGCGTGCGGGCACGGACCGAAAAAACTGGGTTGGGCTGGAAACGGGTGCGGGCGGGTCGGCCCAATCGGTCGGGCCACGCGCTAGGGCAAAGCGATCGGCGCCCGACCTCGCCGCCGCCTGCCCGCGTGTCCTCGCGGCTTCCTCGCGATCGCTAAGGTGATCGTGACCCGACGAGCATGTGCGCAGCCTTCCGTCGGCGCCGAACATCTGCCGAGAGATATCGCCGCCCGCCGATCGAAACTTCGCGACCATGAGTCGGCTTCATGCGCCGGGTTTCGCACGCCAACGCCGCGCCGTCGCCCGCTAGCTTCGCGCGGCGCGTTGCCTCGCGGGTTATCCTCGCGACCAGCGAGCTCGCTCGCTAGCGTCGAGGATCTCGCGCGAGCGCCCGTCGCCGCTGCCCTAGCGATCGCCCTCGCGACCGCCAAAGCTCGCTCGCGAAACCGCCCGCAGGATCGCCGAGAGACTGTTTTTCCCATCGTTTGTTCTTCGTTCTTTCGTCTTCGTTCTTCTTTACGGATAAGATTTACGAATAAAATCTAATCTAACCACGGATTTTCTCGTGGTGTAAAACAAAACCAAGCGAAACAATAAGCGAGCCACGATGAGCAGCGGATCCACAATTAATAAACGCGCGTAATAATCAAACGTGAATTAATCCAGCAGAGCCGAGATTACGATCCCGAGCTCGATACCAATTGTAGGAAAACATATGTTAACCCTCGCCCGAGGATCTATCTTGGATATTTAATTCACCATACATTGATTATATTCCTAGCACGCGTCTATATAATTAATCGCGACACGTGGGGTTTTTCGTGTTTACCTTTGATCCGTCGAGGTGGATCAAGCGGGATGAGCGGATCGAGCGGTCGAGACTCGTGCTTTGACCTTTTGATTGTATCCGGTTGTCCAATCTCCAACGTCGAGTGAGGGCGATCTATGGAGAGTGCTTGGAAAATCACCCTTTGCTCTCTTTGCACAATTTTGAAACTCTCTCATTGGACTATGAGGGACCGAAAATCTTGTGTTAATTATGTGAGCATTAACTCAGACTTTATCTCATACCTTATATTTATAATGCACTACCTTAATCCCATATGGAAATTACCATAATCCTATATGGAAATTACCATAATCCTATATGGAAATTACCATACTCACAGGATTATTTCCATACTCTCGGGATTATTACCATAATCTTATATGGAAAGGATCTATGCATATACCATAAATATAATAATATCCGTGTGGATAAAGAGAATAAAATCTTGCCATAGGAGCAATATGGGCGCCGATTTCCAAGAGCTTACGGCCTGGATGGGCCGCCTGAGGATCAAATCTGAGGAATAAAGATGGGCCTCAAATAAATTAATTATCTTATGTTCATTGAACATAAATTAATTTATAAACATTCGATCATGCCACTAGAGAAAGAATGTTGACTTACCCTTTATTATCGGTTGAGTCGGGCTTGCACTTAGACATTACGAATCCCGTATTTAAGATATCGAATGTCCATTAATCATTTATAGCAATCATTGCTTAAAGCGATTAATAACTTCATTTCTTAAGTAGTACCACTCAACCTTATTATTGTACTTGAGCTAACTCAACTGCGGGGTTTAGTACAATAAACCTTTGAGCTCCTTAAGGGGCGTCATCATCCTAAACGGATCGTTGACTCGATCTGAGATAACTAGCATGACATACAAGATCGCCACCACCCAAGACGCGGAGAATCTTGGTTAGAACATATAACCTCACCCATAACAAGTCAAAGTGATGGTCGAGAACTCATACTCATCTAATACCTTATCGAGGTTTAGATCAGCGTAAGTCACCGAGATCTTGGTTCTTCACGACGGTCGATAGAAGAACTCATCTCACCGTGATCCTTCAATACGTCGAGACATACCGGCATAGACAAGCAACCAAGTCAAGTTACTTCTTATCTATACCGCAGACTATACCGACAACTCGTCCTCAAGTTGTCTCGGTGTGAAACTTTTATATCTCATTAAACGACCAATCATACGGACTTCGTGATCTTCTACACACCGTATGATCTAACTTATATATGAGATAAGGAGACACGGATATATGCAATCAAGTATTCAAATCGATAGGAGATTGTAATAGTGGTAACGAAACATTGTATACAAGCTCAACCAAACTGCTTTCAGTATACAAATCCAACATAAACTTGGAGTCTCTATCTGAAGTGATAGGTTTTGGTATGTCCTGTAAATATACGATTTCCTTTATATACGACTGAGCTAACTCATCAGATCCATGAGTCATCTGAATAGGCAGAGATGAACATAATTGGTGAGTCAATCCACTACTACCCACATAGCAGTGCGACTCCTTTATGACTTTGGCAAAACCCATCATAAAGTCCATTGCTATCTCATTCCATTTTCATTTGTGTATCTTTAGAGATTATAACACCTTATAAGGTCATTGATACAATGCCTTCACTTGTTAGTAACCGAGACAATGCTCGACAATGTGGTTATATCTCATTTCATTCCTTACAGGTGTTGTCTCCAAAACTTTTGGTACGTATACTACCGCTGCTATTTCAAGTCGTGAGTTGGGTAATTCCATTCATGAGGTCTAAGTTATCGTGGTGCGTTGACTATCATCTTTCTTACTTTAATATACGGCCTCACATACATTTGTCCATGTAAATTTGATTCCTTCGGAAGACACCATGTGCCTTAGAAATATTACTTCTTTAAGCCAAAATTCACAATACTAAACTTGGCAAAATTTGTTCGGCTCTAAACGTCCGCTAGGTAGTCCTTCGATGTTCTATATGTTCTTTCTCGCTTTTCGTATGGATAAGAACATCATTTATAAAGATTAAAACAAAACTGTCTATGTATGTGTGGAACACTCGATTTTTGAGGTTCATGAACAGGGCTGGTACATTAGTTAGTCCGAATGGCATAACTATAATCTCATAGTAACCATATCTTATTCGGAACAATTCGTTTTCGTATACCAGATACCACTCTACAAAACCCATATAATATATTTCATCAAAATGCCTCAGTGAGGACTTTCCATACATTAATTACGAGGGTCGGTCTATCAAACCGACTAATTACATGGTGTCTAGTTCTATTTACATCAAAATTTTGACACTACTTCCACATTTTCACAAAATATTCCAAACTACGTTTATTTTACACGTTCTAACCATACCATTTACAACATAACCCATTACATACATATAAGTCTCATATTATCATAGGATTCTATGTCTCTGAGTGGCCCTCGTCGGAATTGTACCCTTCACTTGGAAAATTTGCCTGTCTCCGGTACGTTTTTGTCTCAAATCTCCGACGATCTATCTCTTTCCAAGAGCCAGTGGTCACACTACTCCCTGTTTCTTCTTCGATGCCAGAAGTTTGTGTTGTTTTTATCAGGAAGTAAGGTTGAGTTGGTAACGGTAATTCCCCTAATCCTCGAGGGTGATAAGATCGTGTCCTTTTGTCATTCTCGTCTCTTTCAGGTATAATCGACGGCACAGGATGTGGGCCGACGTTTGGAACATCAGGGTACAACCATTCCTTTATACTATACTGTGTAACTTGCCGGGGACCAGGACAAGTACTCGTAGGTGCCGTTCCATACGCATTATATGTATACTTGAGCCTCTTGACAAATCCTGGTAAGTCTGCCCAATCTTTGGAATTTTCTACATGGAGAATATATTCTCTTGATACTTCTTTTGCAAAACCTTGCCAATCTATTGGCAAACGACGGATAAGTTGTTGGATACCATCCTCATCCTTCACTCCATAGTTACGAGCATCCTTCCAAAGGTGCAGAAATTCCTCCAAAAACTGTCCTAAGTCCATGCCCAGTTTATAATAAAAGAACCGATACGCCCGTGTGAGTTCTATGCTTGTAGGCCTTGTGGTTAACCTTTTTCCCGTCAGACTCCCTTTTCCTGCCATCTGTAAACAGATAGTTCTAGATGAGCCAATCTTAAATTAAAGAGATAAGGGTAATTTAAACAAGAATGATCTCTTAAAGAATTAAACACTTTAGGCCATAAACTTGTAAACAACTTACAACACAACTCATAAACACTTATCTTATTCCTCAATTAATATTTCACATCGCCATTCATATATTGCCCTTAATTAATTCGTGAAAGCAATAGTGGATCCAAAAATCCCGTTGCGTAGAATCTCATACGAAGAGACTATGTCGATGTCACTAATCACGCGAGTGACATTTGTTTACCAAGGCTTCCATTTCTAGTATTATATCTACGTTTCACATAGATATCATAATCCACATCATTTGTTAGAACGTTAAGGGGTTTCAGGTCCAATTCTAAGTTTGAGCAACACCTGCGACAGCCATAATTATCATATAGGTGAAGAATTTTCATTTCTTGATTCTTTTATTCTGAATTGGATTCTATCGTTTCCACACATACTTGTGCGGTGTTAGAAAGCGAAACACCTATATCGAACAAAATATTATAGGTATGCTGAGAAGTTTTTCTCATACCTATCAGGCCTTCCTGGTTTTTGTTCGTTCTGTTTTCGGTGCGAAGTATAGGCGCTGGTCTATGGTGTTCCCTTCTATTCAAATAAACATCTATTTCATCCATCATTGTCCTTTCCCTTGGGACATTATGTTTCCTTGCTATAGCCTTCTGTTACCTCGTTCACCATATCCTTCTCGGGTATCAGCACAGTTATGTTTTTATCAATAGCATTATGTGGTTAGATCTACATCAACCTATCTTTGATATTGATATCTCAATAATTTAAATCTTATCGTAGAGATCGTGATGTCTCTATCACTATCATTCATTCCTGATCTAGTGTGAATGATTCAGTTTTCTTTTTCACTTTATCGATCTTAAGAATATACCTCTCATATATCCTTACTTTAAACTCTTTTCAAGAGAAATCCTTATACCGGCATTTAACGTCATCATTTGTAATATCCCTTTAGGATATACGTCATTTCTTTTTAATCTTTATTGATTCATCATGCAATTTCGCGTCGGATAAAATCCTTTGTCCACTGGGGCGTATTATACTTTTGCCTTGACGTCAATTATCTTTACCATTTTCTCGACATCCAATGATCGCTTCATTTTCATGTCAGAGATACTTAATATCCCACTTTATTGATCGTCACAAAAGTATGAGGGGTAAACTTTCCAATTAGATTTGCCTTAAGATCCTTCCATGTGAATCTTTTCATTTGTTCTCTTGGATGCATTTCCTTTGGAAAAGTCTATAGGAGCTATCTTGCTTGTTAATTACTAAGACACACAAGACAAGCGTTTTGTGTCAAAATAACTTAGAGTACTAAGATTCATTTCAATAATGAATCTAGTTCTTAATCCGTTTCTTTATTTCAAAGGGATCACCTTACTGATCGAAGTCATAATGTCTCTGAAGCTTATATCATATTGTGGCTATCTCATAATTGTATAGCTCATAATTTCTTTTGCTATGCTTGACTTTTGTCCCTTTTTCTTGAGCATGGTATCCGAAAGTAATATCACTTTTATTATACTTCGGTTCTCACATTCAGGATTAGAACCGTCATTATTGTCATATTGCTTGGTAAGGTGGTACTTTTGTACACCATAACTTAAATTCTAGGCACAATTGCCTTTTTACCATGTCTCGACTTTGGAGATATTTCCTCCATACTTAATTTACATGCTAGGGCTATCCTAGCTGTTCACACATCTCAATGATTATGATTTCTCAATCTCATTATCATTGGTTTAACCAAGTCTCATTTACTTGGAATCGATTATGCTCAAACATAATCTCATTGATTGAGGTATAAGACGAAAGATTTATTATCTGAGATGCTATCATTTCCTTATATATATCCTTTGAAAAGAATATTTTTCATGCATCTTCATTCTCTAAACATGCCTAACCTACTAAGGAGGTTTTAAGGACAAACAATTATCTTAAAGATAAGTTGTAATCTCTCTCGTTATGACACAATAAGGGGAATTTATATTCCATGGATATCATATACTTTTCTTTACTTCTACTCTTGCATTCAATACTAAAGAGTGTCTCATTCATAACTTTATCATCATAACAGTCTCACGAATGTATAACTTTACTATCATCAGTACTGGTAAGCCCATCAGGGGTCATTGCATCGATGTGCATCATAGGGGATAATATATCTCGTCTCATCGAGATCTTGTTCACATCATAACATCTTGATGTCTATCACTTTACTGATTTGAAACTTTTTGGTGACTAAATAAGTCAACCTACATCATACTTATTGATTTCAAGGGTTGAAGAAAATTCATCATGACAATTTGCAAGAGGTACGGTCTCACAATTCAAAATAACATCTTTTAATGATTGAATCAATATGCTCTTTGGACTGAATAATTGGGATCTAGGGTCCGAAGACCAGAATGACGACTACTGAGATTTCTTTGGTCATATGGGCTGGCTAGACCCGTCACAAATATTTTCTCAGTCACACAAGGACTTGGTTTCAAAAGGACACTTTATAAATTCTCGGGTTGAAAATTTTCTTCAGAAAAAGTGAGAAACTCATGTGATTTCTCAATTTAAACTAGGTCATAGAATTAAACTCAATGACAAAAATTGGTAATGAATAGAATTTGAAACCTCATATACTCGTATTAGGTCATTATCAAAGGTTCTCATGTATGTCATAGCTCTACTTGTAATACTGGGAATCTTACCTTCTAGTAACTTTCTAAGATTCTTATCATACTGTAAAGTTCTCATTCTATAAAAACCATAAACTAAATCCAACTGATTCTCGTAAAATCTGGAGGAGGAACCAGGGATTTGGTCCTTTATAAGAAATATAGAACGTCGCGATAGGAGTACGTAGGCGAAAACCGTGTGTAAATCGGAGTTTAAACGAAGGAGAACGGGTCAAAATATAAATATTGCGCAGTGTAGAAAAGCCCGCGCCGAGGTCATTCTTATTTTGAAACTCACATTGTTTTCGTTTAATCTTGCGTTCATTCCCGTACCCATCTTTTTGCTTCCGATCTCGAGTCTAACTTTACTCATATCATTGAACTAACTTTTCGATTTATCTCTTCAACAATTTTCTACCAAATCGTGGTCTTCTTTTGTAAAAATTCAAGATACTTGCATCAATTCATTCTTTGATCATGTTTCTATTTCGTTTCTAACGAAAAAGTCATAGTCGATTTGGAGTTCCGTCGCGCATGAACGTCTAAATAAAAAGACTATATACTTGTCACTTACCGCATAGTGACATTTGTCATCTTGACATCATTTCCATTTACGCTTTCATAAAATTTCTTCTCATTATTCATTTCGAGATTCTCATTTCGATCTCGCTTTTGTTCTCGAGATGGGATAAAATCCTCATAATTCATCCTTCTATGTTCTTTCGCAAAGGGATCATGCGTCTTAAACAGTCTACGTTCTTTTGGGATAACATACTCATCATCCTAAACAACTTTAAGATTTGAAATAAAATTTCAAATATTTATAACATGGCTCATTTGTACTCATGTACTTCTTTGAATTTCAATAATTCAACATATCATATTTGACCTATAAATGTCCATTTTTGAGCATTTTCAAACATTAATAACAATAAATCTTTATTGAATCTCATGAATTCAAATATTTCGTTTTTGACATATCTTTGTCAATACTTTCTCGTATGACATTATCATACGTTGGTAGCGAACCAACAACTTTCCTTATCATCTCAACATCCTCCTCATATAACATTATCATATCATCATATGTTGGTAGCGAACCAACAACTTTAATATCATTTCATCATTCTTCTTTTCCCAACATAAAACTTCATTTGCAACATTTGTAATAACTTTTATTTTCAATCAATTCTCATAACTTTCATTTCACTTGAAAAATTATTACAAAACTTTGAGAAAGAATCATTTACTTAACACACTTCAAATCCTGTAAGTTTTCCTTAAATATGCAGTCCCACTCCTGCATATTGTTGGAATCCTTTGAGCTTTCCTTAAATATGCAGTCTCATACCTGCATATTGTGGGAATCTCTTTTTATTTCAAAACTTTTGCGAAGAAAAACATTTCCATCCTTTTTCACTTTCAAACTTTTGAAAATGAATCATTTACCTCATTCCAGTTGAGCTTGATGTGATGGAGTGTCGAGCAGTGTCGGCTGATCTCTAGAAGTCTAGTGACTCAATCTAGACTTGACTTTGAAAGGAGGTTTTTGGATTCAAAGAGCAAACCGTTCTGATACCACTTTGTAATAGCCCTCTAATCCTAAGGACGGATTAACGAGGACTAATACTTGGAACAGTAATCAAGGAACATGAAAGACAATTAATCATAGACTTGTGGGACATAATTCAAGTAAACTAAGAGGCTTCAACCATTAGATACAAGACACACATAATATACATGTGGAATTAGACCTACAGATCCTTAACACAAGAATTCAAATGATCTGAATGCTGGGAAATCTTATTTTAACCCTCTCCCGAGGATCTATCTTGGATGTTTAATTCACCATACATTGATTATATTCCTAGCATGCACCTATATAATTAATTGCGACACGTAGGGGTTTTCACGTGTTTACCTTTGAATCTGTCGGGGATGAACGGATCGAGACTCGTGCTTTGATCTTCTGGACTGTATCCCGGTTGCCCAATCTCCAATATCGAGTGAGGATAATCTATGGAGAATGCTACAGAAAATCACCTTCATTCCCTCTACAATTTTCGAAAATTTCTCTCCCAAGCTCTATGGGTTTTTCGAAAATAATGATAGGATAATTGAGGATTAGCCTTGATCTTATCTCTTACCTTATATTTATAATGCATTAGCATAATCCCATAAGGAAATGATCCATGCATATCTCATAAATATAATAATATCCTTATGGATAAAGAGAATCAAATCATATCCTAGAGAGAGAGGGCGTCGATTTTCTCCAAGCTACGGTGCGGATGGGCGGCCAGGATCAAATGCAAGGAATAAAGATGGGCCTCAAATAAATTAATTATCTTATGTTCGACCCGAACATAAATTAATTTATAAACATTCATTCATGTCACTAGAGAATAAATGTTGACTTACCCCTTTATTACCGAAGGTGAGTCGGGCTTGCACTTAGACATTACGAATCCCGTATTTAAGATATCACCGTCCATTAATTATTTAGAGCATTACGAGTGCTTAAAATAATTAATATCTTTAATTCCTTAAGTAGTACCACTCAACCTTATTATTGTACTTGAGCTAACTCGACCCTGTAGGGTTTAGTACAATAAACCTTTGAGCTCCTTAAGGGCGTCATCATCCTAAGCGGATACGGTGACTCGTCTGAGATAACTAGCATCACATACAAGCACCGCCACCACCAAAGATGCGGAGAATATTGGGTTAGAACATATAACCCTCACCCATAACAAGTCAAAGTAATGGTCGACAACTCATACTCACCTAATACCTTATCGAGGTTTAGATCATCGTAAGTCACCGAGATCTAGGTTCTTCACGACGGTCGAGATAGAAGAACTCATCTCATCGTGATCCATCAATACGTCGAGGCGTGCCGGCATAGACAAGCAACCAAGTCAAGTCACTTCTTATCTACACACGCAGACTATACCAACAACTCGTCCTCAAGTTGTCTCGGATGTGATACTTTTATATCTCATTAAACTTGACCAATCATACGGACTTATATGATCTTCTACACAATTGTATGATCTAACTTATATATGAGATAAGGGACACGGACATATGCAATCAAGTAATCAATTCAGATAGGAGATTGTAATAGTGGTAACGAGAAACATTGTATCAAGCTCAACCAAAGCGCTTTCAAATATACAAATCCAACAATCTCCCACTTATGCTAAAGCAAACTTTTAGTATACAATGTGTCTCTACTAGCTATTACAAACAAAACCATCACTTTGCTTCTCCCACTTATACAAAAGTTTCCTTTCTACGTGGGTGCCATCAAGGGCAATCGAGTCCTCGAGCGTGTGCCGTAGACTTTTGCGGCGAGCTCTTTGTGAATGGATCCGCTAGGTTATCCGTCGTATCAATCTTTTAATCAGCATGTCCCTCGTCTAACGATTTCTCGTATGACATGGTACTTTCTCTCTATGTGTTTTTCGCCTTGTGGATCCGTGGTTCCTTGAGTTTGCCATCTGCACACGAGTTATCACGAGAAACTATGATACTCTTGGGCAAACCAGGTACTACACCTAGATCCATGAGGTAGTTCTTGAACCATACAAACTCCTTAGCGGCCTCCAAGGCGGCTACATATTCGGCTTCCATGGTAGAGTCCGCAATGCATCGCCGCTTTGCACTCCTTGAGGATACGGCTCCACCTCCCAAGGTAAACACATAGCACGAGGTAGACTTTTCTCATCACGGTCGACTTGGAAATCCAGTGCAGATAACCCAAAGGCATTAGACTATCGCATGGTAAACTAGCCTATAATCTCGAGTCCTTTTCGGTGCTTGAGTATATGCTTCTTGCAGATCAATGAGCTTGTCCGAGGTTAGGGCGATATCTAGCTACTATGCTACCGCATAGCGGATATCGGGCCTCGTACATAGCATTGCGTACATGAGACTTCCTACGGCGAGCGTAAGGAACTTGTCTCATTTCTCTATCTCATTGCGGTCATAGGTGATCGCTCCTTGAATAAAGGCGTCATGCACGAAATGTAGCAATCCTTTCTTGGCGGTGCGCATACTAAAGCGAGTAATCATAGTATCGATGTAAGGCGCCCGAGATAAGCTCAACATTTTCCTCTTGCGATCTCGGTAAACCTTGATCCCAAGAATGTACGCTGCATCTCCTAAGTCTTTCATTTGAAAGCGATCGGATAACCAACTCTTTCGTCGATAACAACTTCACATTGTTGCCAACTAGAAGAATGTCATCTACATAAAGTGCAAGAAATACCACATCACCGTTGACATCTAAACGATACACACAACTCTCGCTAGGCAACTGGGTAAATCCATAGGACTTTACCACCTCGTCAAAGCGTAAGTTCCATGATCGGGAGGCCTGCTTAAGCCCATAAATGGACTTCTTAAGCTTCCATACTAGATGCTCTTCACCCTTCACCACATAACCTTGGGTTCTTGCATATAGATGTCTCTACCTTCCTCAAGGTAACCGTTTAGAAAAGCGGTTTTCACATCCATTTGACAAACCTCGAGGTTCAGTGGGCTGCTATGGTCAGAAGAATTCTGATGGACTTGAGCATTGCTACGGTGAAAAGGTCTCATCGAAATCGATGCCCTCAACTGAGTGTACCCTTTCGTCACAAGCCCGGCTTTGAAGGCGAAACCTCTCCATCCGAATCTCTTCCTCTTGTATACCCACTTACTACCTATGGCTTCCTTGCCATCTGGTAGAGGTGTCTTTTCATATACATCCATAGCTGTTATGGACTCAATTTCTAAGTCCATAGCGGTGTGCCATGATCTTGCATCAATGTCTTGTATCACCTCACTGTATGTCCATGGGTCGATTATTGCCTGTTCGTTTCCCGGGACTAAATCCGAAGATTCACCCACGAACATAAATCGCTCGGGTTGACGAACAACCCTCCCACTACGACGAGGTGCTACAGGCACAATGGCAACGGTGGGTGCAGTAACTTGTGGTTCTCTATCTTGCACAACTTCTTTGGGTAGGTACCACATGCGGTCGGTATCTCTAGTGGAACTCGACCCACTTCAATTTCTTGAAGTATCGGTGTCGATCCTCCCACGGTGGTGGAATACGATCATCTTCTAATTCACGAAGAATGATTTCAACTTTGGATTTATGGTTTTCATATAATCCTCTTCTAAGAATCGAGCATTAGTCTAATAATGACCTTCCGATCCTTAGGACTATAGAATAAACCACCTTCGTCCTCTAGGATAGCCAATAAACGACTTGCGTCGGATCTAGCCTCCAACTTGTCGGCCTTCTTGTTCAAAGACATGTCTCGGATCCCCATATCCTTATGTGGCTTAAACTAAGCTTTCGCCCAAACCACAACTCGAAAGGGTCTTTTCGACCGATTTGGATGGTACTAGATTTAGCAAATATGCCACCGTTTCTAAGGCATACCCCCAGAACGAAATAGGCAATGTCGCATAACTCATCATTGATCTAACCATTTCTAAAAGAGTCATATTTCTTCGCTCGACACATCATTTTGTTGTGGTGTGCCGGTGTAGTGAGCTGGGAGGTTATCCCACTGCACCAAGTAGTCCATAAACTCGTTCTTGAGGTATTCGCCACCGCGATCGGATCATGATGACTTGATACTCTTACCAAGCTTCGTCTCCACTTCCGTCTTAAACTCTTTGAATTTCTCAAAGCATTCAGACTTGCGGTGAAGCAGGTATACGTATCCGTACCTTGAGTAATCATCAATGAAAGAGACAAAATACTCGTACCCTCCACGAGCTTGTGTGGACATAGGTCCACACAGGTCAGAATGGACTAGCTCCAACACTTCTTTGGCTCTATAACCCTTTGTTTTGAAGGGTCTGGTCGACATCTTACCTTCTATATAGGATTCGCAGGTGGGGCAGAGTGGCGTGAGATTACCCAACGCTCCATTCTTAGCCAGTCTTTGGATCCTATTTAGATTGATGTGACCTAATCTAAGATGCCAGAGAAATGTGGTGTCATCTTGCGAAGAAAACTTTCTCTTTTTAAGGTTTGATGTAGATGCAACATAGTTATAGGTATTATGTTTGGCAGAAATAGTATAAAGCGAATTATATAAAGTGCCAACACAGATAACTTCGTCATTTCTTATGATAGAAACACTACTATCAAAAACAACAGAATATCCATGAATAAATAATTTCGAAACAGAAACAAGGTTCCGCCGAAAATCCGGCACATATAAAACGTCTTTTAAAACTAAAACTGTTCTCTCAAAACATAAAAACATCTCCGACGCAACGGCCTCGACTTTCGCGCGTTGCCCATGGAGATCGTTATCTCGCCATCACTCGGCTCCTTGTCCGGGAACCCACGCAGGTGTAACAAACATGATCGATCGACCGTATCTACTACCCATGAATGAGTAGAACAAGTCGCTAAACATGTTTCCGTTACTAAAGCAAATGGCGTACCTTGAGCCTTGAGCATAGGGCACTTGGCCTTCCAATGCCCAGTCTTGCCGCACTTGAAGCACTTGCCCCTCTCCTTTGGCTTCTTTAAGCCTCCGGTGGCATGCATGTTCTTGCTCCCATTACTCCCACTATTTCCCTTGCCTCTACCACCTTTGGTGCCCCTTTTTCTTTTTCCATTTTGCAATGAAAAATTTGGGCCCCTAGATGTGCTAGCAGAGCATGTGCTCCTTTGCCCATAACTCCTTCCGCGGCCACGAGATCATTAAGCAACTGACTAAGTGTATACTCGGTCTTGCTCATGATCGCATTCACGCGAAAATTCTCAAAAGACTTGGGCAGTGTGTTGAGGATGATATCGACCTTGGCTTCGCCGTCAATACCTCATCCCAACTGATCAAGACTATCCATGAGATGAGTCATGTGGGAGACATGTTCATGGACCGAACTTCCTTCTTCCATCTTACACGCCAAGATTTCTCTCATTGTGTGGAGCGGATCGTCGATCCGATTGCCCAAACTTACTCTCGAGACTTGACCATATTTCGATCGCGTCTACCATCGATGATGTTGTACTGCAAGCCTTTGGGCATAGTAGTCATCATATAGCACTTGGCCATATTATTTGACTTATGCCAAAGTGCGCTGACTCTCATTGCTCATTAGTCGATCGTCGATGAAGGGCATCAGTGCGGGAGTAGTGAGAACAAACATGTGTTCTTCAATGATAAGAACATATTCCATGTTTCGTTTCCACTCGATAAAATTTGGACCGGATAGAGGATTTTGTGCGAGCATATTGATAATCGGTATAAGAGACATATCACGAAAAGATAATGTAAGCAGATAAGCATACCATCGCACATAATTCATAACAATAATATTGTAACCTTTGATAAAACAATATTAATTGAAACCTCCAATCGCCTAAGGAATCCCACATGCAAGCCGCGCGTGTGGGCGTTTACATGAACCCCTCGACGGACTAAAATAAACCTTTTGGTCGTTTAATTTCAATCCATGTCAACTTATCCTTATGACAAATGAAATTAATGATTGGACCTTACTAGACCACATCACTATCGCAAGAAGGGACTTGGAAGTTGTACTGAGGTGATGTCTAGCAATGACCACAATTTTAACGTGAGAAAATGAATTCTTAGAATTGGCATACTCACTAGGACCATACACTTCCAATCCAAATTCCTTTGTTATCTCATTTTAAATCCATCTCTAGAGAACTTATGAAAATCGCACATGCAAGCCACGCGTGTGGGCGTTTACATGAAACTCCCACTTCTCAATAGATTTAAAATGTTTTATTTAGAAATCTCATCTAACAAACTTATGACAAACAGTGCAAGCAATCCACGCGTGTGGACGTTTGCTCACAGTGCGTATCACTTTGTTTAGAGATCAAAAAGTGGAGGTCTTGACATTTTAATTTAAAATTAATATGTCGGGTTACTTGCTTAGTCTTTCTGTGCAAAATGTTTGTCCATGCAGATCACATAATCCTAGCATGCTTTTCTATAGAACTCAACATGTAAAACATGCTCGCAGAATTCTAAAATATGCTTGAAAACGCGATAAACCTAGCATGCTTACTATGCGCATCCAATCACGAAAACAAATAATATGTTTGTCTCGTAATTTAAACATACATAGCATGCTTCGCATAATTTAAACATCCACGACATGCTATGAGCGATAAAAATAAAATAAAACGTTCATCGTGGCCCATTCGTGGAATCGCACTTTCCGCCTAATCTATTACATAGAATTGCAAAGTACAAATCTTCATAAACTTGACGGGCCTCGCGTGCAGGCACGGACGGATTAAATCAAACGGATTCGGACGGAAAAAGCGGGTTGGGCTGGAAAAATCGGTGCAGGCGGATTTGGGCCGATCGGCCCAAAATGGGCTGGGTCGCGCTAGGGCATAGCCCATCGCGCGCCCAGCTTCGCCGCCGCCGCCGTCGCGTGCGGCGTCGCGTGCTCCTCGCGGGCTGCCTCGCGATCGCAAGGCGACCGCGACCATCGAGCTTCGCGTCTGCGGCCATGCTCGCGCTCACGCTCGCGCCCGTCGCCGCTATTTGCTGCTTGCAAAATCAAATGCTCCAACTGCTTCTGAGACAAGTCAACTTGGCAGGAAGTTAATTGAATATGTTAAAACCAATGGTGGCTTCCATCTGATCAAAGGGCCAGGTTCTACCACATGTTTCGATGGCCATGTTCTTGTCGAATATGAAGTGAAGCTCCAAGGTCTAGAGCGGGCAGCTGAGAACTTAGCAACAAGTACAAAGACCATGTCCAGTGTCCTTCAAGAAAAATCCACTATGATGCATGAGAAGTGCCACCCAGTTGATGAATCACACAAATGTAATGAGCAAATATCAGAGGTATTTTAGTACTTTAATATACATTTTAAATGCCATTTTCTCCTTTTATCTCGTTCCTATGTACTTTATGCAATGTATTGGTTTACATTCAGGACTTAATCAGATCAGAGTTGAAATCAGAGACCCTGTTGACCAGTTTGTTGCGTGAGAAGCTTTTCTCCAGGGAGCTTGACGTGGAGCTGTTGCAAGCTGAGCTTGCTGCAGCTATTAGAGGCAATGATGTTCTGAAAAGTGAGGTCCAAAATGCAGTGGATAATTTCTCCTGCGTAAACCACAAGATGAAAGAAGTTGAACTTCAGGTAAATTTGAACAGTAATTCCTCCTCTTTGTGAACTTAACATGAAAGATATTTATTCTTTGTATAGATGAGTCAACTGGCATTCATTTTTTTCCCATGTAGCAATTCAGTTACATTTTCTTAAGCATACAGGTGCTATTTTGTGAAAATTATACTGGAACTATGTGAATCATACCCCTGCTCCTTTATATTTGTTTATTTGATTATTTGAATGTGCTTACTCCTTTCACTTAATGTGCATGGTGCTCTTTCATATGAATATTAATAATCCCTCAAAATTTGTATTTTCTCCTTGGTAAAAATTACGTCAGCTATCTAAATAGAACTAAAAGTCTAAAACAGCCATATGTGCTCATCATGTGCCCAAACTCTGTGCCTCTTATTGAAAAGTTCTATAAGACTGTGCCTTTAGTGAAACGACAGTAAACGAATAGATGCACTTGAACACAAGTTTTCACGTTATTCTCCCTTCGAGGTGTCATTCCTGCACACTACTTGTGGTGATTGGAAAGTCCCTTCAAATTGAAAAATGTCTGGATTTTCATTGCACGAATTTTTAAAGAGTACCCCCAAATAAATTGATGATTATTACCATACATACATGTGGTACAGTGTGGATGAAACCATTTGAATTGCTTTTGGAGAAGATCACTAACTGAGGAAGCACCAAACTTCCCTCCATATTTCTGTGTTTTCAAAACAGTGTAGATGTTCTTTTGTAACATGCAATATTATGCAATAATATACCTTAGATTTTGAAAATATATGTGAAGTATAATCCATTCATTTTGTGTCTTCATTGTATGTCAGATGATTAAAAAGGACGAGACTGTGAATCAGCTCCATGGGGATCTGCAAGACTGCAAAAAGGAGTTGGCAATACTGAGGGGAGTATTACCAAAGGTATCTGAAGAGAGAGATATGATGTGGGAGGAGGTAAAGCGGTATACTGAGAGTAACATGTTGCTGAACTCTGAGGTTAACGCGCTGAGAAAGAAAATAGAGGCCCTTGATGAAGACATACTAATGAAAGAAGGCCAAATCTCCATTTTGAAAGATAGCATCGGCAAACCTTTCAACCTTCTTGCGACTCCGGATTCAACCACCGAATTCTGCTGGACAGATGCACGTTGATAGGTTGTGATTGTAAGTGGTTCTGCATTTTGTTATAGTTTTGTTTTTTTTGTGATGTGCTTATCTTGTGATTATCCAAAGCTCATCTCAAGCAATTGTGAAGTACAGGGGGGTTATAGCCAATTTTACACTGCACAGTTATAAAATATTGTGGTTGACATAGTTGTTTTTGTGCGATTATGAGCAGCAATCTTCGACAATCATATACCGTCAAGCTACGTTGAATTTGATAGTATTATATATGTAAATATATTATATATGGTAGATGCATATTAGAATCCTATTAGGATTAGGGTTATTCACATGTATATATAGGGCTCTTTTCTTTGAATAAAGGTGGGACTTTCATTCCTCATCTCATATGCTATACACACTTATAACATGGTATCGAGCTACGTTCCGGATCTAGGGTTTAAAATTTGAATTTTTGAAATTAGGGTTTCAAATTTGAAAATTAGGGTTTTGGTGAAAAAGGAAAAGCCACCCATTTGAGTTCGGAGCTTCACGGTTGACACCTCCGCACGCGGAAGGTGCGCCACCGTCGACGAACTTCGCCGGAAGTCCGGTCGCGGGCCGGCGCGTGGGGCCCACGTGCGTGAGCGGTGTTACGGTGAGCGGTGCGCGTGTGAGCGATGTGTTACGTCTTGTGCAGTTTTCGCACGTCGGTCGCGTCCGTGGTCGAATTAGCTCGCACGCGTTTATGGCGGCGGTTTCGTGTTTCGCGCGTGAGGGCGCGTCCGTGGCGGAATTCACTCCGCCAATCCCGTTTGGTTCGCGTCGTCGTCCCTTTCAAATTGAGTACTTGTTTGGATTAGTACCGTGCGATGTGGGATCTGTTCATTTTGATTTGGTTTCGATGCCGTGAGCACATTTCTTTGCGGAATTGAGTTCCATTTGTTGTGGTTTGCTCATCTCAGCGTTTGTGAGTTGTCTAGATACTGTTTGGGTCAACATCGATTGGGTGGGATTCGGTTTGAGTCGGACGTTCGTGAGTTGTCTGGATACTGTTTGGATCTGCGTCTAATTGGTGTTGGATTGATTTGAATTATGTTTGAGATTTCTGTTGAAATTTAAGGTTTTCGTTCTAGTTTATTTTAGGTTAGGATTGATTATCTTTGTAACAAGTTGGGTATGATTAACATCTATGCTCCGACTTGAGGGAAGTATTATATATGTAAATATATTATATATAGTAGATGCATATTAGAATCCTATTAGGATTATGGTTAGAATCCTATTATGATTAGGGTTATTCACATGTATATATAGGGGCTCTTTTCTTTGAATAAAAGGTGGGACTTTCATTCCCCATCTCATATGCTATACACACTTATAACAGATAGAATGAACATTAATTAACAGTAAACTGAACTTTTCCAACTTTTTCATCCTATTATATCTGCTCATACATGTTTATATATGAACATTTATTAATAGCACACACAAATCACATATAATATGTATGTTGTATGTATATATACACTATAATATTTACTAATGTTACATGTGTAAATTAGTACATAATCTATATGTTACATACATCTTGGATATAAATAGAGTGCATGTCATAGTATATGATACTATATGTGTCGATATGAGATCTTTCATTTTAATATCTACTTTTATGCTTGAATTTTGAAATTGTAGTATGTGCAATTGTTTGTATCGATGCCTATATATTGTTATATTTATACAGTTCTACTATTTTAACTTTTAATTCAGTTATACTAATTTAATTATTTCAAAATTAATAAAAAATTATAATCATTAATTGAACCTAAAATATAATAGGGGTGAATATAGTTTCTTGAAAATTTGCAATAAATATATTTCTTATATTAGTATTAAATTCAATCCCGTGTCTCGCGCAGCACCCCGGACACCCACACCCACCCCCATGCACTAAGCTACAAACCTTTTTTTTTTATTATTATTATTGCATACATTGTCTAAGTTTATTTCAGAGAGTTTATAAGTTTCAATAATTTCAAAAATTTATAAAGATGTAATATCTTATAAGTTTATAAGTTGTCAAAGTGTTTTGACAATTGGGTTTATAAGCTATAGAAAGAATCGTAAAAATTGAAGAGGGTGAAATTGATAGGGTATACGCTGAAAATGAACTATAGTAAAATTATTTTGATAAATTTTTATTGCTTATAAACTCATGAAAAAATAAATTAGGATTAAAGAACTTATTTTTTAGGATTTTATAAGTCGTTTAATTTATAGGTTGTATGAAGCTTATTTTACCAAACATTAATAAAAAACTTTTATAAGCTCGGCCAAACACTCTCTTAATAGTGTTTGTTCGGCATGACAACGAGAGTTATTAAACCATACTTAGCCATATTAATTAAAACCTTAATAGTGAGCACCACATTGAAAATGAAAAACTTAAAAGCTTATTTTGAGAATTGCAATATCATCTAAAGAAATGTATTGTATACCATTATTGCTTTTAAATTAAATATATAAGATTAAATTAAATACAGTATATAATGGGAAAGTAATAAGTATATCAAAATTTATAAACAATCCCCTTCTGTTTTAAATATATATAATGGTAATAATTGTGTGTAAGGAAGGAAACTTATTCGTAAGACCCAAATCATAGAATTTCAAAAATAATGAAAAAATACATTTAATTTTTTTTATTTTATTTTTTACTCCTTAACTCATATTTTGGATTTGAATACAATCAAATGTCAAAAAAGTCACAAATAATGAATTTTTACCTCTATTATTTTCGATTTGTATAGAAATAAGGTGCTATCAAATATGAATTTGAATCTTGATATGAGTACTGTAAAATTAATCTTGACCCATTAATTGGTTTGACATAAATTTTGTGATTCACACAAGTGACATAAATTTATATAAGACAAAATTAACCAAAGATGACATTAAAGTGCAAAAACCATATATTTAGAGGGTCTTTAGGGGTTTATCTGAACTTTGAGGACTCAAGTGAAAATCTTTATTCTTTGAGGACCAGACTGCCAATCTTAAAAAAACTTACGGGGAATAGCACATGAAAAGCAGTGAAGACGAAGAGCATACATACACACAGAGAGAGAGAGAGAGAAGAGATGTTGTTTCAGGTGGGAGGGCAAGGAACGCGGCCGACATTCTTCGAGATGTCTGCCGCCCAGCAGCTGCCGTCAAGTGTACGCGCCGCCCTGACTTACTCACTTGGCGTACGTATCGTCTCCTCAGTTTCTGCCCCTTTGCCTTCTCAATTTCCCTTTTACTCTTCCAGAATTCCGTTTGCTGCAATTTCGTTTCTCTTTACAAACCTAATAATTTAATGATCTTTGCTTACTTGCGTCGGGAGAAGTTATCTCAAGATGTTGGAATTTCCTAAACTGTGATGATAAGAGTAGGAGTCTGAGCTTTATAAATGATCGGAGCTAATGTTTTTTGATAAACAGTATGTTATCTATCGAATATGACGTCTCTTATACGCGATTATATGGACTTCGTAAAAGAAAATTCGCGCAACGGTTTCTTGAATATTATTATTTTATTTATTTTGATTGGGGGAAAAATAAAGATTTTATGGTGGAAAACGTATAACATATAATCTCGTTCAAGCTTATACACTTCATTTCTGGACTCTACTAACTTTTAATGCCGAAAACTTTTTGTCATGTAATTGGTGGGGATGATATAAGGCGAGATTTTGTCTCTTAATTGCAGGTATTTGCTCTTAGAAGGCCTTTCATTCATAAAATCTTGGATTATGAAGATGAGTTTTTGCTCTGCTTATGCTTGTCCTCGAAACTCACAGTTTGCACTACAGGTGAAAGTTGACGCAATATCTTTTCTCAAAATTTTGGCTTTTAATAGTTGTTGCTGTTTGTTTCACGTTGGGTGAATATTGTCATGCTTTGGTTTTACTCAACATGTGAGTTCGGCAAACATTGCTTTATTGGCTTCTGCTACTAAAAGGGAGTCATAGTGACTGTGAAGTTCCACCTTTCGTACTGATTGGTACATACTGGTTACCATTTGCTGATTTCTTCCAGTATGTTTTTAGATGCTTCTTTTTCGGAGTCTTTATATGGCTTACGGCGAAGGGTGTTAAGATCAAATTGAAAAGGGCAATTTTCTTACAAATTCCAGTGATGAAGTCCGTCACACCGCTTACATAAGCGTCAAAGGTGCTTTCAGTTGTATTTCTGGTAAGAATCTTCTTAATTACTCAATAACCAATTAGCCTGGAGGAAATTGAGGACTTACTTATAGTTTTCTTGACATTGCTATGCTACATTGTACTATTTACTTCATTACATCACCTGTTGCAAAATTAGCATTCCTTTTATTAATGTACTGTATTTTCGGGTTTTGGGTGACCCACTATCCTTTCAATGGGCCGTCTGTTGATCTCATCGAGCTTGTTTGATTGAAGGAATGAGAAACCATTTTTTCATGTATTACTTTCAAATGCAGCAGTCTTGGTGGATCATTCAACTCTTGTGGTATATTATCAAGCAGTTTTGAATTCTATGTTAGGGTGAAGCGTCCGATATTATCTCGAAGCATTGATTTATCAATTTATTCTATTCTAAAGAGCTGAGGCCTTCTATAAGTTGATGTCAGCCTTCAACCCTATGATTGATAACTTAGAGAAAGCATTGAGCCCGTTGTTGGTAGAATGGTTCATTGTAGAAGTTGATTAGCTGAAACATCAAACTCTGACAGCACATTCTCAAAAATTCCTCATGGTTACTACACATACGAACAGTTGTCAGAAGATACATGTCAACAGATCATGTGCCATTGAAGTTTAGTTTTCTAGGAGGTGACTATAAGAACTATGAAGCACTTTTCTTTGGCCCTACAATGCCACTCTGACGTTGTAAACGGCATCAAAACTTGCTAATATAGTTTAAATCTGCAGACCTGTGCAACCTGTTGGGCTATCTTTTATTTTTGAATCATGAGCCCATGAGAAAGCCCATGAACTATATTAATAGGTCAAATTGCAGCAGCCAAATATACAAAAAGAAAAAGAGAAATTTGCGTGCCTTTCTCTTCCAGTTTTTCAGAGCGCAGTCGCAGAAAAATCCCGTTTCCCGGAGTTTGCACCGTTAGATCGTCGTGATTTTTGGACAGCAGCTTCACAGCATCTGGGTCAACATTTTGGACGGTGGAGATCGGTTTTTGAGGTCCGGAGGTCGGATTCCGTCAGTCTGCACAGAGGAGAAGATTTGGTGATATTCTTCTTGATCTTGCTCTGTTTTCGATTCCATATATCTTGATGTGTTTATTTCCAAGTATATGATGATTTGTATGCCTCTAGTATAATCTAGAGAAGATTGTGTATTGCTCAATTATTGATGATAGTGGATTTAAGCGGCTCTAGTAGTCCGTGGTTTTCCTCTCTTCGTTTGAGAGGTTTTCCACGCTAAAATTTGTGTCTCCTTATTATTGCATCTAGAATACCCTATTTGTCTGCTTCCTCAAAGGTTCATACGGGTCGGGAAAATTAGCCAAACGAAGATTGATTCCACATTTGTTGTTTATCGTTTGTGGCTGCGTTTTTATTTCCCATCACAACCATATGCTCTCACCATTCTTGTCCACTAAATTGACACCGTATAGTGTTCTTCAGATCACATGCTTAGGAAGCAAAAGAGGGTGATATGAAATGGAGACATATAGGGCAATACCAACATCATCTTTCCTTCCTGTTCATATGTGCTTATGATATTACTTAATGATCATCTTACAACTCGATTTATTGTTCCAAACTACTTATCACCATTCAGTTTTCTTCTCTAGTAATGCTTGTATATTATATTAAGCGAAATATATCAAACTACACATTTCTAAAAGTGTATACACTCATCCATTTACAAAATCAATACACAACATACCCATTTATATTTTTAATATATATTTCTAGTGAGTTTCGCTTGGTTTGGTCGGTGAAATGACATAACAACGACTCGAAAACATAACAAATCAATAAATGATTGGGAAATTATTTTGATGTATTGGATATTATTATTATTTTAAATTACTTTATATATGAATGATATCATTAAATCATTAAATTATGTATCTCGTAGGAGAGAGAGGATTTAATTAAACATTCAAAATTTTGAATAGGTCATTGGATGCATCTCGTGGGAGGAATTTAAAATCGTGGAGAGGAATTAATTAAAATCGTGGGAGAGAGGATTTAATTAAAATTCAAATTTTGAATAGGTCATTGGAGCAGGATTTTAATACAATTTTAATTAATTGGATCGGAAACATCAAAGAATTAATAATTAGTATTAATTCATGTTGAAATTAATCGTAGGAGAGATGAATTATGAAATGAAATTAATACTAATTATTAATTCATGTCTCCGTCGACCGGTAACATCAACGATTTTCAATCGAAAACAAGGCTAATTAATTTAAATTGAATGTATGATATTTAAATTAATATTTAAAATAATCTATGGAAATTTTGTAAAATATTGAAATCTTTGAAATTATAACACAACTTATGAATTTTGAAATATTTAATATTGAAATTATCCTTCATATTTACCGTATTAATTAATAGTGTACAAAATAGTACTACGAAAAGTAAAAGCTTACACTAAAATTGCGAGAAAAATTGAAGAAGACAAATAAATTACGGCTAAAATTGCGAAAAATTGAAGAAGACAAATAAATGCGAGAAAAGTAAACCAATAATTGAACCAATTCTCTCCTATTTATACAATTCGATAGTAACAAATACAAATCCAACAAATTGCTATTGCTCTTGCTCCTCAATTTTCGTTCTTCATTTCGATCCACAACCCGATGGTGTGTCTCAACAAGTAAGTTATTCAATTTTTATTTATTTTCGACGTGTTTTGAATTTATTGTTGTTTATGATATTAATTTGTGTTTAGATTTATTATTGTTATTTTGTTTAGATTTATTATTGTTTATTGGTATGGATAAATTATTGCGTTTAGATAATTAAATTAATTGGATAATTCATTTAGTGTTTTGAATTTATTGCATAATTGGATAATTTGTTTAGTGTTTGGATTTTATTGTATTATTAGTATATATAATTCGATATAATTCGTTTAGATAATTATTTATAATTATATAGCATATAATTAGTTTAGATGAAATTAGATGTTTTATACGATTTTATGGCTTTTTATATGAAAAATAAATGAATTAAAGGAATCCTCTCGATCGATGAATTAAAGGAATTATATGAAAAATAGATAAATAAATGATTTTATGGGATTTTAAAAAATCATAAATGAATTAAAAATTAAATTACATTAAAATCCCTCTCTAAATTCGACCAATTCCTTGATTCGGTCGTAGGAATCAAGGAATCGTCAAGGAGAGAAGGATTTTAATGTAATTTAATTTTTTATTGATTCAGTAAACATAATTAAATTAATTATTCAAAATCCTCTCTCCGGTCGACCAATTCCTTGATTCGGTCGTAGGAATCAAGGAATTGATCGACCGGAGAGAGGATTTTGAATAATTAAATTTAATTATTAATTAAATTAATTTAATTATTAATTAAATTACATTAAAATCCTCTCTCCGGTCGACCAATTCCTTGATTCGGTCGTAGGAATCAAGGAATTGGTCGACCGGAGAGAGGATTTTCATGTAATTTAATTTTTTATTGATTACGTAAACATAATTAAATTAATTATTCATTAGAAAACATAAAATTGGTCCACGAAATTATCAAATTAACAACGATTCGGTCGGCGGAATCTTGAATGTCGACCGGAATCTTGAATTGTCGTGGAGAGAAGCTATTTTCGACCGGAGAGAGCTTATTTTCGAGCGGAATCTTCTAATTATCAAATGAATTTAATACTAATTATTAATTGATGTCTCCGCTCGATCGGAAACAAGGAAATATCGTAGGAGACATAAAACTATTCGAACAGGAGAGAGATTTTTGTTTTAGAAATTAATTTTAAATTAAATCAATTAGGATAATTTTAGATTTATTAGGATAATCTTGAATTATTGTTAGGATAATTTTAGATTTATTAGGATAATCTTGAATTATTATTGTTGTTTTAATTTTAAATGAAATCAATTAATTTTAAATGAAATCAATTAGGATAATCTTCCAATTATTGTTGTTTATGATATTAGATTTATTATTGTTAGTTTTATTTAGATTTATTATTGTTAAATTTTTTAGATTTATTTTGTTTAGATAATTCGAGCAATTTATAATACTATCTTTAGTTTTATTTAGATTTGTTATTATTATTTTGTTTATTTTGTTTATTATTCCTATCTTTAGATTTATTATTATGTTAGATAATTCGAGCAATTTATAATATTATCTTTAGAATTATTTTGTTAGATAATTCGAGCAATTTATTATTTTGTTTAAATTCTAGCAAATATCTTTAGATTTATTATTATTTTGTTTAGATAATTCGATTGTTTACGCAATTTATAATTATTGGATAATTCGTTTAGATAATTCTTGGCATAATTCGTTTAATTAGACTTAGATTAGGCGATAATTTTAGTGTAAACATTAAGACATTAGAAAAATCATGTTAAGGCGTATATTTACATTAATATAATCTTGTATTTGTTATAGATGTCGGGATGGAAGAGCATTATTGTTCGATATGGAGGCGATGGGATCCTTCTTTATGTTACATTGGCGGTGTCGATCAAATGCCTTTGTTCGAATGGACAATGTAATTTTGTGGGAGTTCATAGAGATGATTAATGAAATTATGTTGGGAAATTCGTTGAGTACAACCTACCAATTGCATTATCTATCGAGATCTCGGGTGGTAGAATTATCAAATTACTTTTGAGTAATGATGATCAACTTTTCGATTGGCTCATGATGCCCAAGCGAGAGGTCTATGTGACTCACGATGCCGACACGTCCCAATCGGAGCAAGAACTATATAGACCTTCGTTTGAGATACCATCCTCGTCAACATATGACTACACTTCCCAAAACATATCGTTCGATCGTCGTTGACACAATAATTTACATCATCGATTGGTTTGATCTTGATACGTCTCAATATATGCCGCAACACATGGATCCATCCGAATTACATTTCCCAACATATCTTGCAACCACAACGGTGATACACTTGTTGAGGACGGCGATGGCGGCGACTACGTTGAAGAAGAAGAAGATGAAGCAGTCGGATGAAGAGGAAGAAGATCGCGATGCGCTTTGGTGAGCTATGGCTCATTTGTAGAGTTTGCGCATGGATCCGTCGAGAGGGTGGATTGGGAAGCTTATCTACGATTATGCGAGTAACACGCGAAGCACGTAGGAGGCTAGAGCGGAAGAAGTTGAGGAGATGAGCAGCGGCTGGTCCTGTTATTCCTCATGATGCTTGATTAATCTCTTTGCTCGTCCTCGGACTCGGTTCCGGACCCGATGGTGGCGAAGGTTCCATCTTCGACAACAAGGGTGAGCGAAGATATCCGTGGGCTATGGCATTTGGAGCGTCGAGTAGAATTTGTTATTCCTCGATCCGATAATTCGAGGATTACATTCAAATGTCGATATCATAATCGGTGTCCTTTTCTACTACGTGCATCGCAGACAAGGTGGATTTTGGTTTGTCCATAAGTTTGATGCTATACATACTTGCTACGAACTAGTGAATATCGGAGTAAGGAAGGTTAATGCCCGTGTAATTGCGGCATACATATCACGAAAATCGCGAAGGCGGTGAAGTGCTAAAGCCGAGGTCCATTATGGCTGATTTGCGGCGAGAGTACGGTGTACCGTTACATCTGATGTAGCAATGCGAGCCGTAATAGGCGATCGAGATGATATCGGTGGACATGAAGAATCATTTCGGCTACTACCGAGTTATCGCATATGTTACGGATGAGCAATCCGGTTCGATGGTGACTTGGATATTGGATCGGATGGTCGGTTCCGTCACCTCTTTGTCGCCCTCGGTTCATGCAGTTAGGCGTACACATTGTGCCTCAGACCCGTGATTGTAGTCGACGATGCGCGCTTGAAGGGCGCAATAAAGGCGTATTTATTCGTTCGTGACAAAGGGCGACAGCGAGCAAGTTTTCCATTAGCTTATGGAATTGGTCGATCGAGAATGATGTCTCATGGACTTGGTTTACGTCTCGACTACAAGTCGCTTATGGATCAAATCCGGAGATGTTGATTGTTTGAGATGCCCATATCGATTATAATGAGCGGTCAGTGTGTCTACCACGATGCGACACACGGATTATGCTACTACCATCTGCTGAAAAAATCACCCGTTTGGGCAACCATCCATAAAGTTATTTGAAAGCCGCTTATGCGTGCCAAGATGCACACTTTGAAAAGCGATGGCTATGTTAAAGTCTCGTGAAGGCCGATGGTAGTGGCGCATATACGAGTTGGTGGAGGTTGGAGTGCAGTGGGCTGATCACGGTGCCCGTTAGGCGCTACGGTTTATGACATCGAACATTGCGAATCATTCAATTCTCGAATATTGTGGGCTGAGCGATTGCCAATTTGCTCAATGATTGAGGCAATCCGTCACATTCTGAAAAATGGTTCGATGAGAGACATGAAGCGGCAAAAGTGCAGCGGTGAATTGACCCACGAAGCAGCGCGTAAGATGATGGTATCAATGGAACTATCACGCAGATACGATGTAGTGCCCTCGTGGACTCCACTTTCAAAGTCAAGCACGGAAGCAAAACATTGAGTCGATCTCAATACATGATCGTGTGCGTGTTTGGAGTGGGACATGGATATGATACCGTGTTCTCATCTTTATTGCTGACTATATGGTGCAATTTAAGTTTAATTATGTTAATTTTTTGATCAAATTGATTTCACTTACATATAATTGATTATATAAATTTTTAGTCATAAAGGTCACCATATATCTAACTATGTGGGGAGTACTACCATTACGCAAAGCTAGCGAAGCATACTCGTATCGGATCAATCTGTTCACCCGTCTACTTGGGTATTCCTCGAGATGTTCTTTGGAATTACGGTTATGCCTCCTAATAGAGTCCGTCGGTGGGGCCGAAAGTGGGTCGATATCGTCATCAGCGAAGTGGGATCGAGTAGTAGAAGTGGTGCACTACGGACATGTAGCTTGTGTGGTAATGAATCTCATCAGCGTCGGAAGTGTCCTTACTTATCCGAGGCAGTGACATTGTAATGAAAGAAAACATTCATGTAAAGATATTATTAACATTATTATTATTTTAACTTAATCAAATTGAATTGAATTGAATTGACACTAGAAAAAACATGCGACAATGACGGAAAATTGTTAGATTTCGTTGTTTTGGATTTTGTTGAATTATGTTGGATTTGGTTGAATATTGTTAGTTTTGTTGGATTATGTTGGATTTTGTTGAATATTGTTGGTTTTGTTGAATTAGGGGATTGATTGGATTGTTGTTGGTTTTGTTGGATTATGTTGGTTTTGTTGAATTAGGGGATTGATTGGATTGTTGTTGGTTTTAGTTGGATTATGTTGGTTTTGTTGGATTATGTTGGATTATGTTGGATTCACGGTACACGGCGTGCGTACGGTACACGGGAGTGCACGGGGTACACGGAGTGCGATCGTGCGGTACACGGTCGTGCGATCGTGCGCGGCGTGTACCCGCGTGCGAGGGTACAGGCGTGCGTGCGGTGCCGTGCGTGCGCGATCGTGCGTCGTGCGACGACCGTGTACTGCGCGATCGTGTGCCGTGCGCGATCGTGCGCGATGCGATCGTGCGCGGCGTGTGCCGTGCTGCGATCGTGTGCCGTGCGATGGGTGCGATGCGATGCGTGCGGCGTGTGCCGTGCGATCGTGTGCCGTGCGATGCGATGCGTGTGCGATCGATGGTGCGCGATGCGATGCGTGCACGGCGTGCGCGATCGTGCGGCGTGTACCCTCGTGCGCGATCGTGCGCGTCGTGCTGCGACCGTGTACCATGCTGCGATCGTACTGCGCCGTGCAATCCCCTAATCGACAAATTGGTTAATTGTAAATTCGGTTAATTGAATCGATTCAATCCCTATTCGGTTAATTGCAAATTCGACAAAACTATTAAACTTACAAACTATACATGTAATATACAACATTCGGTTAATATACATGTAAAAAGCGGGCGACATAACCTCTAAAATATGGATAAGCCAACTGCGCTCGACAAATAGCCAACAACAAGCAATAGCCGACAACAAGCAATATCTGAAAGTCGCGACCTCCACAACATATACATAGAGGTCACGACCTCTAATACAAACAAAATATCACTAACACGGATAAAAATCAAATATTCGATAAATAATATGAACATCCATTTGTATCCAATATACCAATACATACCAATATACAAATACATACCAATATACTAGTACATGCTAATTTCTACCTCTTATCTTCCTCTTCCTCTTCCTCTTCCTCCCGAAGAACTTATATGGATCACATATCTCATATATATTTCCACCTACTTTATGTCTATATGCTACAACATTAGACATACCCATTCGATGCTCGGTGAACCGAAATAAGGCGTTCCACGTCATGCACGCAAATGGACCATCATGAAATCGTCTTCACGGTCAAATACCTCGAAGAAGCGGCTCGTGTAATAACGCATCATTATTCCATGGTGGTATCGGTGGGAGTTAGCCTCGAACCATCTAGTGAAGAGAAGAAAGCGGCCGCAATAATCTAGTCGGGCACACGAAGTCCATCATCCTCGCATCCACTTGATCTGGTCCGTCCTCCAAATCGCGAGTCAAACGCGACGCAATGACCGAGTGCATATCCACGCGTACTATCACGGCGCCGCTCGATGGCGCGAGGATAATGATCTATAAAGTTAATATTTAGATAAAATAAACAAGGACACGTAACCATTTAGATAAATTAATATTTATTGTATTAAATAAGGTTACTGCGTGCACGTAACCATGATGTATAACCCGCCATGCCGAGGACAAGCGCTATCCAATGCGTTGGTGGCTGCCATGTAAAGCAATGCTCTCGGGGTCATGATCAATGGTGCCTCACGCGGGTCTTGAATGTAGGGGCCTTAAGGATTGCGTGTACCTCGGACCATGAATTTTGCAAAAGCGTCTATTCAACATTGAAAATTAATTAATTAGAGATACTACACATATATACTATATATTGATTGTATTAAAGACTTACGAAAAAGCGATATCAAGGATGATTGTGTTTTGATAATCCACCCATCCAATAAGTCGATCCGGCATCGAGTCTCATCCTCAAATACACCATGAATAGATCGACGACCTGCAAAATTATTTTAGGGATACATATCAATATAAGTAGATGTACTTAAAAAGCGAAGCATATTGTATAAAAGCGTGCCGAACATCAAAGCGCCTCTGGATTTTCGATATTCACGAAAAATGCAACTGGACTTGTCGATCGGACCGAACAACCACCATTGCCTTATTTGTGTTCAAGAAAGCGGTAATTTACCAATGTATCATCGGATAATGGGCGTGGCATCGGGCTATTCACGTATGGTGACCTCATTCTGTAGAAGGTCTCGTGCCCGTTCACCTCTCCGGATCCCGAACTACAAACATTTAATTTAGAAAATGAAAAACATAACAAATATAATGAAATATTATAAGCGCGAATATGAGACTTAATAGTTACTGTTCCTCCAGCTAAGCTGCTGCGGGCTCGAAAGTGCGCCTCACGGCGTCTGAGGCGTCGGATCACTAAATAGGTCGGTCCGTCATGGAATGATGAGATGTAGTTCGGGGTGGTACCATGGATCTGGTGAGTAGCGGGGAGGGTATCACTGAGGCGATGCGGTCTTTGCCTCGGTGGCTCAATATGTCCTTGTCTCGAGGGACATCGGGTGGCGGTGATGTGGTCTCTGATCTTCACCTCTCGTCGTCGTCGTCGTCGGATGAAGTGGGACATGAGGTGCATGTGGGCCGTATCATCCCTATGTGTGCAACCACATCGACTCTTCTCTAAGAGGTTTTCAAACCACTTCTTTATCTTTGGAATAAATTTATCTTGATAGACCTCTCCATGCGTCGCTTTGCTCTGTCCTCCTCCGGACAGATTCCGGATAGATTCACGAATCAGCGGCGATCGGCGGAACTAAGGCATACAGGTGCTGACCACCCTTTGCTCGATGAAGCTGCCTCCACAGTGCATCTTCCGTATCCGTCTCTCAGCGGATGGCGCTGCAGCTCATCAACAACCGGAACCTCAGCGAACCCAACCGGCGATGTCCTGCGGTGGGTATCGAAGGTGAAGGCTCGAGGCTGCTCGATGGAGACCACGAAGATCGGGATCCTCGACAAGCGTGGAGCCCTCCGCCGGAACTCGGCGTCTCGTCGAGGCTCATCCACCGGAGGTGGATGAGACACACCACGACGAGAAGGGCGCCGTCCCTCCTCAAAGAATTTGACGGTATAACAAAAGTCACACCGGTGGAGAGGGTGTGAGGCAGACACCCGATGCGGTGCTAACCTCGAATGAGTCGGCTCGATGGATGTGAGATGATAACCGACCTACAATAAATTGAAAGATGTTATTTAATATTCTAATAAATACAATACCTCATACATGATTTAAAATTATAATAAAATTGATACCTCTTGCTCAAAAGTGGTCGTAAAAGTGCGGTGAAATCCTACTCTTGAACTTCCACCTCAACACTCTCGGATCTGTTGTGGGATTGATGTCGTCCAGCTATACTTCCCAAGCCTGGTATGATCTCGGTGACCAAGCATATAGTGCCCAGGTGGTCCGTAAAAGTGGTATTGAGCATTAGGTTGACAACTGCGTCGTATAATATCTCAAGATCACGTAGCTGTAGGCCCCACGGAAATCGGCAAAAGCGCCTCGGATCGTCGACCAATGCCCAAACCCAATCAGCTATTATCTTCCCGTATCGTATCCAAATACGAACCCATAGAGGGTAATAACGTGGGCCTGCGTAAATAGTGACGAAGATCTACATCATCACTAAAACCATTACTACAAAATCTATCTACTAGATTACATAATGTAATCTGTGCCCCATAAAAAGACTATAGACCTCAGCGTCGCTCAGTCGTAGTCTAGTGTGGGATCAAATGATGATGACCCAAATTGCGGGCGGTGACTAGAGCATAATCTTTAATCGAAAACATATATATCTTCCATTGATGAAAAATACATCTCGGATCGTAGGCTCTGTCGACGGAGACTAAATGGTGCAAAGAAACACTAGACTTAGGCCGGAGTCAATCAATCGGATGACCAAAGCAACCCCTAAACATATCTACCAACTCTTGCGCCCTTATCTAGCAAGACATTCTTAATATATTTAAAATAATCGGTCTATAATAAGTCTTTACATCCGCCACCACATTTATCGTGGTAGGCCTCAAGAAAACAGGATCGACCTACAATTATATCAATGTCACATATTACACAACGTCTGACAAACCAACAAACTACTACAATAATTATTTCATTTGTATATAATTCACATCAATAAACATCCTATCATACAAATATAAAAATAATTAGAACTACAAATCACCTATCAAAAGCGGCCATAACTTAATAATACAATTTAACCATTCTAAACCATAAATGAAATATTATTCAATCATATACCATAAGCGCTATTTATTCAATCATATTCCAAAGCAGATATCTCGAAAACATACAAGCCATAAACAATATTAACATACTCAATAACATAATTCAACGTATTCATATTCAATTATATCTGATCATATTATTGATAACATTTACCAACATTTATCGATCTCAATAACATAATTCAACTACTCATATTCAATCATATACAATCATATTATTCAATCACATCTACCAACATTTATCGATCTCAATTACAAAATATATTTAAGGTAAACATAACTAAGGGTTCACACGAAAACATACCGGTAAATCGACATATTGCCTTGAAAATAATACGCATCATTACAAAATTCAATTAATAATTTCAATTAATAACTAATAATTATTTCAATTACTAACTAATAATTAGAAAATTAAATAATTCAATTAATAACTAATTATTAATAACTAATTATACAAAATTCAATTAATAATTTCAATTAATAACTAATAATTAACAACTAATTATACAAAATTCAATTAATAATTTCAATTAATAACTAATAATTAGAAAATTAAATAATTCAATTAATAACTAATTATTAATAACTAATTATTAGATTGTTTGATCGACCAATTGAAGTTTCCGATCGATGAGGCCTGCCGATTCGAGCGGAGAGAAGCCTTCACCGAACGGAAACTTGATTGGTCGTGAAACAAGAAATTAATTCAAATTGAGCAAAATTGAAGTTTCGATTGAATTTGTTGTTTCGGTCGAAATTTGTTGTTTCGATCGTAGGAACTTCGATCGATCGGAACAACAAATTCGACGAAACAACAAATCTCCGACCGAAACTTCAATTTTAACGCGTAAAACAACAATAAACAACAATAAACAACAATAAACATTTATCACGAAATTGAAATTGAAACATTCCACATATACGTTTCCGGTCGATCGGAAACAACAAATTACGACCGTAAACAACAAATCTCCGACCGGAAACTTCGCGTAAAACAACAATAAACAACAATAAACATGTATCTCTTGTTTCCGGTCGACTAAGCTTCTCTCCGGTCGAGCAAGCCTTCTCTCGGTCGGCGGAAGAAGGCTTCCTCCTGGGGAGAAGCTTAGTCGACCGGAAACATTGTATATATTGAAAAATTACCTCCGGTAGTGAAGCTCGACTATTAATTCCGGCAATGGGAATGAAATTCAGCTCAATCTCTCTTCTCCTTCAAAATTTTTTAAAATTGTTCTTCACGGTTGTTCTCTCTCTCTTATCTTTCGAAATTTTTGTTCTCTCTCTTATCTTTCGAAATTTTTGAAAATTGTATGAAGCTTGTAACACGGAAGCCAATATTTGGTTGTTCTCTCTCTTTATCTTTCGAAAATTTTTGAAAATTGTATGAAGATTGTAATGTTTAGGAAGCGATGTATTAAATAGCCAAACTCACTCGATCAGCGATTTAATTTGCCTGAGACTTTAATCAAACATGCGGACTTTAATTTGCACGAATTGGGTCGGACTTTAATTTGTTAAAGAATCGATTCCCTCTCAAATCATGTCTTCTGTCTTCTGCGAATTTCTGAATTTTGACTGATTTGATTCAAAATATAGTTGTTTAATATAGTTGGGTATGGGTTGTAGTTAATTTTTAGGTTGGGTATGAGTGGTACACATATTATGAAAGTTGGGTAGATAAGTTGGGGCCCCTTATATTAATAGCACACACAAATTACATATGATATGTATATTGTATGTATATATACACTATAATATTTACTAATTTTACATGTGTAAATTAGTACATAATCTATATGTTACATACATTGTGGATATAATAGAGTGCATGTCATAGTATATGATACTATATGTGTCGATATCAGATCTTTCATTTTAAATATCTACTTTTATGCTTGAATTTTGAAATCGTAGTGTGATGCTGATGCAATTGTTTGTATCGATGCCTATATACTGTTATATTTATACAGTTCTACTATTTTAACTTTTAATTCAGTTATACTAATTTAATTATTTCAAAATTAATAAAAACTTATAATCATTAATTGAACCTAAAATATAATAGGGGTGAATATAGTTTCTTGAAAATTTGCAATAAATTTATTTCTTATATTAGTATTTAAATTCAATCCGTGTCTCTTGCACAGCACACCGGACACCCCCCACCCACTAAGCTACAACCATTTTTTATAGCATACTGATGTTGAAATGATAATAGACTAAGTTTATTTTAGAGAGTTTATAAGCTCTAATAATTGATATGATTTGAAATATATAAAGTAATATCTTAGAAGTTTATAAGTTGTCAAAGTGATTTTTCTCTCTAACTCATTATTCTTTCTTTAGCTTATAAACTCAATTATCCAAATATTTTGACAATTTACAAATATTTGAGACATTACATCTTATAAACACTTTGAGTTTATAAGCTCTCTAAAATAAGTTTAGCCAAACACCCTCAATAAATAAATAGATTAATATGTAGTGAGATTAAAAGATGGCCATGTATTGAGTTGATGTTTCAAAAAAATGGTAAATACAAATTTTTGTTAGATAGAACGAAAATGAATTAAATGCAAACTTTTGATTGACGGTGAGAGTATTATTTATATATGATTATCTTTTGTATGCTATGTATGTCTGATTGTGTATACGTTATTTTATTATACAATAATTTCAACTTTTTTATCAACTAATAAAGAAATTTTAAATACCGCGTTACGATGAATTCGAATCTGAGACATTTAGCCTTTGATATTAATCACTATACTATTAGACCAAAACACGTACATAATAAGTTCCGCTTTACTGTGAAACTTTCATATAACCATGAAAATTATATTTTATATGTTACTGACGCTTATTATAGTTGAGAGTATTCATATTAGGTGTATCGAAGGCATAGTAATATGCATGGCTTGCAACAAACATTGAGTAGTATTTGTCTTTTCGTTTTATTTTATACTACCATCAATCCATTTAATAAAAAATATTTTCTCTCATCGGGATGTTATTGCTTAGGATCTTCTCTCATCTTCTCTCTCTTTCGGCCGCCTGTTTGGTCTTGCTTATGTTGGACCTCTCTTAGAGTGCGGTCCTTATCCCACCCTTGCTGCCTTGCAGCTGTTTTCCCTCGGGTATGCCCGAGTATATTGTACACGACACGTTTTAATTAATGCAATTTAATTCACCCAAAAAAAATTATATTTTCTCCCTCAATTCTCCAAAAGCTTGTATTGTTTTTGGCACAGCTTTTGGTGACATAGATTTTAATAAATTGTAGTGAATGAATAAGGGATCCCACATTATAAGTGTAAAAAATATCAAAAAGAGGAAAATATAAACTTTTTGTGGACATAGATAATATATTATATCACCAGATGTAATTTGCAATTATTATCTCAGAAAAAATAAATAGCCCAAAAATAGAGAACAAGAGAGAGGGAGATAATTGATTATTCAAAGCCATGTACATAAACTTGAGAAACAACAAATATTTTCAACACTCATAATTTACAAATAAAATAAATCAATGAACATTAGACGCAAAATTTGTGAGGAAGGACTAATTTGCTTCAAAATGAAAAATTGGATCTTAATGGAAATAGTTAAAAGATTCAAATTATGTCTTTAACTTATAATGGTAGATAGAAAGACCATTTTTATTTTTCTCGCTTTTAGCTTTTCTTTTGTCATGATTGATCGTTCCTGACTTACTTGATCGTGCCATAAGACTATTTCATTCACAATCTATCACAGCCTAATCTTTTAATATAATATTCATTTCTTTCTCTTCCACCTACACAATTCACGATTCAATTCAATTTTATTATTTTCGTACTCCATCAATGACATCAATCCAATCTAAAAATATTGGACCGGGAAGAAAAAAGGGGAAAAGGAATATTTTTATTTTTACTTTATTTTTAACTACTTATTATCTAAAAGTAAGTCTATTATATTACACATATCTACAGAAAAATATTAAAAAATTATACTTTAAATTCATAATTATAAAAAATTTACATATAATTAAAATAAGATACAAACTCAATAAGAAAATGAAAATTACATATAAGATACATGAATTGGAATATGATCTTTAAAAACTACAAATAGATGCACAAAATTTTACATTACATAACTCTAATTGATAGAAAATATGTGAAAGATATTTTTTACTAGAAGACAAACAATATAATAAAAGAAAAGAAAAAGAAATTGGAAGCAAAAAGTTCACAATCCTAATTGGTTGACGGATCCAAGTTTGAGGAAAATCATCACCCACATTGATGACAAGTGTCCAAATATAATTGGCCCAATAAAATTTTATTGGTAGAATTTAAATTTGTGATAATTATATATCAAATAAAATATTATATCAAAGTTTATCTCTTTTTCTCTATAAATAGAGCCTAATATTATACATCAACTTAAATTTTCTCATTTTCATACCTAGAGTCTAAAAATTTAACATACAAAATCATAAAAAATTGACTATAATTTTAGAACATCGATCATTAAATTTTTTTATATAAAGCTCAAAAAACTTAAAAAGTTAACAATAACAGTATATACACCAAATTAATAATGTGGAAATTCATATATATATATCAAGTTAAAGAATGTCAATTATAGCCAACATAAAATGTCAATTATAACTTCTTGTTTATTGGGACTATTATCACCAAATAGTACCAATAGATCCAACAAATAGTTGGACCTATTGGTACTATTTAGTGATAATAGTCCCAATAGGGCGATGAAGTTGGCTATAATTTGACATTTTTATGTGATGGCTATAATTGACATTCTTAACTGGATGACTATATAAAACTTTCTCATTAATAATTATAATAAATCATAAATAATTTTGAAACTTGCAAGTATTTATATAGATTTTTCATAAACATTTATAATTTTTTAAAAGCTACTATAAAGCGTTGGAAAAATGTGCAAAACTAAGCTACAACCAACAAAAACTTGAACTCTCCATCTTTATATTGTTTTCAACTTTTAATAAAACTACATTATGATCTTGTATGATTTCAATATTCCTTGATCTATCTTGTATGATTTCAATATTCCTTGATCTTGTTTTTTACGTATTTATTAAGGGATAATAGCGTGTCAATATACAAACTTTGGATGTTTTCTAATTTTACACACCATTTGTTTTTATTTAAATACCTCAAATTTTGATTTGTCTAATTTTTTTTCTTCTGCAAATTGAATTTCTACGGGATCGAAGCTAACGTGGCAAAATCAAAATTAAGATGGCATTCAAAACAATATCATTTCGATCAAAAAGATATCGTTTTAATTTTATAAATTTTCTTTTAAGGAAAAAAGTTTAAAGTAAATAGCTTACACCTAAGCCTGCAACCTCACTCTCTTTGTGAACCCTCCCATATTAACCATTTTAACATCTTCATCATTTTAATTTTATTTTTGAATTCTCTAATCATACCTACTAATTTTTATTTTTTTTGAATTTATGAGAACCTTCAACCGCTATCTATCTTTCTACTTTTATCTTTTTCTTTTTTGGTTTTTATACTACCATCACTTTATTCAGCAAAATATTAATTAATAATAATCCTTGGGATGACCTAATGGTTCTGGGTTTTCCCATAAAATCATTTTTTATTAATAATATAATTATGAATCAAGATGTAATTTGCAACTTTTATATAAGAAAAAGTAAATAGCTTGTAACTAAAATATATAGAATATGGAGAATAAATTCCAAAAAGGTATAAAATAAATAAATTAGAAAACAGTCTACCTACATAAACTTGAGCCCCAATAAACATTTTCAACCATAAGTGGACGACATTTCTTGCATCAACTCATAACTTACAAATAAAATAAATCAATCAAACACCCTTTTCATATAAATGATGATTCAACATTTTCAAGCAACATTTTTTTTCTAAACAAAATCGTGTTTCACAAAGCAAAGGACGAATACATCACAATAGTATTAGAAATTAGATAATAATCATACAATCATTACACACTAGCTAGATATGATGAACTAGTGTTATATTATAAAGCAAACAAAGAGAAAATCATAAACCCTTGGAGCAAACAAGGTCCGAGCCTCGTTAAAATCTCTATGGCGAAAATCCAATTTGAAAAACATTGATAGATGAAAAAGAGTCTGTCTAGTATAAGCAAACCAAGCAACAAACAGAAGGATTAAAAACAGAAGAAGAAAATCTATGCAAATCTATGGCAAGCTCTCCTCTGCCAAACATTGAATGGTTGCTTCCCCATTTGATTCCTCTTGTTCCTCTAATATTCTTTTAGTAGATTCGACAGCAGACGCGCTGCAATTTGCCAAGCGAATTACTCTGAGTGTGGGTATTTCTGCAAACTCTAAAGGGATCTCCTCAAGATCACGAATTCCAAAAAGATGAAGCTGCTCAAGGCACGGGAAGGGGGAGCTTTCTGTTGTCCAAACCTTTAGATCAGAACAGGCTATAAGAGCCAAGAATTTGAGGCTGCGGAATTGGCCTTCAGTTGTTACCCACTGCTCTTCTCTGAATCTCCCCCCTTGGAGTGTGAGCTTCTGAAGAAAGGGCAATACACCTATCTTATCCAATACGTCTTCCCAACATTCAGAATACGCTATGGATAGAGTCAACTTCTTGAGCGAATGTGGAAAATTAATTAGATTGAGTGGAGAAGAACCATATTTATTTCCAAAGTAGCACTTCAAGGACTCAAGTTTATCTAGATAATGAAAATTCATGTCGGCTTCATCAAGCTCGCAGCCATATGATATTTCCAGTTTTTGGATATTGGGAATTCTCTTAATCACTTGTTCAGTACACTTGAAATCTATTACCTGACCAAGTGTTTGCAGATTTCCCAAAAGAATGCCATCTTGATCGTTGGGAGGATTTGGGAGCCGGAGGATTCCGAACTGAACATGTCTAATGTGAGGCATTTACCAAATATCAGTGGGCGCACTGGCGTCCCTTGTTGGACAAATTAATGTTTGTAGATTCCAAAATAGCCAAATTGAACTAGGTAATCTGTACCCAACTGATGTGGACATTAACTCAAGGAACCGCAAGTTAACAAAGAATTCTGCAACTTCCACGGGTTTACGTGAGCAAAATATCCTCAGCAACCTGCTGCACGTGGGCTTGTGAGAGTCCGGCGGGTACTCAGAATTCCACACCAAAGAACGAACCAGTGACATGGAAATGTCTCGCCTTTCTTCAGGGATATATGGGTCATTTTTATTGCACGATCTGCCTTTTGATGCAATTCAGTTCTGCATTTACGAGCGGCTCCGAATAGGGTACAAATTGGCTGTAAGTTGACAAAGGGAAATTCTAAAACCATATCTCTATAGATGTTTATTACCTTTTCTGCAAAATCATGTATTTTTCGTACTTTTTCGGTTTTAAAGCTTCTACAATTGCTTACACTGCAGGCAAGAAGGGATCTAAAATGCAATGACTTTTGCCTTTGCAGGTAAATGAACGATACGTCAACTCTTAACCTACTTATTTTTAGTGTATTTGAGAGATTCTAGCAGGAGCTGATGCTCAGAAGTAGTCATTAGATAAATTGCTATTGATCACGATCTAAAGTGAGATTTATGTAAGTAATGAGCGGCTTAAGTAAGACAAAAGCACGTTTATTGGCTTGGCTCGTGTTTAATTCCAAACTGTTTTAGCCGAATCTTACTAACATTGATGTGCGTTACTTATTTGAACTTTGCATGAATTTGGCAGGTGCAATTACTGGGGCTATCACGACTCCACTTGACGTGGTGAAAATGAGATTAATGATACAGGTGCCATTTGCATCCTATTCACAAAACATCCCAACTTGTAAATCCATCAAGATTTCACGAGTCTTTCAACACTGAACTTGCAGGGAACGGCAAAGCAGTATAATGGTATATTTCACTGCGTTGATAGAATTATACGAGAAGGAGGGAGCTCTGTTTTCCTCAGGGTTTGTGACCTTCTAATAGGCTCCATTTCTCGTGTTTTTTTTTAGGGATCGGGCCTAGAGTGCTGTGGATAGGCCTATATTCTTTGGAGTTCTTGAGAAGACGAAGCAGCTGCTCCTCAAGAGAAACGCAGTAGTCTGAAGTTGGCATGAAAAAACTGCTGAGGATTGAAGAGGTGTTTTCCTGTATTATCTAATCTGAGACCCTTATTCTTGCTTCTTGGTAGTTAAGATATACATGCAATGGTTCAGAAGTCCTTATAGAATAGAAGCCTCTTTTCATTTGTGTGTTCGGCTAATAGTGGCAAGATTTCCCAAATTATTTTAGGGTCGACACAGAGAGAATAACATGTTTTCAAACTTATGCTATAACATGAGAATAATGGGCCAACTCTGGCGAAATTTCCCAGATGACTTTAGGGTCTCTACTTTACTACACAAACTACACATTTTAAATGCTTTATCTTCCCATAACATTATTTTATGGTTAATTGTTTATAAATACATAAATTATGGCCAATTTTTTATTTTTAACTAACTAAAAAATCTTAATTAAAAGATACCCGAACTTTATAAATTTTAGAATTTGGCTTGATTCATAAGTTCGTTGGCCAATAACTTGGTTGTTCGAAGTCTGAAGAGCATTCCAAAATTACAGTTGGAATGCTCTCAACAATAGCTTTCTAATGGTACATGGCAAAAGAATCCAAAATTTGGCCAAAAAAAAAATATTATTTTAATTAATTAGTCCCCCACTTTTCTTCTTGAGAATCTTCCGTAGGAATTTTAATAAAAATTATTTAGTGTATTGTGAGTGGAGTAAGAGTCTCTCATTGATATAATATTAAATTAATTAGTGGTGGATCATGTGTGGTAAAAAGTCTAAATAAATAGTGTTGTTGATGGTAAGAAAGAGAGATGGTGATAGGCCATAAATGGTAAAAGGTGTAAATAAAGGATATTGTTGGGTATAATAATTATGAAATATTTTGTGGGATAGTTTCCATAAATGAAACAGGAAGAAGTTTGAAGGATGTACCAAAAAAGAAAACCAGGAAGAAAATTGATAGGGAGTATAAATTTTCATAACAATGACTTTCAAGCCATTTTTCGACTACTTTTGATGATCAAAATATAACAATAAGAGTACTAAAAGAAAGCTATTTTCGAGAGTTTTCCAACGATAGCTTCGGATCGCTAGTCAGACCCCGAACAATAGGGTTATTGGCCAGCTAACTTTGGACTCAAGTCAAATTCCGTAATTAATAAAATTCGTGTTATATTTTCACTGGAATTTTTATTTGACTAAAAACCAAAATTTGGCCATAATTTATGTATTTATAGGTAATTAACCTTTATTTTGTAGTCTTAGTTGTTCATAAAATCAAGTGTAGGTGTCATCTTGTGCGTAAGCATACTTGACTTTTTTTAATAATAACCGTCTCTGTTAAAATAATCGATTGGTGTTGATTGTGTATATATATATATATATTAAATTTTCAAAAGTCTATCTCACTATGGCACGTTATGAATGATTATTCTATATATCAAAGATTCCACTTGCTTTCACAAAAAAAGAAAAAGAAAAAAGGATATCACTTATTTTGTGGTCTATCTCACAATGGCACGTTATGAATGATTATTCTATATATCAAAGATTCCCACTTGCTTTCACAAAAAAAAAAAAAAAAAAAAGGATATCACTTATTTTGTGGTTGATACTATTTACAAATTTCTTTTTAATAGTTGAATCACAAGTTTTTGGAGATCAGGAAAAGGGGAAAATATAACTTTCTTTAGAATATGGTACCAAATTGTTTTTCTCATTTCACCATATCTTGACATTACATGTTACATACCAATAAGCCCCGGAGACTATATATATCTGATATCAAAAACTTTGCTTTATTATATCATTGTAAAAATGGCAAAAGTTATGTAAATATATTTTTATTGCAAAAGTGACGAAACGATATTTGTGCAAACATTCATTGAGAAATTTTATGAATGGGAGATAAATTATGTAAAACTGTTTCTCTATGAATATTCCTGAAATTTGTTCAGTTCTGTTTTCTTTCTTTATATTATATTATATTATATTATATATATTTTCTTTATATTATATATGTATATGAACACCAATTTATGGAGTTGGAGATCATAGCCTGACTTTCAGGGAATTGGGTCTTTTTAAAACTCCGTTAGAATAGAAAACTCACCGGTAAGATATTTGATAGGGACAATAAATTAGTAAGAGAATTTTTTATGGATTCTCCATAAAACCGATCGGTTAAATTGAATTTAAATTTAAATTTTCTAATAATTTAATTTTACTAAATTTAAATATAAATTGGAATGATTTTGCATAAAATAAAACCGATCGGTTTTATGCAAAATTAATTTAATTTATTTTAAATTTAGAAAATTTAAATTATTTGAAAATAAAATTTTGATTCAATTTGAAAATCATAAAAATAATGAATTGTTTTTCATAAACCCGATCGGTTTTATGGAGAATCAACCATAAAACCGATCGGTTTTTATGGAGAATCAATTGATTCTCCATAAAACCGATCGGTTAAATTGAATTTAAATTTAAATTTTCTAATAATTTAATTTTACTAAATTTAAATATAAATTGAAATGATTTTGCATAAAATAAAACCGATCGGTTTTATGCAAAATTAATTCATTTTATTTTTAAATTTAGGAAATTTAAATTATTTGAAAATAAAAATTTTAATTCAATTTGAAAATCATAAAAATCGATTTTATGAAGAATGAATTGTTTTTTCATAAACCCGATCGGTTTTATGAAAATCAATTCAATTTTTTTTTTAAATTTAGAAAATTTAAATTATTTGAAAATAAAAAATTAAATTCAATTTGAAAATCATAAAACCAATCGAATGAATTGATTTTTCATAAAATTTTACTAATATATGATTTGAAATATGATTCATTTTTTATAATTTACAGCTTTATTTCAGGCTTTATTCACGTGAAGTAGTATTGATTGATGAGAAATTGGTACTAGTTCACTATTAATGTCAACTCATACCATGTGATTTTAGACTGTTTCACCCACAATTGATGTGAATGAGTACTATTTGATAATGAAATTACGCTGCATCACTTCTACTATCCACTACTATCTGACATACACTGATAATTGATATGAATTGATACTGAACACTTTTATTGAATCTGACATACACTGATAATTGATATGAATTGATACTGAACACTTTTATTGAATTTTCTCATCATTCATACATTTGAATTCATCGTTCAATAATTGAGTGAATTTCAATCTATAAAAGAGCAACAAAATCAACATAACACACAACATATATACATTTCGTTACCAAGACACAAAAGCACACATACAATTTGGAAGTGAATGCATTTCGGCATCAACTCAATTTGAGGTAATATATAGGTTTTATTTTTAGTAATTTGAAATACGTTTGATATCCAGTTGGATTTTCATTTAGAAAAATCTATATTTACTTCATTTTTTATTTGTTATAGATGGAGAATTGGAAATTGATAAATGTCAAATACGGGGATACTTCGAGGGGTGTATCTACCATGACGGTGTTGAGCACGTTCTTCAAATTCCTAATCTGTCCATATTAAACCTCTTATACAATATCACTCACTTGATGCAGTCAAATTTTCTAAGCACAAATTTCCAATTATTTTATATATCTACGTCTTGATATGGTCGATTAGTAAAATCTCTATTGAGTACAGACAATCAATTGGCTCAATTGTGCGGAAATGAATCATATCCTACGGTATATGTGGTTCACACTGTTACGAACAATGATTTTGGATCACAACAAGAACCCTACGTTCCTTCGTTCGATTTTCCTCACACTTCATCCTATGGAAATAGTGCACCGTCACTCAAATTGATGAGTCGATCGAACAAATCCAGAGGTTGGCGTCGTCTGATTGGTTTGGTGATTCTTATATAGGAGATCAAAATTTTGCTTGAGTTCGAAGCCACACAGGAGAACCTACATTGTAGTGCCACCCTAACGGCGCACCGTTATTGAAAGCAGAATCGGATGAAAGTGGTTGATTATATTAGGAGATCGAGGCGATTCGGGCAAGCGGAGGGCGAAGACGAAAACGCTTATAAAATTTACGTTTCTTGATTTTGCGAGTTGAATCCGTCGAGAAGGCGGTTGGAAGGCGATGTCGTTGATAAATCCAAGCAATAATCCGGATGATGACATCGATCGATGCAAATGAACTAACCAATTGGTTAGTTCCGGTTATTCCATCGACGCTCGCATCACTTGTGGCTCGTGATCTGCGATCGACAAGGGAGGAGAATTGAGCCAAAATTCTTATTACTACGACAAACAAGATCTATATCTTCTGTTGGAATTTGGCATATCGAAGAAAGCGCGAATATACGATCGGCGTTCGGACACAAAGCGCGTTACATTTCGATGCAAGCGTGCGAGACAATTGTATTTTTCAATTACGTGCCACGCGACATGGGACCGCACAGGAGTCCATAAATTTACTCCCGAGCATACATGCCACCGTGATTGGAGTCGAGTTGCTCTAGTTAAGGCACATGCAAGTGGTGGCGCATTTTTGCTAGGAAAATGCGAAGCGATGGTGAAATAATGAAGCCAAAGTCCATTATGGCGGAGCTGCAACGTGATTTTGGTATCCGTATCAGCTACGATGTCACACTACGAGCACGAAACACTGCAATTGAAATGATATACGGTAACCATGATGAATCATTTCAGTTGTTGCCGAAGTATCTCTATATGTTGCGGCAAGCAAATCCAGGAACATTCACAGATTTAGATGTGGGGTCCGATGGCGATTCGAGCACTTATTTGTTGCTCTTGCATCAGCTACGAGGTATTTCTACTTTGGTCTAAGACCAGTGATCGTAGTTGACGGAACTCACCTAAAAGGCCGGAATAAAGGTATTTTATTTCTTGTTGTGACGAAGGATGCCAATGAGCAAGTTTTTCCGTTGGCATATGGTGTTGGGCCTATTGAAAATGATGAAACGTGGATTTGGTTCCTCGCGGGTTCGCAGAGCGTTGGGTCCAACAATTCCTATTGATCGTCTCGAGCCACATGTCTCCATAGCAAGCTGTGTAAATCTTGTATTTCTAATGCTTTCCACGGCTTATGCTACTATCATCCTTGGTAATATTAAGCATCATGATGGCGATGTGGCGAGCATGTACCACAAAGCTGCATATGCATACCGGCGAGAATATGAAGCAGCTATATCATTATAGAAAGCATGAGACTGCAGCCTATCGGTTGATTAATGTTGGACCACATGGCGGGCTCGATCACGATGTCATGTGGCCGTTACGGTTTTCTTACATCGAATGCGGTGAGTCATTCAACAAGCGGTTGTTGTGGGCAAGGCGTCTTCCAATTTGCTCGATGATCGAAGCAATCGATTGATTATTGAGGATGGTTCAGCGATAGAGCGGCGGCAACGAAGTGAAGACGACTGAGTGAAGTGGCAATACAAAAGCTTAGTGCGAAATGGCAAAAGTCATCGTTACACTCGGAGGAGAATTGCAGATTGAAGGTGCAAGATTGTCGATGGCGTGAGAACCTATGTGGTCGATCTTCAACGACAAACATGCCCCTGCAATGAATTTGATCTAGATGGCTTGCCGTGTTCACATGCGATCATTTGCAATTGAGTATGTTTTATTTTGTTTACATATAATAAGTTTTGCGTTTATAATATTAACTATGTCTTGTGTGATAGTGAATCTGGCGAATCAATCTTAGATTATGTGGAGACCTATTACACGAAAGAAACTTTAGTAGAGACGTACTCAGCCACAGTTAATCCTCTTCCAAACCTATGTGATTGGGTTGTACCAGAAGAAATAGCTCACGTGATTGTCATGCCGCCTCTTGTGCAACGACAAGCTGGACGTCCAAGATCGAGTCGAATTCCATCTCGGGGTGAGAGAGGCAGACGAAGACGCAATACTACCCAAGAAGGTGAATCCTCGAGCAGCGACGTCGAGCACCAAAAGATGTAGTCATTGTAGGGAGTTGGGACATACGAAAGAAGGTGTCCACAACGTGTTGAGCTACAAGAAAGTGATTAATGTAATTTACTATGATAAATTGTCATTATGTTTTAGATATGTAAAACTGGTTGAAATAATTAATTGAGATCCATTGAAATTTCAGATAGTAGTGGAGAATCTAAAAGATTTTCGAATTGAAATAATTAAATTGTCAATTGATTCTTCATAAAAGATTTTCGAATTGAATTTAAATTTAAATTTTCAAATAATTTAATTTTCCTAAATGTAAATATAAATTCGAATTGAATTTTCATAAATCGAAAAATCAATTTCATAAAACCGATTTTCAATAAAAACCGATCGAAAGAATTTAAATTTTCGATTTAACCCTTAAATTAACCCTTAAAAATAAATTGGAATTGATTATTCATAAAACAAATTAAATTTATTTTTAAATTTAGGAAAATTAAATTATTTGAAATAATTATTGAAGATTGAAATTTAAATTAAGATTGAAGATTAAGTCTAAATAATTAAGATTGAAATTAATAAATCTAAATACATGTTCAACCACAGTCTATATTACATGAGATGAAATTAAAAAATCTCTATGCTACTGTCTACTAGTTGATGCTCTTCCTCTTCCTCTCGGATTCTTGTATGGCTCACATAACTCAAATATATTTTCACCTATTTTATGTCTATATGCTACAACTCCAAGACTAGACATACCATACTCGATACTCGGTGAACCAGAAATAAGACGTTCTACAGTCATGCACGCAAATGGACCATCATGAAATCGCCTTCGGTCAAATACCTACGAAGGATCAGCTCGTGTAATAATCGCTTCATTGTTCCATGGTGGTATTCGGTGGGAGTTATTCTCGAACCATCTAGTGAAGATCAGAAACTGCCGCAATAATCTATTCAGGCACACGAAGTCCATCATCCTCGCATCCACTTGATCCTGGTCCATCCGCCAAATACGCGAGTCAAACAGCACGCAATGATCCGAGTGCATATCCACGCGACATATCACGAAATGCCGCTCGTCATCGACGCATGGGATGATGATCTATAAAAATAAATATTTAGAGAAAATAAACAAGGAAAATTTCAATTTTTTCAACTTATTGTATTAAATAAGGTTACCTGCGTGGCATCTAACCATGATGTATGACCGGCAAAGCCGAGGACAACTCCAATCCAATGCGGTGGTGGATTCCATGCCATAACAATGCTCTCAGGGGTCATGATCACCGGTACCTCACGCGGGTCTTGAATGTAGGACGAAAGCGTTGCGTGTAACTCGGACCATGAATTTTGCAGAAACATCTATTCAACATTGAAAATTAATTAATTCCAGATACTACATATATATATATATATAATATATATTGATTGTATTAAAGACACAATACTTACGAAAAAACCAGTATCAAGGATGATTGTGTTATGAGAATCCACCCCATCCAATAAGTCGATCCCGGCATCGAGTCTCGTCCTCAAATACATCATGAATAGATCGACCATCTACAAAATTATTTTAGAGATACATATCAATATAAGTAGATGTACTTCAAAAAAAGAAACATATTGTATAAAAACGTACTTACCCGAACATCAAAAGGCCTGTCTGGCGTTTTGATACACACGAAAAATGCAACCCGAATTTGACGGTCAGTACCCCAAATAACCACCACTGCATTATCTTTCTCCAAGAAACGCTGGTAATTTATCAATACATCTTCGGATAATGGACGTGGGATCGGGCTATTGACATACGGTGACCTCATTGCAGCCGAAGGTCTCCGTGCCTGTTCACCTCTCCGGGCTTTCAACTACAAACATTTAAGCATATGAGTCGCTGTAAAATGAAAAACATAACAAATATAATGAAATACTATAAACTGCCAAATATGAGACTTGATAGTTACCTGTTGCTCCAACTGTTGCTGCATAGGATCGAAAGTCTGTCTCACTACGTTCTGAGGCGTCAGATCACTAAATAGGTCCGGTCCAGCATGGAATGATGAGATGCGGTTCAGGACTAGTACCATGGATCCGGGAAGAGTAGCGTGGGGGGTATCTTGGGCGATGTGGGGCGCTCACCGGCTCAATATGTCCTTGTCTCGATGGACATCGGGTGGGCTGCCGCTCCGATCTTCATCTCGACCGGCTGCTGCTCCCGATCTACATCTCGTCGTCGTCGTCGGATGGCGTGGGGCACGAGTGCGGTGTAAACGTTTGATCTATATGCGCAACCACATCGAGTCTCTCTAAGAAACTTTCAAACCATTTCTTAATCTTAGGAATCCACTTATCTTCGATAGACTTCTCGATGCGTTGCACAACTCTGTTTTCACTCTCCCGAATAGTTTCCTGGATCCAACGACGATCGATAGAACTAAGACGCCGCCCGTGGTGCTCACCACCACTGCTCGATGATGAAGAAGAAGAAGTCGGCTGCCTTGTACGTTTCCCCGTATCCCGTCTCTCAATGGATCGATGGCTATCCACATATTGGCCTTGCGGCTCCTCGGCAACCGCAATCTCAGCGAACTCACCGACGATGTCCTCCGGTGGGTCTTGAAGGTGGAGTCTCTACGTCCGCTCATAACTCTCCATCACGGGCGGGCGTGTCGACGAGTGAACTGCAATCCTTCTCTCAATGGGTTGCTCGGCTCGCCGTAGCACACCGAGTGGATAAGGGTATGAGACGGATTGCAAGTAAGAGAGAAAAGCTCCGTCTCGTCGGCCGTGATCTCAATAAAATAATTTTCCTACAATAATGCAATAAATTAAAACATATCGAGAATCGAATAATAAATATATAACAACATGATATATATAATTTATAAATAAACTAGTAAACTAATATATTTAATACCTCTCGCTCAAACAGGGCTCGTAATCTAGCAACGTCAGTCTACCTCGAACGTCCACCTTACGAATCTCGGATGCTGTTGCCATTAACATTCTTTCCGCTATCTTGCCCAAGTGCGGTATGACCTCAAGCAACCAAACATATAACACCGGTGGGTCCGTAAAATTGTACTTCCTAGTTGATTTACAATGCTTCAAATAGTACTTCAAAATCGATATGAGTATGCACCTACTAAAATCGGCCAAAAGCATCCAAATCATCAACTAAGGCCCAAACCGGTCGACCAAGGTCTTCAAGCATCATATGCAAACACCATGGCATAAAGCACTAGAACATATGCAGCTCGAAGGTATAAATGACCATCACGGTCATTAATGTCGTTGCAGAACCTATCTAATAGTTCTGCGGTGTCATTTGTCGACCACGACAAAATGTCATGTAGACTTCACAATGTCGCAAGTCGTAATCTCGATGTATCAAATGAAGGCGACCCAAACTGCGGGCGAGTCACAAGCGCATAATCTCTAATAGAAAAACAACGCGCCACTTCATTAATATAAAATAACATCTCTTGGCTTGCGCTCTATCTCAAGGAAACAACATGGTGTATAACCATAGCGCACTTATTCACGACTTATAATCTATGAAGTGACCAAAACATCCTCCTAAGAATCTATCAAGTAATGATCGACCACCAACTTCAAGCAACCTCCTCTTATTATTATTCCTTTAAAAATTATTTATATCCTTTATTTATATTTATTCATATGATATATATCATTTCGCAGTAATACTAAACAATAATTATTATCCAAAATCCAAAGAAACAATAATACTAAACAAAATTAACAACAATAATAAATCTAAACAAAATAAATATCATAAACAACAATAAATTGCAAAAACCGGTCGAAATTATTTATAATGGCTAAATACCGATCGAATTTTTCAAAAACCGATCGACCGGTTTTATGAAAAATTCGATCGGTATTTTGATAATACCGATCGGTATTTTGCAATCATAAATAATTTCGACCGGTTTTTGCAATTAAAATAATTTTCGACGCGTGTTTACCTAAATCAAAATTTAATCAACCTAAATACATCAAAATTAGAATACTTACTTGTTGTTGAGACATAGCTGCTCTGGATTGAAGAATATCAAATCGAAAGGAACCGAAATGAAGGAAGTGAAGGAAAGAAAAAGAAAATTTGAGGATGAAGAGCAAATTTCGAAAATTTGAGGATAAAGAGTTGTAAAACCGATCGTTGAATAAATAGCAATGAGATACAACTTGAATTATTGGTAAAACCGATCGAGAGTATGGTGGTTGTATGGAGAAGGGTGGTTGTGTGTGAATAAATATCAATAAATAGCATATACAACTTGAATTGCAAAAACCGATCGAGAGTAGAGAGTATGGTGATTGTATGGAGAAGGGTGGTTGTGTAGAGAGTATGGTGGTTGTATGGAGAAGGGTGGTTGTGTGAGAATAAATATCAATTAATACTTGAATTATTGGTGCAATTCAAATCGGTCAACAAGATTCTTTGTCCCTCATTTCCTCTTTTTCATCAGTGTTTTTTTTTTTCAGTTTTCAGTGTTGCTTTTGTAGGTTTTGCAGTTGCAGCTTCTCGAAATTTGTTTGTTTTTTTCGAGAGATGTGAATGGGTATATCCTGCATATTTTTATAATAGTGGATATATATTACATATAGTTTATGAGTTTGGGTAATTTAATTTCCTTCCCATTGAATAAAATCCATGGAAAGCATGATAAAAAAATATAAAAAATCCCGATTTAGATAGTACAATCCCTTCTTCACCTCACTCTAGGGATGTCAATGGATGAGTTTTACCAGGATCTAGGGGTGCTTAAACGGGTATCAGTTTTCGGTCAACCGATGACTGAAATCGAAAAAGTCGGTTATCGGTATTTTTTCGATTTCGGTTCGGGTATCGGTTACCCATTTCAAGTGAATTTCGGTTATCGGGTATAACCGATTAACCGACGGTTATACCCGATTAACCGAAATTAATTAATTAATTAATTAATTTATTTATTTAGTTAGTTAATTATTAAGTAAAAATTATTTAATTTAATATTATAATTTCTGTAATATTTGAAATAATCTCGGTTATTTTCGATTAATCTCGGTTAATTTTGGTTATTTTTTGTATTTTGTATATTTTTTTATTTTTTAAAAAAAATTAATTTTAATTTCGGTTAACCGCTAACCGAACCGACTAACCTAATCGGTTAACCGATTAACCGATTGGTATCGGTTACGGTTAGCTATTTTAGGTGATTTCGGTTTCGGTTAACCGAAACCGAACCGAATCTCACCCCTACCAGGATCGATCCGGAACTGCTCAAAACCCATTAAATTTTAAAGCGGTTACGATGATTTCGGTTCCAGACTCATTTTAGACTCGGACCGTTTAGATCAATAGTTTTGATGGTCCGGTCCTGATCCGGTTCATGTGCTAGAACCAGAACCAATACTTATTTATTGGTTTTGATCCGAATAAAATCCTTATATTGACAAGCCTAAGTTTAAATAGGTTTGTCAATGAGCTAGTTTTATCCATATCGATCTGAAATCACTCATAGCCCATTAAATTATAAAGAAAATATTTCAGTTCCAGACTCGCTTCGATCCGGACCCCTTAAGACTCATAGTTGATGGTCCGGGTTCGATCCGGATCCAGTATCTAATGGTTGGTTCCAGAACCAGAACCATTACTTATTTATTGGTTTTGGTTCAAGTAAAACTCACCTATTGACATCCCTACCTCACTGCATTTCAAATCGACTTTGACTAAAGAAATAATACAAGCATTGTCAGATTTATCAATTCATCAATTCCAAATAAGTGTTGATTTTTGGTTCGATTCCAACAAAAAACTTTAGCATTAAAAGTGTTAACGTATAAATATATACAAATTATAATTACTTTAAAATGAAATTAATTTTATATCTAAAATCGTTAAGATTATGACAAAATTTATTACATACGTGTGAGTCAACTAGTAGGGCAAAAAAGGGTGTTGAGACGATTATTGTAAATGTCCACTTTTGAAAAGAAACAAACCATTGTTTTGAATAAGAGCTACTCGAGTGTGCGTGTGTTGGCCTAGTTGTAGAGTGGTTAATGTCCGAGACCAAAGGTCTTAGGTTCGAATTCACCGTGATGCAGCCTTTAAAAATTTCTGTATTTATTTGACCAAAAAAAATAAGAGCTACTCGAGATTCAACTTGACATCCCAATATTTCCAAAGATCCAAATACGAGATTGAAATATGACGAGATACTGGAAACAAAACTTATAAGGCAAAAGGAAAAAAATCTAACATTAGCTAAATAAAGATATGTTCCATCATTACTACAAAGCAGTAGTTGTGAAACGATGTCGTATTGGTAGTCCTAATCAGAATTATACTTACTATGTAAAACTTGATGAAATACATTAATATTATGGTGAAATTAATTATATAGAACCCCCTCCCAAAAAAAAATCTAACTAATTTTATCACTTACATACTCCATCAATGACACTAATTCAATCTAAAATATATTTTTTTATTTTGCTTTATTTTGAACCATGTATTATCTTAATAAAATAAGTTTTGAGTTTGTTCTACATTCTGTAATTTCGTTTATTTTGTTTTGTAAACTCATCTCCTTCAATTCTGTTTCGAAAATTTATAACCCATACCTGTCCTATCTATCTGCATCGTCCAAAACCCGGCCCATATTTTATTAATGTGGAAATACATAAATATAGTCATCCAAGTTAAGGAATGTTAAATTATAGTCACCAACATAAAAATGTCAAATTATAGCCAAGGTGTTGGTCCTATTGGGACTATTTGGTGATAATAGTCCCAATAGGACCAACACCTTGACTATAATTTAACATTTTTATGTTAGTGGCTATAATTTGACATTCCTTAATTTGGATGGCTATATAAAAACTTACCTCTTTATACATCTCTTTTGCATTTACTAGTGCTGGCCTACAATAATTACAAATGAGTGCGGGCTCAGAATAATTAAGCCCAAACAATTTCATTTATTTTATTTGATACTTATTTATCTTATAATTACAATTATAACATTTTTTATATTTGTATATTGCAATCTTAATTAGCCTATTCGGGTACACAATTATAGCTGGCAAAGTAGGGAGTCGGGCCGGTCCCGGGTCAGTTGGGCTTTTATATTTTTCGGGTCGGGTCGGGCCCATCCAATTTTTTTTGGCCTAAAAATATGAAGTCCAAACCAACTCTGGACGGGCTTTCGGACGGACGGATTTTTTTAGACCATTTTTTTTATTTTAATACATAAAATTAATATTTTTAATTATAAAAAATAAATAATTATATAAATATAATTAATATTATTAAAAAATTATAGATATGTATATTAAATAATATTATAAATATATATATTTAAGAGAATATCGGGTAGGCTTTTTCAGCCAGAAACCTCAGGCTGTTTTGGCCTGAAGCCCGATAGGCCCAGAGTTTTTTTCGGGAGGGTTTTTTAGGTCCGATTTTTTTTCGGGCCTTTAATTTTTAAGCCCAAACCAGCCCAAACCCCAGGTACCCCGGACAAGCTTTTCTGGTCGTGCTCATTTTATATGCTCTGTACACAATACAAGACATGTGGATTGATGCATATAATATTTTTCTTGAAAGAAGAATTTGGGCATTAGTTATTTCAACTTTTAAATTAACATATTTTTAATACATATCAAAAGTTAGTTTATATTTTTTTTTCTTCGGCCAATGTTTATAATTATAGTGTTAGTTGAAAACAAAACGCAATTAAAATGTATTCATGTTATTCCTAGGAAATCTGGATCAATACATTTTATCATAATTAATTATAGAGTACTTGCATATTCACGTATACACAAACAATGATCTTTTTTTCACTTTCAAGGTTTATATACAATATATATCATCAACTTCCAAAACTAATATATTTAATGTTACTTTTACACTACAAGTTATAAAAATCTGTTTATGTGACGTAATATTTTTCTTCTTGATTAATGCAAGTTTCAACATTTATGTAAATTTTTTTATCATATAATTGTTTTACCATCGTTTTTAACCATTACAAATTATTTTTTATCTGCAAATAAAAACTAAGTTCCACATGCTTACATATTAATCAAAATAAAATATTATTTATATATGATTATCTTTTCTGTATATGTTATTTGATTATAGAATAAGTTCCACTTTATTGTCAAACCTTAATATAACTATGAAAAGTTTAGTTCGTATGTTACTCACGTTTATTATAGTTTAGATTATTCACATTGAGGCAATTACTGAATTAAATCCTAAATTATTTAATTTGTCCCAAAAATTTCATAAGCTTTCGATAATATCAATAAAAGATACTCCCTCTGTCCCATTTAAAATGTCTCACTTTCCTTTTTGAGTTGTCCCATTACAAATGTCTCATTCAATTTTTGAAAATATTTATCCCTTCAAAAAGTGTGGGTCCTACCCACTTTTTAACACTAAACTACTTTATACATTTCTCCTAAATACCCGTGCCCAAAAGAAATAGGATACTTTAGGTGGGACAGAGGGAGTACAAATTATCGATATAATTGCAAAATTGTCATCCCTAATATTTTTGATCAACGGAATGCTAATTAAGATTTCCGCGTGGCAAAAACGAAATAATTTCCAACAGAATAATTTTAAAAAGTTTAAACAGAATAATTTTAAAAAGTTTACGATGGCTCTGTTTAGTCATCTTTTTTTATAAACACAAACATATTTGTTGGTTATTTTGTTTTGGTTATTACTTGATGACCATTAGGTGATGAATTTGATTGGAAGACAGGTGATGAATTTGATGGAAAGACAGTAAACATGAATACATTTGATATTTTGGCAATTTTTGATGAACATCCGATTGCATATGATATCTTTTTTTTTCGTAGTCAAGGTTGGTGTTTGATTGAATATTAGATTTATATTTTCTAGTTGTATCCATTTTATTGATGTAAAATTTGGATAGCTTTTGCCTACTTATTCAAAGCTATGTGAAAAGTCATTACACAGTCTCATAAGTCAAAAGTTAATAATACCCTTTGAATTTTTTTACTAAAGATAAGATTAATATTTTGGACTCATGAGACTATTGGATAACATCATTTTTATTGGTAAAGAAAGTACTTCATAGTTCATTTTATCAGAGAAAATATTTGATTTGATGGAACTAAAATGAGAATCGGAGTATTATTTCTACAACAACAAAAATGCAAATGAAGTATTATACAATGTAAACCCCATTAACTTACTGTGTTGTGTCAATAAATTTCTTGTCACGATCCTTAAAAATCTTCATGAAAGCTATTACTTAAAAAATTTACGTCGTTTTTTTTGTCAATAGTCCTTCATAAAGTCTTGTAAAATAATTTTATGATATACTTAACATAAAACTCACTTTTAATGATACTTATTAATCTATTGAAAGCATGAGCTCACTTTTATCACTTGGAAATCTCAGTCCGTATTTAGTTAATAAAAAAATAGGGTAAATAGCGTTTTATGTTCCATCGTTTGAGCGGTTTTCCAGAAATGTCCCACCGTAAAGATATTTACAAAACAGTACCCATCGTATTCGAAAAATAATACTATAACACCCAAAAAAAAAATTCAACGCCTGAAATTTGACGTGTACGTCGAAGCTACTATGTAGAAATTTGTAAATACCTTTAGGTGGTGTTTACTTTGCATGATTAGGTTGGATAGATAAAAATAATCCAACCTAATCAAGTGTTTACTTTTAAGGATTAATATTTGAGGATATCTCAAAGCTCGTGATTATTTTAATCCTTTGAATTGCTCTTCATTAATTTTAATCCAACCAGTATAGGTAGGATTGAAATAATCCTCCAAATAAAGTGAGAATTATTTATCCCAATTTTAATCATTCACTAATCCTTTGTAGTAAACAAATGATTGATAGATAAAAATTATCTTATCACATATTTAATCCATCAAATAGTCAATCCTTCAAAATGTCAATCATGAAAAGTAAACACTCCCTTACGGTAGCAGACCCAGATAGGTACAAAGGGTGGAGGAGATGTTTCATTTCTTATCAACTCTCGAGTAAATTTCATCTTTCAAGCATTTCACCGAACGCCTGAGTAAATTTCATCCTTCAAGCATTTTCATCAAACACTTGTGTGAATTTCATCTTTTAAGCGTTTCATCTAAAAATTGGACATACCATGACGCACCGTAGTTGATAACTGTCTGCAAATCAGAGCTTTGGAAGAAGATATCAGTTGAAGAATCTCTCTCATCCATATATATATATATATAAGGGGAGAATTAGCTTAATGGGTTTTTGGAGGCTTTAATTTGGCGAAAGATTTCCTTTAAATTATCATCACTGGTAGCAGAAACAAGATTATATTTAGTTTTGAGCAAGTTTGAGGGCGAATTGCTCTCTCCAAAGTCTTGAACCTTTTCCTTCTCCATGTCTTGATTCTTTTCCTCCTCTTTGACTCTAATTTAGATCCTGAAAACACAGGGATATATATTCGCGGCATAAATTTGGTGGGAAATTTACGGTGATTGGAAAAGAAAGAATTATAGAGAATATTATAACTAATACTAGTAATTGAGTCCAAACAATCTCATTTATGTGTGTGTTGGCTAATAATAGAGTGGTTAATGTCCGAAGCCAAAGGTCTCGGGTTCGAGTCCACCGTGTGTGACCTTTAAAATTTCGTATTAATTGACCAAAAAAAAATCTCATTTATCTTATTTGATACTTATTTGTAGGAAAATACATAATTTTAGTCTAATAAATTAACAATATCCTAATCAAGCCTAAAGAATTGAATTTTATGATAATTTTAGTCCGTAAGTAATTTGTGATAATAAAAAGCACAATCGGCACCGAAAAATGATATATAGAAAGCACAAGAGAGAAACAACGTCTGAAAGCAAGACAAATACACAAAAAGAGAGCACTATTGGAAACACAACTCCCCGGCAACGACGCCAATTTTGATACGTTATCGTTTAGCATGCAAAATAAATTTATATTTCTATTGCACACAACATGCCTACCTATGATAAATATAGGATCGATGCTACGAGAAATTGGTGCATTGGTGCAGTGTTCTTTTGGTCACAATCAAAAGAAGAGGGAAAGGTGTACTGACAAGTCGTGGTCAATACGAGAACTATAGCTAGACTAAAAAGACTAAACAAATAAATTAATAATAAAAGAAATTTGGCTTGAGCATTTGATTCGATACACATAAACTTGACTCAATAATTAGTGCAAGAATTTTCACTACGCGTTGTATTCAACCAATTATAAATCTATGATGATCTTGCCCTCACGCATACAATCATCTTGACTCAATGTGTCCTTATAATTTATAACATGCAAGGGACATCTCTATCTAAGTTAACTTAATCCTAACCACCCACGGGGATACCATCAATGAGTTTAACTAACCAAGCAGCACTATGTCCAAGGCAGATCCGATATAAACACTCGATAGACCTTAGACTACTTCAACTCGCTCATATCAATTATATTCTTAAGATGCAAATGGATCGTACGTCATACTTTAACCTTGATTAATTAGTGATCTATCTCAACGTGATTAATTAATGGTCTGTTAACTAACCAAGTCAAATTAGACATTTTTCGAATCAAACCTAACACTATGGGAAAACCCAACACGTAGATCGTATTGTCTAGTTAGACCTCTGGAATTCTTAAGTTCATGTTAATCTCATCTTGTCTAAACCAGAATATAAACTTAGATAGATATAAACGAATTAAACATGCAATAAAAAAAAGAAGAAAATAATTAAACTAAAAGAAACTTACTATTATAAGGGAAAGATAAACGGCGTACTCCAACATCACCGAATAACATACGAAATGGAATTAAATTGTGTGCCCTGAAGGGACTTAGCAAAATTAAACTAATACTGTACCTTGGGAAATCTTGCATAAAATAGGGTTAAAAACTAGTGCTCTAACAGGTGAGCATATGCAGTATATATATAGAGAGAAGAGTGGCATTGGCTCGACACCAAGGCCATGGGCTTCGACACATATGCTCAAATAGCTTGTCACTAAAATATAGAGAATATGGAGAATAAATTCCAAAAAAGGAATAAAACAAATAAATTAGAAAGCAGTCATAAACTTGAGCACCGATAATCATTTTCAACAATAATATAAGAAATTACATAGTAATCATACAATCATTAAACATTAGCTAGATAAGATGAACAAAGAGAAAATCATAAACCCATGGAGCAAACAAAGAGTATTGATAGATGAAAAATCATAAACCCTTGGAGCAAACAAAGAGAAAATCATAAACCCTTGGAGCAAACAAGACCCAGAATATTGATATATGAAAAAGAGTATCTGTCTAGTATAAGAAAACCAAACAACAAACAGTCCGGACAGAAGGACAAAAAACAGAAGAAGAAAATCTATACAAATTAGGATTCAGCATCAACCTCCAAATCTACAACTTCTTCTTCGTCCTCTCCCGTGCTTCGTTATCAGTCGTCAAGTCGAACTTGAATGGTTGCTTCCCCATTTGATTCCTCTTGTTCCTCTAATATTCTTTTCGTAGATTCGACAGCAGACGCGCTGCAACGTCTTAAGCGAATTACTCTGAGTGTGGGTATTTCTGCAAACTCTAAAGGGATCTCCTCAAGATAACGAATTCCAAAAAGATGAAGCTGCTCAAGGCACGGGAAAGGGGAGCTTTCTGTTGTCCAAACCTTTAGATCAGAACAGTATATAAGAGCCAAGAATTTGAGGCTGCAGAATTGGCCTTCAGTTATTATCCACTGCTCTTCTCCGAATCTCCCCCCTTGGAGTGTGAGCTTCTGAAGAAAGGGCAACACACCTATCTTATCCAATATGTCTTCCCAACATTCAGATTTCTCTCGGAATACAGTCAACTTCTTGAGCGAATGTGGAAATTTAATTAGACTGTGTAGAGAACCATGTTCATTTCGAAATTCGCAGATCAAGGACTCAAGTTTATCTAGGTAATGAAAATTCATGTCGGCTTCATCAAGCTCGCAATCATAAGATAGTACCAATTTTTGGATATTGGGAATTCTCTTAATCACTTGTTCAGTACACTTGAAATCCATTATCCGACCAAGTGTATGCAGATTTCCCAAAAGAATGCCATCTTGGTCGTTGGGAGGATTTGGAAGACAGAGCCTTCCGAACTGAACATGTCTAATGTGAGGCATGTACCAGATATCAGTGGGCGCACTAAGGTTCCACAGTTGGGGACAAATTAATGTTTGTAGATTCCAAGATAGCCAAATTGAACTAGGTAATCTGTACCCAACTGATGTGGACATTAACTCAAGGAACCGCAAGTTAACGAAGAATTCTGCTACTTCCACGGGTTTACGTGAGCGAAATATCCTCAGCAACCTGCTGCACGTGGGCTTGTGAGAGTCCAGTGGATCCTCAAAATTGCAAAGCAAAGAACGAGCCAGTGACATGGATGATGACAAGGCGTTTATGGCGTCAATCTCTGATAGGGTACTGGATATAACAATGCGGCGTTGCCCATCTTCATGAATTGGGCTTGACACCACACCATAAAATCTTTCTTTTTGAGCTTGCTTCAAGCACAAGTCTCTCACCAAGCCATGAATTCTACACTTCTTCATGTTTCCGGTTTTACCCACTGCATCAATCAACACCAGATTTCTATGTACAAGATCCTTTAAATTCTCTTTTGCCATCTCTTCCAATCTTTTCCCACTAATTGGTTTTAGAAATCCTTCGGCAACCCACAATTTAACAAGCCTTGAGACACCAATCACCTCATCTTCACGGAAAACTCCCATATACAGAAAACATGGTTTCAAATGGATCGGCAATTGCTTATAACTCATGTGTAATGTTTTCAAGCAACGCTCATCATCCTCTGAATTCACCATTGAATTTATGTTTTCTAGTAAAACTATGTTCATAAATGTATCTAGCCAGAGTAGTCTTACCTGCACCGCCCATTCCTGTGATGGGAATGATTTGGAGATCATGGCGATCAGAAGCGAGCTTATCCATCAGTTGACTCTTGGCATCATCAGCACCCACCATGCTAATACCCTTCTGCGCAATGGAAGAAGAACTACTGGTCATGGAATCAAGAGGCGTTGAATTTGTTGTGTGCAGGTCGTATTGGACACCTTTGATCTCCATGGAATCAACCTCTTTTTGGATCGACGCCAATTCTTCGATCACCTTCTCTAGAGCTTCATACAAGGCATCGGAGCTCATCTTTTCCCTATCTGCTTCTGTGCTGTAGGTAAGATCGGAGCTCATCTTTTCCCTATCACTTGTGATCTGATCTACAATATGAGATTCGATGACGTCCTCGGCCGCATAAGCTGCATCAGTAATGCGACTCTCCATTGGATCTGCTTCGGTGCTGTAGCCAAGATGGGGATTATAGCCTTCCAGAAATTCTTGCAGGGAAGCAACCTTTGGAGTAAGGAGAAGAAGTTGTTGTTTGTGGAGAGAAATAGGAGGGCGAGGATGATTTTGAAGGTTTTCTATGATATGCATAACAGAAACCAGAGCTGCATAAGCCGCCATGATTAATTTGAGAGAAGCAGAAAATGCAGCGGATACAGAAAAATGGGAGAAGTGCTTCTGAGTTCTTGAAAGTTGACCAAAATATGGAAGATTACAATAAGTGTGGTTGTTTGAGTAATCAAAACTATACCTGCTCCTCTAATTAAAATAAGTGTGGTTGTTTGACTAATCAAAAGTTCAAAACTATACCTTGTACCTCCTCTCCTCTAAAAAAATATATATAGTACCTGCTTTTCCAAGATCATTTAAAATAGTCACAATTTGGCAAGTGAAAATGCAAAGCATACATTTCAAATAATAAAAGGATGAGTCTACTAACAGATAAAATGAGTCTACTAACAGATAAAAGATCTCTGCACATATCTTTTTCAAGAGTGCAGCCAGAGGCGATCATGCAGACGCTCCTCTCCGGCCCCAAACATCTCATCTACCTTTTCGCCGTCTTTGTAGAAATGAAACGTGGGCGTGTACCGTATGTGTTGTGTCGTCTCTGGACATTCATCAATATCAGCATAAACAAAAGATAGCTTCGAAAACTTGGTGCTCAATTTGAGGGGGGGATTCAGAGAAGAGCAGTGGGTAACAACTGAAGGCCAATTCCGCAGCCTCAAATTCTTGGCTCTTTTATACTGTTCTAATCTAAAGGTTTGGACAACAGAAAGCTCCCACTTCCCGTAGAGTTTGCAGAAATACCCACACTCAGAGTAATTCGCTTGGTAAATTGCAGCGCGTCTGCTGCCGAATCTACTAAAAGAATATTAGAGGAACAAGAGGAATCAAATGGGGAAGCAACCATTCAAGTTCGACTTGACGACTGATAACGAAGCACGGGAGAGCTTGGCAAGTTCTAGCTTGGTGTTACATTATGGGACGAAGAAGAAGTTGTAGATTTGGAGGTTGATGCTGAATCCTAATTTGCATAGATTTTCTTGTTCTGTTTTTACTCCTTCTGTCCGGACTGTTTGTTGCTTGGTTTGCTCCAAGGGTTTATGATTTTCTCTTTGTTTGCTTAATAGTATAACACTAGTTCATCTTATCTAGCTAGTGTTTAATGATTGTATGATTACTATGTAATTTCTTATATTATTGTGATGTATTCGGCCTTTGCTTTGTGAAACACGATTTTGTTTAGAAAAAAATTGATGCTTGAAAATGTTGAATCATCATTTATATGAAAAGGGGGTTTGATTGATTGATTTTATTTGTAAGTTATGAGTTGATGTAGGAAATGTCGTCCACTTATTGTTGAAAATGTTTATTGGTGCTCAAGTTTATGTAGGTAGACTGCTTATTAATTTATTTATTTTATACTTTTTTTGGAATTTATTCTCCATATTTTGTATATTTTAGTGACAAGCTATTTACTTTTTCTTATATCAAAGTTGCAAATTACATCTTGATTCATAATTTTATTATTAATAAAAAATTGATTTTATCGGAGAACCCGTAACCATTAGGTCGTCCCAAAAGATTATTAATTAATATTTTTGTTGAATAATCGACGGTAGTATAAAAACCAAAAAAGATAAAGATAAAAGTAGAAAGATGGATAGTGGTTGAAAGTTCTCATAAATTCAAAAAAAATAAAAATTAGTAGGTATGATTACAGAATCCGAGAATTCAAAAAAAATAAATAAAAAAATGATGAAGATATTAATAATGGTTAATATGGGAGGATTCGCAAAGATTGTGAGGTTGGAGGCTTAGGTGTACTTTAAACTTTTTTACTTAAAAGAAAATTAATATAATTAAAAAGATATCGTTTTGATCGAATTGTTTTGAATGGAGGATTCACAAAGACTGTGAGGTTGCAGGCTTAGGGAAAAATTAGACATATCAAAACTTGATGTATTTAAATAACAACAAATGGTGTATAAAATTAGAAAACATCCAAAGTTTGTATTTTACTGGGCCAATTATATTTGGACACTAGTCAACAATGTGGATGATGATTTTTCCTCAAACTTGGTTCGGTCAACCGATTAGGATTGTGATCTTTTTTTATTCTATTTTCTTTTTTCTTTTCTTTTTATGATATTGTTTGTCTTCTAGTAAAAAAATAATGAAAATATCATGGATGGAAATAGTCTTATCTTTCACATATTTTCTATCAATTAGAGTTATGTAATGTAAAATTTTGTGCATCTATTTGTAGTTTTTTAAAGATCATATTCCAATTCATGTATCTTATATGTAATTTTCATTTTCTTATTGAGTTTGTATCTTATTTTAAATATATGTAAATTTTAATAATTATGAATTTAAAGTATAATTTTTTAATATTTTTCTTTAGATATGTGTAATATAATAGACTTACTTTTAGATAATAAGTAGTTAAAATAAAGTAAAAATAAAAATATTTTAGATTGGATTGATGTCATTGATGAATTATGAAAATGATAAAATTGAATTGAATTGTGGATTGTGTAGGTGGAAGAGAAAGAAATGATTATTATATTAAAAGATTGGGCTGTGATAGATTATGAATAAGAATAGTCTCATGGCACGATCAAGTAAATCAGGAATGATCAATCATGACAAAAGAAAAGCTAAAAGCGAAAAAAATAAAAATGGTCTTTCTCTCTACCATTATAAGTTAAAGACATAATTTGAATCTTTAAACTATTTCCATTAAGATCCAACTTTTCATTTTGAAGCAAATTAGTCGATATTTTTTACATTTATAATATGAGATCCCTTTTCCATTAACTGCAATTTATTAAAATTTGTGCCACCAAAAACTTGTACCAAAAGCAATACACCCGATGTGAATACTCTCAACTATTATAAGCATCAGTAACATATAAACTATATTTTTTAGTTATAGGAAAGTTTGACTGTAAAGTGGAACTTATTATGTACGTGTTCTGGCCTAATAGTATAGTGATTAATATCAGGGGTTAAATATCTCAGATTTGAATTCATCGTGATGCAGTATTTAAAATTTCTGTATTAGTTGATAAAAAGTTAAAATTATTGTATAATCAAATAACATATACACAATCATATATACATAGCATACAAAAGATAATCATTATAAATAATACTCCCACCATCAATCAAAAGCTTGCATTTAATTCACTTTCGTTTTATCTACCAAAAATTTGTATTTACCATTTTTTGAAACATCAACTCAATACATGGCCCATCTTTTAATCTCACTATACATTAATCTATTTATTTATTGAGGGTGTTTGGCTAAGCTTATTTTAGAGAGCTTATAAGCTCCAAGTGCTTATAAGGTGTAATGTCTCAAGTATTTATAAGTTGTCAAAATATTTGGATAATTGAGTTTATAAGTTAAAGAAATAATCATGGGTTAGAGAGAAAAAATCATAGTTACATAGAGAAAATTAACGAGAGGTAAAGTAGATAGAGTCTATATAAAAGGTAACAAATCATAGTAATGTTATTTTAGTAAATTCATTATTGCTTATAAATTAATGAAAAAATAAGTTGCACGTTCGAAAGTTGGACCTAATATGGATATGACTCGAGACCAAGACTCCTTACAACTCGCACCAATAGCGGCACTGAGCGGCCGGAGATTGATGGAAAGGGCAGCCCTTAGCCCTCTCCCCTAGCTGCCTACCTACTCGTGTTCGTAGCTCGATCGGAGGTCAAGACTGTGGTCCGCGGAAAACAGAAGTCATCCGTATGTGTGATACGTGAATTGCTCAGAGTGCTTCGCCACTACCGTAGCTGGCGGAAATAGCTTAATGGTAGAGCATAGCCTTGCCAAGGCTGAGGTTGAGGTTCAAGAATGCAATGTGGTGCCGTCAAGTGAGGCACTACAGGTATTGGATTCAGTAAACCAGAAGTTGTTCCCGAGTCCGACTTCGCATATAGCACAAAATCAATAGAATCGAAGTAGATGGACTAGAATCAGATGTTTCAACTTCTAGATGTGTGGGAGGATATCTCAGTCTTCGACCGGAGGGGTTTATTGCACAAAAACGCCGTTCGGAGATCTCTTTCCAGCAATTCCTTTCGAAAGGTCCCGAGCTTCCTCTTACCGATAGGCATCAATCCAAGTCGCTGAGGGACCTATTTAAAGTCCCCTTCCTAAAACTTCTAATTTCTTAAGAGAAGGCGAATACCGATCAAAAGGTTTGGGGCACGTTCCTCTCTGGGTGGGTCTGGTCTAATCGAAGTCAACTGACTCACATGGAATAGGGGTTGTGACGATTCCCTGTTAGTTGGATGAATTGCAGAAAAAAGAATAGAGAGGAGAGGGGCGGAGAAGTACTACTTAGCCGCGCTTCGGTGGTTAAACGGCCTTGTCGCTTTCCCTGTTTAGAAACGGGTGTAAAAGAATGGAGTGTGAACTTCTGAAGAAAGGGCAAAACACCTATCTTATCCAATATTTCTTCCCAATATTTATGTTTCTCTATTAAAAGAGTCAACTTCTTGAGCGAATGTGGAAAATTAATTAGATTGTGTGGAGAAGAACCATGTTTGTTTCCAAAGATGCACTTGAAGGACTCAAGTTTATCTAGATAATGAAAATTCATGTCGGCTTCATCAAGCTGGCTCTCATACAATATTTTCAATTTTTGGATATTGGGAATTCTCTTAATCACTTGTTCAGTACACTTGAAATCCATTATCCGACCAAGTGTTTGCAGATTTCCCAAAAGAATGCCATCTTGGTCGTTGGGAGGATTTGGGAGGCAGAGGCATTTGAACTGAACATGTCTAATGTGAGGCATGTACCAAATATCAGTGGGCGCACTAACATACCATATTTGACAAATTAATGTTTGTAGATTCCAAAATAGCCAAATTGAACTAGGGAGTGTGTGCTTTTTCGATGAGGACAATAACTTAAGGAACCGCAAGTTAACAAAGAATTCTGCTACTTTGGGTTCAATTGAGTGAAATATCCTCAGCAACCTGCTGCACGTGATCTTGTGATAGACCGGTGGGTCCTCAAAATTCCAAACCAAAGAACGAGCCAGTGACATGGATGATGACAAGGCGTTTATGGAGTCATTCTCTGATAGGGTACTGGATGTAACAATGCGGCGTTGCCCATCTTCATGAATTAGGCTTGACATCACACCATAAAATCTTTCTTTTTGAGCTTCCCTCAAGCACAAGTCTCTCAACAAGTCATGAATTCTGCACTTCTTCATGCTTCCAGTTTTACCCACCTCATCAATGAAAACCAGATTTCTATCCACAAGATCCTTTAAATTCTCTTTTGCTATCTCTTCCAAGCTTTTCCCACTTACTGGTTTTAAAAATCCTTCGGCAACCCACAATTCAGCAAGCCTTGAGACACAAATCACCTCATCTTCACGGAAAACTCCCATATACAGAAAACATGGTTTCAAATGGATCGGCAATTGCTTATAACTCATGTGTAATGTTTTCAAGCAGCGCTCATCATCCTCTGAGTTCACAGCAGAATTTATGTTTCCTTCTATGTATTCCCAAAACTCTCTTGTTTGTTCAGACTTGCCCAAAATTCCTCCCACCACAACAATTGAAATTGGAAGTCCTTTGCAACTTTTTCGTATTTTCTTCCCAATTTCACCTTTTACTCCAAACACAGTTTTGGAGAGTAGGTTCCAACTATCAACCTCATCCAAGAGTTTCATCTCAAGGCTATTTGAGTTGGATAATTGAGAAGCAACATTTGAAATCCTAGTTGTTACCACTATCCTGCTACCATTTTTGTTATCCGGCAAAAACCTCCTAACTCTATGCCATGCCTTAATGCTCCACATATCATCCATTATAATCAAGTATCTTCTACCGAACAAGTGTTGGTACAACATATCTCCTGATTTATGCTCACTCAAATCCTGATCAACCTTTCCATTTAATTGACGAAGAATTTCTACGAGCATTTCTCGAGTACTATACTCTTGAGAGATGGTAACCCACGCACAAATATCAAAATGGTCCTTAGTAAAACGATGTTCATAAATATATCTGGCAAGAGTAGTCTTACCTGCGCCGCCCATTCCTGTGATGGGAATGATTTGTAGATCTGGGCGATCAGAATTGAGCTGCTTGACATCATCAGCACCCACCATGCTAATACCCTTCTACGCAATGGAAGAAGAACTTCTGGTCATGGAATCAACAGGCATTGACTTTGTGTGCAGCTGGTATTGGACACCTTTGATCTCCATGAAATCGACCTCTTTTTGGATCGACGCCAATTCATCAATCACCTTCTTTAGAGCTTCATACAAGGCATCGGAGCTCATCTTATCCCATATACACGATGTGGGACAACAGCTTCCGAATTTTTTTTGACGGAAGGCATCGGAGCTCATCTCTTCCCTATCACTTGTGATCCGATCCACAATATGAGATTCGATGACGTCCTCAGCCGCATAAGCTGCATCAGTAATGCGACTCTCCAATGGATCTGCTTCAGTGCTGTAGCCGAGATGGGATTATAGCCTTCCAGAAATTTTGCAGGAAGTAACCTTTTCAGTGAGGAGAAGAACTTGTCGTTTGTGAAGAGAAATAGGAGGGCGAGGATGATTTTCAAGGTTTTCTATTATATGCATAACAGAAACCAGAGCTGCATAAGCCGCCATCACTGATTTGAACTTGTCTTGTCTTTTCAGAGAAGCAGAAAATGCAGCGAATACAGAAAATGGGAGCAATGCTTCTGAGTTCTCTTAAGTTGACTCTATATGGAAGATTAAAATAAGCGTGGTTGTTTGAGTAATCAAGCTCCTCTAAAAACCGTCCTTGATCTTGATAATATTTATACTTTAAGGAGGTGTTTACTTTATATGATTAGGTTGAATAGATACAATTAATCTAACATAATCAAGTGTTTACTTTTAAGGATTAACATTTGAGGATATCTCAAAGCCCGAGATTATTTTAATCATTTGAATTGTTCTCTATTAATTTTAATCTAACCAATATATGTAGCATTGGAATAATCTTCCAAATAAAGAGAGAGTTTTTTTATCCCAATTTTAATCCTCCATTAATAGTAAACAAAAGATTGATAAATAAAAGTTATCTTATCACACATTTAATCCATCAAATATTCAATCCTTCAAAATATTAATCATAAAAAGTAAACACTCCCTAATAGTCCCTCTGTCCGCCAAAAAGATATGTCTTTGATTTGAACATGGGTTAGTGTGTTGTGAGTGGAATAAAGATCTCACTCATTATATAGTTTTAAATTGCTTTTGATGGACCAAATAATGACAAATGAGGAAATATAAGGTTAGATTAAAGTAAACTAAATGAGTCATATTACCAAAAATAGAACATGTATTTTTTTGACGGACGGACTGATAAGGAAATATATGCATCGTTTTTAGCGGAAGGAGGGAGTAGAAAATAAGAGTTACGCAAAAATAAATTCCCAACTTTAGTTAGTTTGTAATATTAATATCAGGGTGATCATAAATGGGATTGAAATGGGCCGTAACATGTGCCGCTCTTCTTCTTATTATTGTTATTATTTCCAACTGGCACTTTGACCATTATATGTACTAACTTTTTCACTCGATTTGCCCTTACAACTCTATATAATATCCAGCAAGTATTAGAATTACAAAATTAAAAGAAATTAATATATAATAACTTATGCATAACCTTCTTTCTACGTGTGTTTGTTAACCTAATGATATAATAATTAATATCTAAGACCAAAAATTTCGATTCGAGTTTGTTGGGAAGCCGACCTTTAAATTTCTTTGTTAATTGATAAAAAAAACTTGGGCATAACCTCTCCATTTCACTTTCGTATCCACTAACTTTCGGCACTTTACGAAAAGCTAGCTACTAAATAGTCAATTACTATCCTAATGGTCTGGAAGTCGGACTTGGAGCTAGGATATTATACAATCTGATTTGGAATAACAAATTCTATCTTTTTACTCTTAAAAAATCACTATCTTGTTAGTTTTGAAAAATTAGATGTTCGTTATTATTTTTATAAACAGATAAACTAATAATTATTTTAATATTTATTTACCTAAAAAAATATTAATCAATTCAACAAAAATATCAACTAGTATTATCTTGGAAACATTCCAAATATCCTTTTTGCTACGTGACAATTTTATAATTTCCTTCTTAAAATAAATTATAATATAAATGGTATCTCTTTATAATAGTGACTCGTACCCTATTAATTTTGTAAAATGACGATTTTAACATTCTAATTAAATTTATTAACAGACTCTTCTGTTTTTATGTAGAATTAGATTTATTTTTTACACAAAGGTGAGAGTTTGTTTGATTTTATTTACGTTTGAACTCGTCAAAACTGTTTAATATATTTTATTGTGTAAAACTTTGAAGTACACCAATCTTAGTTGTTGAAGGGAAAGTAATAATTGATAGACAACATTCATATGTATTTGATAAAATTGAGCAAACAAAAGGTCACGTGATGGGAATAGGAATGTCAGTGGGTCGGATTTGAACCGGATCTGACTAGGTTCAGATTCAGATTCAGATTCGATTTTTTTTGTTTTGGTTCGGATCCGGTCCAGATTCATTGGGTTCAAAAAAATTAGATCCAGATCCAGATTCATAAGATCCACAGGGTCTATGGTCTAGATCCAGATCCATATATTTTCGTATCTAAAATAAATTATAAATCAACTATAATTCACAGTAACACCATAATAATCTAAATACACAATAATACTATAATAATTATTTAGAATTTCTACAATTATCACTATATCGAAGACGTTAGTTACAAATTTACTATAAGGTATGAAACAACAAACTAGGGGTGATTATCGGGTCGGTTTCGGTTAACCGAAACCGAATTTTCGGTTAACCGAAACCGAGTTGGTACAAATCATATAACCGAAACCGACCCCGATCGATTAATCGGTTAACCGATTAACCGATTCGGTTAGTCGGTTCGGTTCACTGTTAACCGAAAATAACCGAAAATTAAAAAAAAAACAAAACAAAAAAAAAACCTTTTCCTATTTCTTTGATTATCCCCTGTTCGACGCTAAGAAGACATGAGAAGCTTACCTCCTTCTCAGATGACATGAGAAGACATGAGAAATATTCTTCATTTAAAAAGAAGGAATTCTGTTTCTTCCTTTTTTTTACTTCTGTTATATTCTTGAACTTTTTTTTTACTTCTGTTATATTCTTGAATTTTAGTTGCTTAGAGATTACTGGAAAATGTAGAATATTAGGCAGCTAAATTCTTTCTTTTTCACAGTTAATTAAGTAACATCATATTAATAAATTTTATAAGCCGTCAAAGAACTTTTTATAAGGATGCAACTTAATGAGTTTGATTTGATTAAAGACTATTTCGTTAGGGCAAAAATAATTCAAGATGGTAACTATGCTCGCAGAGTGAGAGAGAGAGAAAGAACATTGACAAGAAGAAGCTACTAAACAAAAGATCATAAATTTACAATATCTGTTCAAACCTAAAAAAATAGATGATACAAGCCGTATTGACAATCACAGCAAACAGCAATGAATAACAGTGGCAAAATCAAAAACTGATTGACGAGAGAGAGACGACAGGAGCTCAGGCAAGACGACAGGAGCTCAGGCAAGGCGGCAGGGAGGGTCAAGAGACGTGAGAGAGAGAGAGAAATCAGAAGATAAGAGGAGAGTCGAGAGACATGAAAAGCTTACCTCCTTCGGCTTCTGCTCAGCGACGAGGCGGTGTGCCGGGAAACTCGTCGATGCTCGTCCGGGCCTGCTCGTCAACGCTCGTCGGGCCGCCGCTACCTGAACAAATTGACGAGAGAGAGACGACTGGAGCTCAGCCTCGGGCACGGCGCCGTGGCAGAGAGTCGAGAGGATGAGAGAGAGAGAAATTCAGATTTTTGGGTCTCAAATGAAATGAGCCCTAATTTTAAATCTGAAATATAATTAAAAAAATTATTATATTAAAAAATTATATTAAATAATTCGGTTATTCGGGTATACCCATCGGTTATTCGGGTATACCCGATAACCGATTACACGTTGGAAAGAAAACCGAGAACCGAACTGATCCCTTTTTCGGTTTTCGGTTAACCGTTACCGACGGTTAGTGTGTCGGTTACGGTTATAACCGAGAACCGAGAACCCGATAACCACCCCTACAACAAACAACTCGATAGCCGATGGTGTAAGTGACGTGACCCGTCGTGAATGTCGATTGATATATAATTAGGAGAATTTGAAATGAAATTGGAAGCATATTTATTTTGGGAGAATTTAAAAAAGGAAATTACAGAGTTTTAAGTTGGGGTTAGGTATTTAATTATAATCAAAATAATATATATATATATATAAATATATATAAAAAAACTAAATGGATCTGCGGGTCGGATCTGGACCGGATCCAAGTCTCAAAAACTAAATCTCAGATCCAGGTCCAAAATATGGAGGTAGGATCCAGATCCGGTCCAGATCCATCGAATCTAATTTTTTAAGAATCCAAATCCTAAAAAATGGATCTGGATCCACGAATGTGGACCGAATCTGAGATCCATTGCCATCTCTAGATGGGAACAGCTAATAATGTCTCAAAACGAGCCATTTCAAATTGCAATAGGCATTTACTATACCAAAAGCAATTTTATCAAGCGAAAATATATTCACAACCATTTTTCCCTTCCTGTGACCCCATGTTTTAGCTAAAATAAAAAGGATTAGTTGTCAATTTATGAAAAACTTTTTTTCATCTATTTTGTATTTTAGTATCATACATAAAATATTGTAATAATGTCATTATTTTTTAATTTGTTATAAAATTAATGCTACCAAAAAATTTGGCCACTGAAAAGCTAAAATATCAAGTGAATAGCGACATATTGAGAATATCGAAGCCGTGTAATCGCAACGTGGTAACGCCTATTGGAGTATGGAGTTTGAATGGAGTGTACGTAAAAGCTCGATCTCAGTGATCCAACTTGCTGTAGATTTGGACAGGGTTCGGGAGCGGACCGCTCCCCGAGCCAAATATTTGAGCCCATGTTTTTTGGCTCTGGCAGAATCTTAATGGGTTCAGGGTTAGAGTTTTATTATTGTTCTCTTTAATGGCAGTTTCTCTTTATAATCTATATTCAAAAATGTCATAGTGAAATATCTGACTCGGCATCGCGCCGGACGTAGTCGCAAGAAGAATTGAGTAAACAATTCTCGTATTCTTTATTTCTGTCGTGATTGTGTTGTGTATTTTTCGCAACAACACCAACTCTAATGAAGCATCCCACGTTCCGATAGAGGTGTTAAATTTGCTATAAATTGAAAGATGATGATATTATTGCTACATTTCAAAAGGTCGGATTAAAATTGCAAAATTATTGAAAATTTGTGCATTAATTGGTGTTTGATAATGAAGAAGAAGAAGAAGAAAAAGTTCTTTGTATTCATATGATTCCCTCCTTATATACAGATTTAGAATACAACATTGTACATGTATATACGTATGCATGTATCCTGTAACTAACCATCTAACCGTCAAACTAATGACTTAACTACTTACAATGATTTACATAACAGCTTTAACAAACTAATAACAATAACATCGAACTTTAATACAACCCCAGAACCGATTCCCACAACCGATTAACCATTCTTTAGGAAGTTTCAACCAAAGAATCAATCTTGATATCGATACTGGTTTAGTAAGAATATCTGCTATCTGATCCTCTGAAGCAATATGATGAACATCGAGTTCGTTCTTGAGGACTTTATCACGGACAAAATGTACATCGATTTCAATATGCTTGGGTCGAGCATGTAGAACTGGATTGGAAGCCAAAGACGCTGCGCTCTTATTCTCACACCAAAGCACAAGAACTTGTGGTAAGGAATAACCAATTTCTTGAAGTAGAGACTTAATCCAGACAAGCTCCATCGCAGCATCCGCCAATGATCGATACTCAGCCTCGGTAGAACTGCGAGACACAATATTCTGCTTCTTTGAACTCCAAGATAACAGATTTGGTCCTAGGAAAACAACATAGCCTCCAGTGGATTTTCGATCATCTACAGAACCAGCCTAGTCGGCATCCGAGTAAGCCGCAAGAGATGTATATGGAGATGAGGAGAAGCGAAGAGCATGATGAATTATACCCTTGAGATAACGTAGAAGAAGTTTGCATGCAGTCCATTGTAACTCAGTTGGATTTTGTAAGAACTGACTAAGCTTATTTACCATATAGGAGATATCAGAACGTGTTATAGTGAGGTATTGAAGAGCACCAATGGTGCTACGATAGAGAGTAGGATCGGAAAAAGAAGAACTGTCATTTTTGTGAAGCTTGGTAACAGTGTCATACGGTGAGGAATGTGGTTTGCTATCCATGAGGTTTGTTTTTATAAGAAGATCACGAATGTATTTGGTTTGGGACAAAGTATAGGATGAGGTGTTTCGGGCGACTTCAATGCCAACAAAAAAGTTTACATTACCAAGATTTTTAAGAGCAAACTCAGAGGAAAGCGTGTGAATGAATGATTGAATGAGTGATGAATCCTCACCAGTTACAAGAATATCATCTACATACACAAGAACTAGAAGAAGCTTACCAGCCTTTCGCATGTGGAAAAAGGAATGATCCGAGCTAGAAAACTGAAAACCATATGCTAGCAAGTACTCCTTGAGCCGTTCATACCATGCGCGAGGCGCTTGTTTTAAACCATATAATGACTTTTTCAACCGACAAACCCAGTCAGGATGTTGAGGATCCTCAAACCCCGGTGGCTGCATCATGTAGACCGGTCTGTCAAGATGACCATTTAGAAACGCGTTGTTGATATCAATGTGTTGAACCTCCCAATTGTAGGTGGCAGCCAATGAAATCAGCAAGCGTATAGAAACTGGTTTTACAACCAGACTGAACGTCTCCAAAAAGTCCAACCCCGCAAGTTGTTGAAAACCTTTGGCGACGAGTCGAGCTTTCAATTTGTCAAGAGTATCATTAGCAAACAATTTAACTCTATATACCCATTTGCAATCAATTGGGTGAACATCAGAGGTAGGAGGGACAATATCCCATGTATCTTTCACCTTTATAGCATCAATTTCAGTGGCCATAGCTTTCTGCCAGAGAGGGTGAGCAAGAGCAGCTGAGTCAGAGATAGGTTCCACAATTTTGTTGATATCGTGTGGACCAGAGTGACTAAGACTGGAGTGAAAAATTTCTGAGGGAGGTACATTAGAAACGGCTAAGAAGACTTTTGGCTTGTGAATGTCATTCTTTGCTCTAGTTATCATAGAGTGTTGGTTCCAGGGAAGAGTATGGAGTTATCAGGAAAAGGAGAAGAATTTTGTGCTAAATTTTGTGTAGAGAAGACAGGTGATTGCACGGAAGTCTGAGTGTGAGAGGATGTCACAGAGTTGGGAGTTCGAGATGATGAGTTTGATGATAGAGAGGAAGTCGAGGGAGTGACAGGAACTTGATGTGCAGGTGAAGTATCTGAAACTTGTTGGGAGATGAATCCGAAGTATTTGCACTGAAAGTATTTTGATGTGGAAGTTGAGCAAGATTATTATCAAAGGAAGGCAGCTCTATTGGTACGGTGGAAGGGTGAGTGAGAGGAAAGGATGAAGCCGTGTTGGATAAGAATAACTCACAGTAGGGAAATTCAGTTTCGTTAAACTGATCTAGCTATATACACTCGTCCTGAGGGATGTAAACATTTATAACCCTTGTGCACAGAACTATACCCCAAAAATAAGCACTTAGATGATCTAAACTGGAGTTTGGAATTGTTATACGGCCTAAGGGAGGGAAAACAGCTACACCCAAACACTTTGAGCAGGTTGTAATCAGGAAGAGTATGAAATAGAGCTTGATAAGGAGAGATGTTCTTGAGAATTGGTGTAGGCATTCTGTTAATAAGATAAACTGCAGTAGTGAATGCATCCCACCAAAAATTTTGAGGAAGCGAAGCTGCAACTAGAAGTGTAAGACCGAGTTCAGTTATGTGTCTATGTTTTCTCTCAGATTTTCCATTTTGTTGATGTGTGTGAGGACATGGGTGTCTAAACACAATGCCTAGTGTTTCAAGAAGAGTTTTGAGAGGTCTATATTCCCCACCCCAATCAGTTTGAACAGCTAGAATCTTAGTATGAAACCGACGCTCAACATAGCTCATAAAATTTTGAAAACAAGAAGAACCTCAGATTTTGTGATTAATGGAAAGATCCAAGTAAAACGTGTAAAGTCATCAATAAAATGAACATAATACTTGTATCCATCCGAAGACACAATAGAACTAGGGCCCCAAACATCACTATGAATAAGCTGAAAAGGTGCAGTTGTTTTGAGATTTACAGAAGGAAACGTGAATGAGTGTATTTTCCCTAGTGCACAAGGATCACAAAACGTGATATCAGAAACCTCAGTCATGTTCATAGCTTTGAAGAAGGAATTTAATGCATTTTTTCATGGATGACCTAGTCTAACATGCCATAAACTTGTACCTAAGTTGGACTTAACAGCATAACATGTGGCTGTCGATTTATTTGGTGCAGAAACTTTCGATGGCTTGAATGTGGCTGACTTAGTAAGATCCAGATAGTAAAGGCCATCCTTAAGTCTGCCCTTCAGAAGGATTTTGTGAGAATGTTTGTCCTTGATACAGCAAAAATCAGAATGAAACTCTAAGAAAACATCATTATCAATAGTGAATTTGGATATACTCAGGAGATTCTTAGTGATATGTGGAACAAATAAAACATCACTTAGAAGAAGAGGTGAAGTGGACTGTGAACACGGAATCGAAGTAGAACCAATATGTGTGATAGGGAGTTTAGATCCGTTACCTACAGTTAGCACCTCAGTGCCATGATATGTGAAAGTGTTGCTTCGCTTAAACACACAACTGTTATGTAGACTGTTATCCACACACAGAGTAAAACAGCGGAATTAAACTCTTGAAGAACACCGAAGAAACTTTTTCTACAGATTATAATTATAATCTGTAGATGCCAATATGGCGAAATGATTCACTATAAAATTTACAGCGAACGTTACAAAAACTCACTACTTTACCACAAGATAAAGTCGGAAAGTTGAGTACTAAAACAATCTATCGAGATCTATGAAAAAGCTAAGAAGCTATCTCTCAAGATATATGAAAATACTAAATATTTCCTCACAACACTCGTGTACTAAAAAGAACAACCTTCTAACACCATTAGAAGTTAAAACACTTCGTCTGATATTGGAAATGTTACGAAAACAGACTCAACAACATAAACAGATCTTCAGATTCTTCTTCAAGGAATGCGTATCTTTGTTGTCGCTTTGCCTCAGCTTTTATAGACGTTAAGAGGCCTTCGACTGCAAGTAGTGGTCCACGATTTGGCCCACTAGGTAGTGACTAAGTCATGGCGATTAGTTGAATAACTTGCACCGGAAAGTAGGAACCCAATGACTTAGTCCTCACGATATGTAGCAATCTGTTTCTGTGTTCCCCAGTGTGTTACCATCGCATCCCGCGAAACATGTCGTAACCTCACACTAAGGATAAGAAACGGCAAAACAATATACAATAACTAACTCCTTGAAATCAGGAGAGTTAGTCCGAGTTAACCAACTCTAACAAACTCCCCCTTTTTGCCTTTCTTCACAAAACTTGTATACACAACACATCGCATGAGAATATATATACAAGACTCTCAATCCCAAAATACATAGACTACACTCCCCCTGTAAACAATCTCCCCCTGTTTGCATAAATATCCTCAGAACAGTTAATGCCACATATCCAGCAACAATCAACAAAACAGATTCACCATCAGAGTATAAACCATTCAACCAAACATAGAAAAACCAAAAGATGTCCAGCATCAAGCTACCACAACCTGTCTTAAAAACAAACATGTTCCAGATCAAAAAATAAAAAGTTCAAAAATTCAGGAGTGCATCCAACAGTTTCAAACGTCCACATCTTCAAACGTCCACATCCATATTACCGTGTCCACTTGTCATTCCAGCTTCAGCAGCTTCAGCTCCCCCTACTTGTTCTCCCCCTTTTTGAGAAGAAAGGAGTCCAAGTAAGTCAATGCGTAGGCCTGTAACTTCAATCCGAGCCGCACGTACACTATCCAAAAAACTTTGTTCAAGTTTTTGTGTACAGTCCAACAAAGCACAAACATTTGACCGGGATATGGAAATCATCTCTTCGGACCTAGCTTCAGAATCTTGCCCATCTGTAGACTTTGAAGGATTATTCCATGGCAAGTTGGGAAGCTTATTCCCTGAGAACAAAGTGTTGCTGATGGAGAATTGTTGAAAATCCTCGAATAGTACGTCTCGTGCTCCATCTGGTAACCCCTGTTTCTTCAACAATTGATATAGCAGAGATGGAAACGGAAGTAAAACAGGGTTCTGTTTTGCCGCAATGGCACCAAGTTGTTCAACTACCAACTTACCAAAGTTGAATGGTATCCCCTTTCCAATCTTATACAACAAAATACCGTGTTGCATAGTAACCACTGTACTATTTGACGACACAATCCAGTTGGTCGTCATTAGCTTAAACAGAACAGAATGCAAATACGTCAAACACCCACTAGACATTGGACTCTTCCATTTTTTAACCCTTCCCCCTGTTATCTCTTTTGCTATCTCATCATTGTCATCAACAGATACATCAACAGTTAGCTCATCAATCCCGTAAATAGCATTGATCTTACAGGCAGAAATATGAAACACCTTACGCCTAAAGTATACCTTACAGTACTTGTTCGATGTACAATCAGCAAAGGATTTTTCCATATTTGCGTACACATGCCTTATCACATTTTTGGGGTAGAGATGAATAGCCGACACAGTTTGAAGTAGACTACGTGCTTTCAAAAAATCAACAAGATTATTTTGTGCAAAGGTTACCTCATCAATCTTTCGCTCGTTCAAACACCTCAAGTGCTTCAGTTTTTCCCACCGTTTTTCAGCTTCTTTTGAGTAGAATTTGAAAGAAATTGCTCTCTCAACTTCAATGTCAGAGTCTCCAAAGATTGAAGGATTCTCAGAGCTTGAGTCCCAATTTTCCTCCTCGGAATATGGACTCGGTGGTGTTGGTGGAACAGTGGATGAGGGTGTTGTTGGAACAGTTGGAGGGACAGTGAACCCGGTATCCTGTACCATGCTTGCTTTTCTTTTTCCCTTCAATCTTGCTGCTTTCTTAAGTTCCTGAAGAATTTTGCCTAGTGAGACGTCGTCATCACTGGAGTCTGAATCAGGTCGATCGTGCTCATGTGGTTCCGAAACTTTGTCTTCTTCCTGGGGATCTGAGGAGTCACTATGGGATACCCATGTTTCTTCATCTGATTCGGAGGATGTCTCCTTAGCAGTCTGGCCATCACGAGGGTCGCCCGATTCTGGAGTAGGCTCTCTGGGAGGTGAAACTTTCTTTTCTTTATGGGCCTTTGACGGTAGAGAAATTTCCGGTGAGTCGCCAGTAATGTCAATGTGAATCGGTGAGCCCGGGCCTCCTCGTCGTGGTTGGCGTGGTATACGCTCCGACCTCCTTGTTGGCACAGTTGCCCTTTTTCGTTTCTTCGTTCCCTTCTCCATTTGCTTTGATGGTTCACCTTCCTCGGGATCTATGGTCAGAAGAGGAGTCGCCTTTACAGGTTCCATTTCCAATGCTAGAACCTTTTCCGGTACCTCCATCGGAGTCGCACTTGGGCCAGGTGTTGCGGACGGTGTTTGGGTCGCAGCCAGTGCTTGTTGCGATTCAGCGTAGCTTTCAAATTTTGCAGTCCGCGAGCGCAGGGTGGTGGATCCATTTTTCTGGCGAGAGAGAGTTTAAACGTACCAAAATAAAAGAGAGAGATGAAATGGAGCGTTTCAGCCTTTGCAATGAGTATAAAGCTCAGTGATGTGATCGATGATATGACCGTGTCGTTGTGGCAGATTATAGCGTACAGGCGAGAAAAGAGAATAGGCATGCAGTGATGTGATTTAAATCCAAAAATATCTCTCAGAATAAACCCTAATTTAAAGGAACAAACCCACATCATACGGCGCCATTAAAATAGGAGACAAATATGGGGATTTGTTGAGACAAATCAGATTAAATAAATGTGATACCAACTCAACCAATTTCTCACGATATCTCCAAAAGATAGGGGTAACAAGAACCTAAATTCCAAAAATTCGGGATTACTCACGGATATTTAGGGTATTTCACAAAATGTTATCATAACATCTCCATAAACATAAGCTCATTTTAATCGTAATAAGACATATAAATCTGACCCATGTAAAATTCGATTGCACTATTTTCAAAGCTTTGAAAGCAATCATGGCATGCACTGTTTTAAGGTAGCATCGCCATCGCGAACGCCGCGCCCCAAACTACTTTGGTGTTTTTCTCAGACATTAGATATTCTTCATCATATTGAGCTGTCTGTTAGGAGAACATGTTAGATAACAAACGTCAACACAGTAAGTGTTATCAAAACAGTTGTATCACCTTCGGATATTACATTTTGTGATACAAACAAATATATTCAAGCTTTATTGGCGAGAGCAAAGACCAAGAGATCTACGAAGACTCATAAATCTCTCGTGATCTAGGGGCTTAGTGAAAATATCAGCGATTTGGTTTTCGGTTTTCACATAATCTAACCTGATTACCTCATCCTCCACCAAATCTCTTATAAAATGGTGTCGATATCTATGTGTTTTGTCCTAGAATATTGAATGTGATTTTAGAGATATTGATTGCACTTATGTTATCACAATATACCAACATTTCAAAGCTCACAATACCATAGTCGTTACATTTGTTTCAACCAAACGAGTTGTGTACAACAACTTCCAACAGCTACGATTCTCGCTCGGCAAGAGATAATGAGACACAATTTTGCTTACGACTATGCCAAGACACCAAATTATTTTCAAGATAAAATAGCCCCACTGCATTTTCTATCATCCGTATCTCCACCCAATCCGAATCACTAAATCCAACCAAATTCGTGTTCGTGTCTTTGAAAAGAAAATGCAAGGTCGGTGTTCCGTAAACATACCGATAACACGCTTGATCGCCTTTAAATGTGATATTTTGGCTTAGCTTGGTACTGGCATACACACACACCTGAACATCAAATGCGGTCGTGGTGGTGTGAGATATAGAAGACTTCCTATCATTGATCGTAGAGTGTTGGGTCAACATCTCTCCAAGATCATCTCCGTCGGTTGTCACTTGACCCCATTGAGTTTTCATATGCTTTGCTCCTTCTAGCTCGAATTTTTCACCATATCCCTTGCATACTTGCTTTGGGACACGAAAATTCCATCATCCATTTGCTCGACTTGAGACCTAAGAAATATGTTAGTTCTCCTACCATGCTTATCTCAAATTTAGACGACATAGCACCAAGAAACTCATCAACATATTTTGTGAGGTAGATCCAACAATCATATCATCCACATAAATTTGTGTGATAAGAATGTTATGCTGACTTCGTTTTATAAACAATGTTCTGTCAGCATTCCCTCGAACAAACCCGAAATCAATTAAGAACTTTGTTAAGTGACCATACCATGCTCTCGGTGCTTGCTTGAGACCGTATAACGCTTTCTTTAACCTGAAAACATGGTTAGGCTTGTGTGGATCTTCAAATCCCTTGGGTTGTTCGACGTATACCTCTTCTTTGAGTTCACCATTTAGGAACGCTCATTTGACATCCATTTGGTATAGCTTGATATTCAGATAGCATGCAATGGCTAGGAGCAACCTTATGGACTCAATGCGTGCAACCGGTGCAAATGTATCATCAAAATCTATGCCTTCCACTTGAGTGTATCCTTGTACGACAAGTCTGGCTTTGTTGCGGGTTATGACACCAAATTCGTCCGATTTGTTCTTGAAAATCCACTTTGTTCCGATAACATTCCTGTCAACAGGTCTCGAAACAAGATACTACACATCATTTGAACAAATTGGTTAAGTTCATCATGCATAGCAACTACCCGTAACTCATCACCCAAAGCTTCTTTTATATTCTTAGGCTCAATTTAGAGACAAAGCATATAAAACACGGCATCAAGACATATGGATGAAAAACATACCATCTCTCCGTAGTTCAATGGTGTTATACCGTGTTCGAATACCATCTTGAACGCCACCTATGACTTGAGAGATTGGATGGTTCTTACGTATTCTTCCCGGAGGATCACGCCGTTTTGTTGTTGGGTGTCGGTTTCACTTCATCCTCCGTGTCACCGAACCTTCGGATGTTTGCGCTAATGTTCCAAAGGGTCGTGGCCTCAAAGCATTGGGACATCACTATCGCTAGCATCCCGCTGGATGTGGTCTTCTATCAATTCAGCCACATTTTCATCCCGCTTTTCCTCGCGAGATTAGCAAGATCATCAAAACAACATTTATGGACTCTTGAATGGTCCGTAATCTCGATTATATACACGGTATGCTTGACTATTTAGAGAGTACCTACGAAAATTCCTTTATCGCTCTTCTCATCAAACTTGGTGAGATACTCTATCATTCAAGATGTAACAAACACACCCAAACACGTGAAAGTACTTGAGATTAGGTTTCTTCCTTCGTAATTTCATATGGTGTTTTGAAGGAACCCGGTCGAATGTTCACGCGATTGTTGATATGACATGCAAGTTGTTAACGACCGCCCGTAAGCGTTTGGATGCACCTTTAAGCTTAACATAACTCATGCCATTTCTATCGAGTTCGATTCTTGCGCCACCACACCATTTTGTTGAGGTGTTTTGGCGAGAGAATTCTTGAAAATTCCTTTTCTCACAAAATTTGTGAAAGAGATATTCTCGAACTCTCCCATGATCCGATTCGATCCTCGACATGAACACCAAACATGTTAAAGATTCTAGCAAAGAGGATTTTAAACGTTTCAAATGTGTCTGATTTTTCTCGTAAGAAGAATGTCCATGTATACCTTAAAAAATCATATACAATAACATATGTATACCTCACACCTAAGCTTTCGATCTCGACAGCCCTACTAAGTCCATGTGAAGCGTAACTCAAACAAAGTGTTGTACCAAAATGTTGTTCACGATGTTGTACAACCGCGTGGGGAACATGGGTCTGCTTTTCCTTCGACAATCACCACGCACCACCTTTCCGCCTTCTCGCCAACTTGGGTAGTCCTCGATCTTCCATCTTGTTCAACCTATCAAGATTTCTAAAGTTAGTATGTCCTAACTTCGATGCCATAACACACTCTCATCAATTTGCGCCTTATCGCACTTTGGTCTGCCGGCCATATAATGCTTATCGGTGACCTTTGACCTTCATGAGACATGTGTTCTTACCATCATAGACCTCACAAGAATCCTTGTCAATTTCACTGCAACTCTTCATCACATAATCGACTTATGCTTATGAGATTTGCCATTAAACCTGCGACGGCAAGACATTCTTGAGGCTAGGTAAACCTTGGACATTTAGGAGTCCTTTGCCTATGATTTTTCCTTTAGAACCACCTCCAAAAGATACACTACCCCATCATACGACTCAGAGTTGAAAGGCACCATTACGGTCATGTGACTCGAACAACCGCTATCAAAATACCATGAACCCGAAATGTTAGTTTTCAACGTAGGTAAACAACATGGCAATTAATCTCATCTTTCCCGACCCAAACTTTCTTTGAGTCGGTTCCTCTATTGGTCGTGTTTGACGCAGTGTGTGTAGCACACTCGGGGGGTGCGCACGTAGTGTTCCTATAATACGACCTAGGCATCATCCTATATCCATTAAAATCAGCCTTTAGTTTATAAATGAAGGCCTAATGTGACCAGTGTAGAGCAAGAATGACATACGATGTTCTATGTTTTCTCCGTGTCATTTTTACCCTATTAACTAATTCACCTTCTTTAATCTAATGGTTTCCATTTGTGGCAACAATTGTGGGAACAATGAAGTTAGCAACATGAGTAAAACCTAAACCAGAAGTATATGTCTTACCCATTAACAAAGCATCATCTAATTTAGATGTACCTGTGTTCCACTTTTTGAACGTACCTAGTGCTACTTCAAGTTGACAAGTCACCTTGTGTAGTTCGACTTCCTTTGTGTCACCAACACTTCAAGTTTAGCCGAGATGCTTTCACTCAGATTCTCTTGATGTGAGCTCAAGATCTCGACTTTGTCCTTTCCATTTTCCAAGTAGTTCGTCGTATAGCTTCTTCAACTCTTGAACTATGGTGATCGTATCTTCATCATACTCGCCCTCACAATCTGTATCATTCACAAGAGCATTTAAGCAAAACAAACTTGAATAATAGTCGAGACCATACCTGTTTGATACTGGATCAAAACTGGCTGCATTTTCCTCATTGTCTGATAATGTTCTGGTGACTGCGACGTGGAGTGCTGTGGCAATAGGGCTGGTCGCAGCGTCGCTGTCATTAGTTACCTCTTCGAATAACTCAGCTTCGTCATCACTCCATGATACCCAGTACGACTTTCCTCTCTTCCTTAGGGTGTTAGCACATTGGTTGGCATAATGACCATACCCTTTGCACTCACGGCATTGGATACAGTCAATGTTGGAGGAATCATACCTAAACGTGTCTCGAGGAAAAGACTTCCTCACCGGTCTTGGTGGAGTGAAGCTTTGAGGTTTTGAAGACGGATATTCTACCATTCGATGACTTTGATCCATAGTCTGCTTGAGCTTTCTCTTTGTTCATCTTCCTTACCATAGTGTTGAATTTCCGGTGATTAGAGCAACATCATCGCCGCTTTGATCTCCCGCACTCTTCTTCATCATCCAACTCGATTATCTCCCGCGATGTTCCATCGGATGTTGCACCAAAGAAGGAAGGCAACGATCGACTTCTTATGGATTGCATTTCTCCTCCAGATTCATCTCAGATGTCTTTAGTGAATTCATGAGATCCATGAACTCAATGGTCGCAACCGCTTGAGATGTCTCAATAGCCGTGACCTTCATCTCAAATCTTCGGGTAAGGTTCAAGAGCCTCGACACCAACAACTTGTTACTTATAGCATCACCAAGATCTCGCACTCATTGGCAATATCCAATATTCTTTTCGTGTAGTCGTTGATGTTCTCTTCTTCTCCCATCTTCATATTCTCGAATTTGAAGTGAGAATGCGAAGTCGAGACTCCTTTATACTTGTATCACCCTCACAATGCCGTTGAAGAACATCCCACGCATCTTTGCGACGCTACCGTTTTGATCAATTTGAACATCGCCATGTCCACGGATGCGTAAATGGCACCGAGGGCCTTCTCGTTGAAGTTTGCATCGTCAACCCGATCTCTTGTCCATTGTGCGACGGTGTTGGAGTAACATCGCCCAACATCGCTGGTCTTTGGGATGACCATCCGCTCTCCAAGGATCGCCATGCTTTGACATCAATGGACTTGATGTATGAGCTAATTCTCGTATTCTAGTAGGAGTAATTCGATCCATCCAAGATTGGTGGTCGATAATAACCAAGACTGCTCAATCCATGGCGAAATAAATAAATAAGATACCTAATGTGATCTCACTCGGTGTCGAGTGTAAGCTCGATACCAATTGAAAGTATTGCTTCGCTTAAACACACAATCATATGTAGATCTGTTATCCACACACGTAGTAAAACAAATGAATTAAACTCTTGAAGAACACCGAAGAACTTTTTCACGATTATAATTATAATCAGAGATGCTAATATGGCTAAATGATTCACTATAAAATTTACAATAACATTACAAAACTCACTACTTTACCACAAGATAAAGTCGAAAGTTGAGTACTAAAACAATCTATCGAGATCTATGAAAAGCTAAGAAGCTATCTCTCAAGATATATGAAAATACTAAATATTTCCTCACAACACTCGTGTACTAAAAAGGACAACCTTCTAACACCATTAGAAGTTAAACACTTCGTCTCGATATTGGAAATGTTACGAAAATGCACTCAACAACATAAACAGATCTCGCATTCTTCTTCAAGGAATGCGATCTTTGTTGTCGCTTGCCTCGCCTTTATAGACGCTAAGAGGCCTTCGATCGCAAGTAGTGGTCCACGATTCGCCCACTAGGTAGTGACTAAGTCATGGCGCTAGTTGAATAACTTGCACCGGAAAGTAGGAACCGAACAAACTTAGTCCTCCCGATATGTAGCGATATGTTTCGTGTTCCCAAAGGTGTTACCATCGCATCCCTCGAAACATGTCGTAACTCGCACACCAAGGAGAAGAAGCGGCAAAACAATATACAATAACTAACTCCTTGAAATCGTGAGAGTTAGTCCGAGTTAACCAACTCTAACAATATGGATATTGAGTTGGAAGAGAGTTGGAATTGGCTGTAACATGAGCTGGTGCACCAGAGTCCGGATACCAATCTGAGAAGTTGGAAGCTGAGGCTGGGAATTGAGTAGTGGACCCTGTGTATGCCGTAGGAGCAGACTGAGATGTAGAAGTGGTCTGAGAAGCTTGAGTATGCTGTGATTGAGGATATGAACCGGTAGTGATTTGTTGCGATTGAGAATGTGGACTGGTGTTGACAATATGAGCTTGTGGTTGAGTGGGAGCAGTGAGTAGAGACTCGTCCGATGAACCGACATCAAATCTCTTGTAGCACTTTGACGCCACGTGATTATTTTGCCACATAGTTGATAAATTAACTGCTGCCATTGGAGAACCTACCTCCTCCTCTACCACGGTTGTCAAACCTCTTCCGCACCTATTTCCACGGCCACGATATTGACTATATTGAGTGTGATAAAGATTTGCCTCATGTTAAAACGCCATGCTCATGATTTGTAATATGACTTGATTTTGTAATCAAGTTCATGTGTTTCGAGAGCAAACCGAACTTCATGTAACTATAATTCTTCACACTTGATGCAAGTAGCACACTTATGCTTTCAAACTCGTGTCCAAGTCCTCAAGAATATACGAAACCAAATCAATCGAAATGGATTGACCTATGTTGAACAATTGGTCATTGATTTCTCGAACTTAGAATGTAGTCATCTATGGAGCTCGCTTCCTTCTTCAAAGACCGCAGGTTGAGAGCTAAGATGCATAGCACGAGCCTTTGATTGAGAATGGAAAAGAGTTTCAAAACAAATTCAGATTTGAGTCATGTGGTGCATCTTCCTATATACCCCATCATTTGAGGAGAAATAGAAGCTAGGATCCGGTGAACATGAACCGATCGCGACGCAGCCAGTGAGATAAAGAGGATTAACTTCAGATTCAAGATCGCCTGCTTCGACGCAGCACGGATCCGTAATCAAGAATTGGGCGGGAGATGCTTGAAGAAGAATATCTTCAAATCCATAAGCTCGAGTCAGAAGCGAGCACTCTGAACTTCCGAATCAGACTGGTACGATCCAATTTCGACTAATCGATGCATGGAGGAAGATGGATGTGGTGGTGATTTCAATCAAGGATTCATGGATCCGGATAGAAAACGGTAGAGAAAAAAATTAGATGAAATAGAAACCAAGCTCGATACCATGTTTGATAATGAAGAAGAAGAAAAGTTCTTTGTATTCATATGATTCCTCCTTATATACTGATTTAGAATATAGCCTCAGACGTGTATATACGTATGCATGTATCCCAGAATTCAACCATCTAACCGCCTAACTAATGTTTTAACTACTTACAACAGATTTACATAACAACTTTAACAAACTAATAACAATAACATCAGAATCTTAATAATTGGAAATTGTTTCAAATACAAATATTACTCAACTAAACTCATGTGACCTCTGGCTGTTACTTAAGAAGGTGACTAGGAGGTGGAGAAAGATACAAGTGGAATGTGTTATTCTTATGTGCATTCTTATTGTTATGATTTGTATGTTTAAAATTGAGAATCACCATGACCATATCTAGTAGTGCTGGCAAGCTCCTGATATCGAAGAGGCGCGAGAAAATGGAGCGAGAAGAGAAGAGAAGAGGCTTTTTTAATTTTAAGTTTTTTGTTTATATATATAATGTGGAGTTCGATCATTTTCTTTAATTTATGAGTCAAAATTTCATGTGGTATCTGGTGAGCTACATCGACATTTCGAAACCACAAAATAACCTCTGGGACATGTTAATTTGATAATTACATCCATAATTTATAATATTACTTAATATTATCGATAATTTAAGATATTTCAAAATAATTCTTGTATGACTTTAATATTCTTGATCCTTCTTTACGTATTTAATTAAATAAACATATATGTAAATCTGATGTACCGTGTTTCTTCACATTATTTGATGAAACGTGAGTTACGTGTTTCGGTTTACCCAAACTCTTCTTATTAGGTCGAGGTTGAAGATTTAGTAAGAAAATGTAAGAAATACCTTGTATCAAGTAGAATGAAAGTGATTCAGTAAGAGAATGGTGTACTATTCAAGTGCTCAACTTGACTAGTGCACGAACTTAGTTCACTTGAAGATCGAAAAGACTGCAACAGAGTTGGATGGGTCATTCGGAGATGACTATGATGCTCAAGTCAGTTTTTGAACAAAGAATGTATTATATGTAGTCAAGTATCTAGATAACGTATCTTTGTATAAATGAGGGATAGATGGAGTATTTATAGGTAAATATGCATGGAGGGCATATTCAACATTTTTACCCTACTTTGAGAGTGTTTTAGTCATTTGTAAGGGCGACACGTTTTCGGGCCTCAGGGTTGAGATGCCGAAAAGTGTATAACATCCCTACAAGTTTGTTAGAATATTAGAATAAGAGCCAATGAGAAGAAGACACGTGGAATGGTCCCCAACTACGTTTTTTCGTATAAGACAATGACAGACTGTAGATATATGTAAGCTTTGCCTTTTAATAAGTAGGTATGTCAATAGGGCCAACACACTCGGGTTCTTGGGCTACTAGGATCAAGTTATTCGGATTGACATTTTTTTCGAGTAAGAAATTTTCAACCCTAACCTTAAACATTTAGGTTTCGGACTAACCCATCGGGTCAATCACGTCGAAAGCTTATGAAAAAAATTAACACACACACACACATATATATATGTATGTATTTCTTGATATTTCTATATTTATAATAAACAAATACACACAAAAGTCAAAATGATAAGTTAACAAACATAAAATTCAAAAGAATAAAAATTATCCGAAAAAGACGTAAAATTACATGACATGAAAAATAACGATAAAGTATTCAACAATAATTTCCTCATAATATCCCATATATGATTCTAAAGTCTAAACACTGAATAACATCTAGTGACGTAACCAAATATTTTCCTCATGATGGCCTAACTTATCGCAATTTAAAAGAAAAAAATCAAGAAATATTTTAAAACTAAAATTAGAAATAAATAATTATAATATAATACCATTTAAATTACATTACAATATTAAAATAGAAAATAGTGCTCATAACTAATTTTTTTTAATAAGCTTTAATATTCATATTCCAAATAACTAAATGATCTTTAATAATATGATACAATTATAATGGAGATAAAACTTATATCCTAAAAGAATCTAATAAGTTAATTCACTATAATACCATTTAAATTACATCACAATATTAAAAATAGAAAAAAATGCTCATCACTAAATTCTTTTTTTTAATATGCCTTAATATTCATATTCCAAATAACCAAATGACCCAATTATTAAAATTCATGTCATCCACAAAGTACTATATTCTTGGTGGACGAAAGGAGTATTAATATTTATTTGTAATATTCACGTTCTTATTTAAATGCTTACATATATTAGTAATATTTTAATTTGGTTTTAGATAGAAGGGAGTATTAAAGCCAAACAATTATTAAAATTCATGTAATCCAAATAATTATTAAAATTCTTGTCATCCACAAAGTGCTACACTTTTGGTGAACGAAAGGAGTATTAATATTTACTCTGTAATATTCATGTTCTTATTTAAATATTTACATACATTATTGTAATAACTATATATATATATATATATATATATATATATATTTAGGGAACCCGCGTAGTTAATGGACATTATTATCTGAGTTTCTGACGAGAACGATGAGTACAATTATTTTTAATTAGATTAAGACAAGCACGTGTATATATATTAAAGAAAAGTTTAGGTGTGATTTTTAAAAAAATGATCTAATATTATGCGACAAATCATTAAAATTATTTTGATTTTTATTAGAACTAACATTTGTAAATCTGAGATTTAGCTCGCAGGCTACTGGCCCACTTAAAGGCCGAAAGAATAATAGACGCTCCCGCATGACGCGCGACATCAAAATTTTGAACTTTCGTCCTTTGACAATATTACCCTTCTCACTTTCCTAAATCTCAATCAAATCCCAAACATTGGATTTTTTTCTTTCTTAATTATATAAATTTGTTTTTCTTTTGCGGATAATTTTTTTTATAATAAATTTGTATAACTTTTTTAAATAATTTTCTTAATTTTAATAAAAAATTCAATCAGTTTATATAATCTTTTGCGGATGGAATTATCATTATACTCTCACCCCTCAGTAATGAAGCTATATTTTTGAATTTTTCTTCACTTTTTTCTTTTTTAGATTTTAAAACCCCGCATTTTCCAACGGCCGCCTTTTTCAATTTCGTCAGTGAACCAAACCCTTTCTCTCTCCGAATTGATTATACTGTGTGATACTGTTAATATTCATTTATTTTTCGTTCTGTTGTTTCAATCTCCTTTTCTCCGTGCTGTGCACGAGATTTTGTGGAGTAGTTATATTTGGTAAGTAGACCGCGTTGCTAATCTTTTGAATGATTGCTTGATTTCCTGTAGAATGTTTAACCTCCTTTTTCAAGTTTTTAAAAGTTGAAAACAAGTGGAAATTGAAAAGTCTATATCTAACGGTTGATTTATTGCTTGAGGAGTTATGGCGCATGGGGAGTGAGAGTAATGTGATCTGTGGTGTCTGAATTTCGTTTTCTGAATTTATCTGTTTTAAGTTAAGTGGAGTGCAATTGGGGAAGGTGAGGATTGATTTGTTGAAGAGCTATAAGAAAAGCAGAATCTATGGTACACGATAAGAAGCAAGGAAGATATGGAAGAGAACTTTATTTCATTGATATCAAAGGTTACATTCAGAGAGAGAAATTCAACCCACAGAAAATAATCTGCACGATACATTTATAAGCTACGCTAAATGGTAAGCTCAACAAATATCTTCTAACTGAATCTAAACAAAATAACAGCATCACTAACAAACACCACGTGGCAAGATTCCCCAACGATATGCATGACATATGCATGTTATTAGACACAAAAACCAGCAACACCATCTTCCTTCACCGCACCCCATGCACCGTAGCTTATCCACCTTGACTTTCTTTATCAAGAGTCGAATCTTGCCGGGTCTCTACATTTCTAAGAAGTCGGGCATGGTGAATGTCCACCATCCCGAGCTTGAATAAAAGGAAGCGAAATCGAGGACCAGGAAGACTCTTAGTAAACATATCAGCCAACTGCAGGTCCGTTGATATATGAAGAGGAAGAACAAAACCAGATTTGTAATTGTCGCGAACAAGATGACAGTCTATGTCCAGGTGTTTAGTCCGTTCATGGAAAACTTGATTTTTCGTGATATGGATGGCAGCCTGGTTGTCACAATATAGGGAGATAGGTAAAGGAATAGAGATTGAGAAGCAAGAGCAAAGATATGACAACCACCATAGTTCACGAACAGTAGTACTGAGGGCTCGATATTCGCTTCAGCAGAAGAAACTGACACCGTGGTTTGCTTCTTGCACCGCCATGAGATTAAACACTCCCCAAGAAACAAACAATAACCTGTTAATGATCTTCGAGAGTCGTAGGTGATGCCCAATCGGCCACAAGATCCTTGCGCACGGAGAGAACGTGAAGATGGAAAGAATAATCCAAGGGAAGGACACCCCTTCAAGTACTTGAGGACATGGATAGTTGCATCCCTGCTGATGTCGACAAGGATGAAACGATTGGCTCAATCACGAGCCACGAGCTAATGTTCGGCCGAGTGAGATTCAGATAAAGAAGTTTTCCCACGAGACGGCGATATGGTTCGGGATCAACCAAAGCAGGCATGGAGGAGCTGGAGAGAGAGAGACCTGCAGGGAAAGGAGTAGATGTAGCTCGACATCCAATAAGCCCAGCGGAAGAAACCAAGTCAAGAGTATATTACGATTGATTTAAGGTCCGGATGAACCATAAGCCACCTCCATGCCCGTAAAATATCTAGCCATACCCAAATCTTTGATGGAGAAAACTATATTCAAGTAGCTTTTCACTCATCTACAAGAGACCCACAAGCACTGTGATCGAATATCATCAACGAGACAAGTAAACAAGGAAAGTAGTTCCAAGACCCTTAGTAAAAAGGCAAGGATCATGTGGGACCGAGTAAAGCCAAATCAAGCAACTTTGAGCAAAATTGCCCATTCTCTAGAGGCCTCGCTTAACCCGCATAAGCTCGGACAACTTGCATACTGACCTCTCTTTGCCTTGGTGTATCCCGGAGGAGGAGTCATGTAAATCTCCTCATTAAGAAAGCCATGCAAAAAGCATTATTCACATCAACTTGATGTATAGCCCAATCAGAATGGTTGCTATGGCTATGATGAATCGAACCGAACAAGTTTAGCTCATCGGAGAAAAGACCTCAGTAGTCAATTCCAAACTCGATCAGATCCTTGGCCACAACCCTTGCCTCAATCTATCGATCGAGCCATCAAGATTCAACTTCACTTTGTAAACCCATTTACAGCCAATGGGCCTTTTTCCTGATGGTAAGTCCATAATGATCCAAGTGTTGTTCGATTCTAGAGCATCAATTTCCTTTCCCATTGCTTCGACCCACTCCTTTGTCTGACTAGCCACCTTATATGAAGAGGGCTCCTGAAAGCTGCTGACCTTAATCAAAAAGGCAGAATAATGAGGAGTAATACATGGTGACGAGCAAAAGGGAAAGGTTGGAGGAGTCAACCCAAATGCAGTGGGTGTTGTAAGGGCATTTGAAAAATTAATTTCATGAACATAGTCATCTAGCCATTTTGGAGTCTTAGTCTGTCTCTTTCGCGCTTTGCATGATGCAGGAGCAATGTCCTCATTAGTCGCCGAGATAGAAGGCCTCAATCGTGTAAACCGATACACCTTCATCAACATCCTCGTTATGATCACCATGTGAATCAATAACATGGCGAGTGGAAGCCTCTTCTTCAATAGGAAATCTGGGCAAGACTTCCAGAGATTCAGAAACAGACTGAAAAGGATATGTATGTGGGATGAACTTCACATCTCGACCAACAAACACCTGTGAATTATCCATATCAAACAATAAGAAGCCTTTGTGAAACGCAGCATACCCCAAAAATATGCATTTTAAACATCTACTATCAAACTTGCTTCTATTAGGTGAAGTGTTGACAGCATATGCCAAGCATCCAAATGGATACACTTTGTCCAACTTCGGCTCTTCTCCATATAGCAAAGAATAAGGACATTTCCACTCTAAAATTTGACTTGGCATTCTGTTCAAAAGCCATGTTGCCATTAACATTGCATAGCACCAAAATTTTTCTGGAAGCCCACTGTCAAACATGACAGCTCTAGCTATTTGCAAAAGACTTCTATGTCTTCGCTCAACAACTCCATTTTGTGGGGTGAGTATACACAAGATTTTTGGTGTATAATCCCACGCCTAGACAATAAATCCTCCATCTTCGATTCACAAATTCGCACCCATTGTCTCGTCCGAATATATTTGATATTTCTCTCAAATGTGTTTTAATCATATCGATAAAGCCGTATTTACGTAACATACTTGATCCTTTGCATTTATCAAATAAGTCCATGTTACCCACCGTAATCCTCCACCAAAGTATCCATGAACCTAGCATTGTCAATACACTCAACATTGTATGCCCCCAAACATCTATATGCACAAGCTCAAATAATGATGATGTTCTTCATTTAACACAGAAATGGCAATCGAGTTTGTTTAGATCGAAAGCATACCGCATTCTTTATGGACTTTCATCTCGCATACGTGATGACACCTTTGAGAGTGTATGTGCTTCATAGATTGTATAGAGGATGTCCAAGTCGATATGCCAATCTTTTGCTTCAGGCCGACCGACCGATATGGAATTGCACACATTCCCCTTCTTCATAACATATAAATTTCCTATACCTTCTCCTACTCCCAAGATGCAATCCGAATCTATCCTTTGAATCACACAATGCGTTCCAAGAAAAACACATCGAGCAGAATTTTCTTTTATTAGCTGCGCTACTGATATTAGGTTGTGAGTAAATGCAGGTGCTAGAAGAACATTTTGAAGGGTAATGTCATCATTGATTTCCACATTCCCTTTATGCAAAACCTTCTTTATACTTCCATCGGGAAGGTGAATATCTTGCCGCTCATCAAGCTTAATCCAAGTTTTCATCATCTCAGGGTTGCAACATATGTGCGTATAGCTCCGTAATCCACAATCCAATGGTTCCTCTCCATTCCATCTAAAACTCCAAACGCATAATGGCCATCGAACTCCTTATAACAATCTGGATTATCTTGTACCATATTGGCTTTGTATTTTTGTTTCAGTGAATCCTCCTGTTTCTCACTCATCATTTTTCCCATATACTTAGTCAATTATTCTCAGATTAACTTTCCAATATTCGGATTAGTGTCATGCATCTCAACACTATCATTGCTCATTTCCTCATCGACATGAAGTCCCTCAAACAGTTAGCTCGCATCTTCCCTTTGCCTCCTTTATTTTCTTAAACCACTGTATCCATGTAATCAAACATTCCTCTCTTCGTGTCCCGCCTTTCCACAATGATTACAAGACAAGTTCACCTCTCCTCTACTTCTTCTCCCTTGAACCGATATACTCTACCTCCTTTATCACCTGGTATGTCACATTCACGGCAATAGAGTTGTTCATCCCTGTGAAGTTATCACTTGATATCTTTTGATCTTCAATTTGTAGAATCATTGAATATGCCTTATCAACATTAGGAAGAGGATCCATAAATAAAATATGGTTTCGAGTATTATCATACCCATCATTCAAGCCATTAAGGAACTGCATTAGTTTCTGGTTTTCCTCTCTCTCAACCACTTTATTTCTCGCACTGCATTTACACATAACAGGAGGTAGAATCATGTCTAGCTCGCTTCACATGCTAGTTAGTTTATTAAAATAAACTAATACACTTTGATTCCCTTGGCTGAAAGCACTTATCTGTCTTTGTAATCTGGCTATCTTAGGCCCATTACTCTTCCCAAATCGTGAGTTAATGCATCCCATGTGTCCTTAGTGTTATCGATATGAATGAAGGCATCAACAATCTCCTTAGATATAGAATTTATAATCCAAGATAATATCATATAGTCGACTTTAATCCATGATTTGTAATATGGAGAATTTCGTGATAGCTTAGGTAAACTTCCATCTAAGAATTCCGTTTACTTTTTGCCCTAATGCACGCTTTTATGTTTCTACTCCAATTCAGAAAATTATTTCCATTTAGTCGAAATGAAACCAACTCGCATACCGTGATGATCTCCATTATGTAGTTGCAATATTTCCCCAATTTGGTTGCTGTTTGATCCACTAGATTCTTCTCCTCCATTTCTGCGAAGATGTGGAAACTCTTCCTCATCTTCTTCCTGGTCTTCTCTTCTTCCATTTCTAGCTTCATCTTCGACCAATGTATTCCATCCTACTCTTCGATCTTTCACCATTTTAATTTTCTGATGTTAGATGGCTCTGATACCATATAAGAAAAGCAGAATCTATGGTACGCGATAAGAAGAAAGGAAGATATGGAAGAGAACTTTATTTCATTGATATCAAAGGTTACATTCAGAGAGAGAAATTCAACCCACAAAAAATAATTTGCACGATACATTTATAAGCTACGCTAAATGGTAAGCTCAACAAATATCTTCTAACTGAATCTAAACAAAATAACAGCATCACTAACAAACACCACGTGGGAAGATTCCCCAATGATATGCATGACATATGTGTTGGAAAAATGGTGTATGTAATAAGACAAGATTTGCCAAGGACACAACTTAACAATGTAAATGTAGAAGAAGATCAAACTTAAAATGAACTAAATCGAATTGAAATACAATTTAAACAAAATCGTATTCTAGATGCCGAGTCGAGGAGGCCTCTTTCCTCAAGACGAGATACGCCCGTAGTGCCCCTGGCTCGCGTATCGTCCCAAAGACGAAACGGCGCTGTCTCGTAGGTGGCAAAGACCAGCAGATCAACGAGCTCGACGAACCGGACGGAGATGAGGATGAGCTGGACACAAAATGTATGCAGTGGAGGTTTCTAGGTATGCTGGAATGCTTTTTGCGAGAGGTGGTTTGCGCCGGGAGACATGTCATATTTATATAGCGCCGCCCCTCACGGGAGCATGTCGAGTCAACACCGCATTGATGTCGGGTGTTACGGAGTTATGTCCCTATTGAGTGCGCGGCGGTTTCGGAGACAACGTGGGCACATTTCCGTAGAGCCATCATGTCGGAACGCTACCGACGGTTACGACAACCGACAACGCTGCGCCCAGTGTTCATTGGACGATCCCATCGCCTCTTCAAGTGCACAAAGAAGCCCAACGGATTGGGCCACACAAGTTGGGCCGGACCAACTCCATCTGGGCTCGATCAAACGTTGATCCAAAATATAGCGGCAATGGGCCACGGAACCAGCCCACGAGCAAGCCCACGAACAGCCCAAAGACCACCCAAAGACCAATTACCAAGATCCACGATCCACGATCCACGGACCACGGAACCGAACCGAGCCGAGCCGGCCGCACGGTGCGGCGCTGGGCACAGGCGGCGGCGGGCGGCGGCGCTGGCGTGGGCTTTCCACCCATCACTTGTGCACATAATTATACTAAGTGTTCAATGAACCACTTATATAGACAATTAATGAAGATACATTAATCAATGTGGGATAAGGATTAATTAATCCATGCTTATCCCCTTAATCACATAACTCCATGTTTAAGTGACCAACTTTGATCCACTATTTCACCACCGAAATCGGATTTGAGAATGTGAATACACCACCATCATCTACTCAAAACGAGATCGATCCTATGCCGCTTAATTTCATAAAATTAAACGTTACGTCACTCAAAATCTTGGTCAAAACTTGACCACATATATAATATTATATATATATGCACGCCGATTTCAACAATCCCCACATGAGTGGAAATAGCCATATGCATGATGCGCATACGCCTCACCCTCAAGAGATGTTAAAATATTTGGACAGTGGTTTATGGCCTCAACCTTCCATAGTTAGTACCATCGAGTACACAAAGGATTAGTGGACACGATGCGCGAACTATTCCCCACAACGCGTAATCGAGACAATGGTATTAACACTTTAACACCTCAACCTCATTCGCTCTCACGCTTGATTCCATTTTGGCCATGGACATCCACTTTGGATTCATAAGTGTTTTGTTTGAAGCGCCCTCATTTCGCACTTACATAGGTGATTCTTTACCGGTATTCTTGCCATACTCAACCTCCTCGAGGTATCTTAAGAATCATTAAAAGTCAACGACTCAACCTCACCACTAAGCAGTTTTTCAACACTCGCTTGTCGCCTAGGAATGACTAACTCGAGTGTTTATACACGAACTCCTATAGCTTAGTTCTCCCATTGAACCAAGTTCTTGGGATCTCCAACCATCATGGTCAAGTTACCACTATGATTGTTCTTAAGATGTGGATTTTAATCCCATTCCTCTAGCAACTTGATCATTTGATCCCTTAAACCCTTTGGTTAACGGATCCGCCAGATTATCTATCGACTTGACATAGTCAATTGATATAACCCCACTTGAGATCAAATGCCTCACGGTATTATGTCGCCGACGATATGTCGAGACTTACCATTATACAAACCACTTTTCGCCCTTCCAAGCTGCTTGGCTATCACGTTGAATCATCACTAGTGGCACGTGTTTAGACCAACATGGAATATCTTCCAAAATTACGGAGCCACCGGCTTCCTCACCACTTTATCCAAAGTTATGAATTTCGATTCCATGGTGGACTGGCTATACACGCCTGCTTCGTGGATCTCCAAGAAACAAAGATCTCCCACAATCGTGAACACGCACCCACTTGTAGAAAGTGAATCTTCGTGTCGATATCCAATTGGCATCACAAGCATTCTTCAAGTACGGGGATATCTCGTGAATGCAGCCCGTGATTTTGAGTATACTTCAAGTACCTCAAACTCTCACTGAGCCTTCCAATGCTCCCTTTCGATTGCTCGTAACGACTCAATTTATTCACTACAAGAAGCTATGTCGTCGTCGGGTGCAATTTGTAAGATACATCAAACACCGATGACCTTAGCATAGTCTTCTTGCCCAACAGTTCACCCATGTTCTTACTCAAGTGAACATTGAGCTCCAATGGGTCTTAGCAGCAAACTATCAAACGCGCTGAATTTCTTAAGCACTTTCTCGACGAGTGAGATTGTGTCAAGACAATTCCGTCTCGATCTTCTTAAAATCTTGATTCCAAGAATCACATCAGCTAATCCCATGTCCTTCATGTCAAAATTTCGCTAATATGCGCTTTGTGTCATTAATGACTTGAGTATTGCTACCCATGATCAACATGTCATCTACATACGCACACACTATAACATAATCATTATCGTTGTTCTTAACGTGGACACATTTGTCACATTCGTTGATTTTGAAACCATTTGCCAACATTACATTGTCAAATTTCATGCCATTGCAACGGCGCTTGTTTCAAACCATAGAGACTTCACGAGTTTGCATACCTTGCCTCTCGACTGTGTACTACAAACCCTTGTTGTTCTATATATACCTCATCCTCGAGGTCACCATTCAAAACGCAGCCTTAACGTCCATTTGATGAATCTCAAGATTGTGCAAAGCAAAGAATTGCGGAAGCACCCTAATAGACATAATCCTCGTCATGTGAATAGGTATCAAGAAATCTTACCCTCTTTTGTTTAAACCCTTCGACAACCAAACGGGCCTTATACTTTTCAATTGATCCATCCGCTTTGTACTTTCTTTTAAGGATCCATTTGCATCCTAAGGGCTTACAACCTTCTCGCAAATCAACCAAAGACCCAAGTGTGGTTTTGCGAATGGAGTCAATCTCGCTTTGAATGCCTCTCGCCAGAGCATCCCGTCTGGCCGAGCATAGCTACTTTGATCAAGTTGGTTCTTCGTCCAACATGAACGCAATATAGTCGACCAAAATGTTTTGCGTTCGACTTCATCGCCTGCCTTGTTCCGACCCTCGTGATCGCACCTGATCGCTATGCGACATCGGTTCTTCCTCCAAAGGTTTAGAACTCGAAGTTTCGCCATCGCTCTATTGCTAATCGGCTTCACTTTTATCCTTGTCTTTGCTGTGGATAAACACTTTCAAAGAATATAGCATTCTCGACTCAATCGCCGTCCCCACAACATATCCGCACTCGATCCGTGGATCAAAAACGATAAGCGTTGTTGTTCACAGCATACCCAATAAAGATACAATCGACGCTTTAGGTCCAATTGTAACTTGTTTAGAAGAGCACCTCAACCTTCGCCAAACACCCCCACACTTTGAGATATTTGTACGATGGCTTTCTTCCTTTCCACAACTCATAAGGAGTGACATCCTTACCCTCGAGTGGAATCTTGTTCAAGATGTAGTTGGTCGTCAAACAGCCTTTTCCCCACAAGTTCTCGGTAACTCAACTAATCAACAAAGCATTCATCATCTCCTTATGTTCGATTTTAACGCTCAAAGAACTCCATTAGACCGAGGTGAATAGGAGTCGTCGCTTGATGTATTATACCACTTTCGTTGCATAATGCCTCAAACGGAGTTACATATTCTCCCTCTATCACTTCGAACGGTCTTAATTGACGACTTTGTTGATTCTCGGCTTCGTTCTTAAAATTTTTAAAAGCTTCAATAGCCTCGCCTTTACTTCTTAGAAGGTAAAGATAACAATATCGTGTACAAATCATCAATAAACGTGATGAAGTACTTTTACCACCTCTAGTTTGTAAAACTTTAAATCACACACATCACTGTGAATAAGTTCTAGAGGTTTAGTGTCTGCTCAACCGAATGAAACGGTAATTTAGCTATTTTGGCTTCCACACAAACCTCACATTTCGTTTGTGTATTAACTTCATTTAACTTTAGTAAATCTAAATTTACTAATCTTTTATTGCATTTAGATTAACATGTTCTAATCTACAATGACATAAATCGAGCACTCAACAAGTAAGAGAAGTAGATGCATTTTCATTAATAGCAATCTTGGGTACACGGCGACGTACCATTACATTCAATTTGAAAAGACCCCGGTGAGATAACCCCTACCAAGGAACTTCCCAAACTTACTCAAGACAAACTTGTCTCGACTCAAAACTAGTCTAAACCCTTGTTAACTAGAATCGAGCCCGACACTAAATTCTTGCGAATGTCCGGACATGCAAGACATCCTTCAAGGTGATCTCAACGGACGACATCTTGAGCACCACATCACCAACTCCGAAACCTCGGATGAAGCTTGGTTCCCATGTTGAGCTTCCTCCTCAATAGGCTTGTAGGTGGAGAAACGCATCTTTCGGCGCAGACGCGTAGCCAGTGCCAAGTTGTCGATGAACCATCCACCTTGATTCTCGACGTGGTCGACTTCTTCGATCACCACAGCTTGTAGACGCCCGAAAATATGGGTTTTTGCCTACTTTCCCTCGCTTTGTTCATCTGGACGAGGGCGCTCTGAAGGTCCTCCCCTCACCGGTTCGTTTTAGCCTCCATCGGACTTTTTAGCCTTCAACTCTCGCCTCCTTAACTTGAGCTTCAACTTGAGTCGAGCAACCATGCTTTCAAGGTCATCTCCTTTCGCCAGTGTTAAGGTAAGATCTCGAACCCTTTCCATCCTTCTCCGCAATTTGTCAATTAAAATTGCAATGGAATATTGTTCAGCAGAGGCATACCTTCGGCGTGAACATCGTGCAACGTAGCTTCAAACTCGTGTACTTGAGGCATGATCGGTTTTGAATCCACAATCTTGAACTCGGTGAGCTCGGTAACCACGAACTCCTTCGTGCTAGCCTCCTCAACCGATACTTTTGGTTAAGTGCCTCCCACAACTCTTTCGGGCAAGATCCTCGATCGCAAATACATTAAATAAGCTATTATCAAGCCCATTTAACACCATATTCCACACGTATAGTCGAATGATACCAAGTGTCGATTTCATACGCACTTCACGTCCGCTTCTTCCTCGGAAGGAATAGGCGCCCGCCTTCACGCAGAAGCTAGCAAGCCCCATTGTGATGTAAAACATCATCTTACGCGCCCAGCGTTTGAAGTCGACGCCGGTGAAAATTGGCGGTTGTTGAGCCACCTGAATGCGGGTTCAAGATCGAGCCATGGTGGAACCGCCATCGCTCCAACAGATTGAGTGGTGGCGAGGCGCCATCGGATTGGTCGACATCTTCAATTTGCACGATCGTAACTCTGAACAGAGTTGGGCAAAATTTTCTCGTCTTGCGATTGTAGTTGAATATTGGTTACAATGTCGCAAAATTACAATGAAATGATTAAAAATAACTATTACAAATGAGATGTCAAGAAAACAAGAACTTATCAATAAGTCGCCAAGTCAACTTCGCTCGCAAGACGAGAAACGCCGGTAGTGCTCACGATCATGGCTCGTCTCAAAGGTAACGACTTTCGCCTCGACCGTAGTAGCACCACAAACAAGTCGAGCCCCGCGAATCGGACGGAAACGAGAACCGAACTCAAGACTAAGAACCATGAGCTAAGAATGCAAGTAGAATGCTTTGCTTTGCTAGAGAGAATAGAATGTTTTTGCTTATGCTTAACTCTAGAATGATGCACTATATATAGACTCCAAGAGGATGTTCTAAGGTCACAATTGATGACAAACATCAATATTCCATTAACTCTAACATCAAGAGTTGAAATGAAAGGCCAAAGGCCATGAACCTCATTACTAGCAATTCCCACTCACAACCCATTAACTTCCAGACATACCAAGGTGGAGATTGTTGTATAAGCGTGTGACTTCAAAACCGAAAGAGCCTATTTGCGTAAGATCAAGAATTAAGGGACTTGGTTGCAATTATGTTTTTGTTGAAGTTTGTTATAATCGCTGTCGCATAGTTAGTTTTCGTTGATATATAGCTTGATCATTCACCGATATGCACGCCTATTATTCTCATCATTTTGTAGTGTAATACAAGATTATAGAATCTCGGTGAAAATATAGGGATCGGAGGATAGGAGGAAAGAAGCAACGGTAGTTGCGGTGTTCTCGATATTCTCCATTCTCGTATCTTGTATATTGCTTTGCATTCTATACATCAAGAAATCGATTGACCTCCCGTGGACGTAGGCGTAAAGCCGAACCACGATATCCCGTGTTCATCTACAATCTTTAATTGTCCACGAAGAAGCGATCGATCAACATTCAACTTTACGCAGATCATAGTGTTGAAGAGTTTTACATCAATCGTGATTATTTCTCACTGCCTCCCGCTTCGTCTCTCACCCTAGTCTCAGTCGCCAAATACTTAGAATGAATAAGTATTTATGAGATTTAATTTTATTTTTTTAATAAGAATATTCACCTTATTGATATTGTACTAATGATCGTTGTTTGGGTTTGATTTGACGAATATAATTAATCTTTTCAATCGGGCAAAAATTTATTCACTTACAATGCATGACCTATTATTTACTCATTATAATTTATTAAAATCCGTACCACTAAAAACAATACAATGTTTTGATGGATGAATGAAGTAAATGTTTTTTTATTGAATATATTGACGGTAGTATAAAATAAAAGGAAAAGACAAATATTATTAAATGTTTATTGCAAGCTATGTATATTATCATGACTTCGGTACACTAATATGAATAATCTCAACTATAATAAGCATCAGTAACATAAACTATACTTTTCATAGTTATATGAAGTTTGACAGTAAAAGTGGAACTCATGGTGTACATGTTTTTGTGAAGTGATATAGTGATTAATGTTTGAGACTAAAGGTCTCAGATTCGAAATAAACGTGATGCAGTATTTAAAATTTATGTTATTAATTGACAAAAAATTGAAATTATTGTATAATCAAATAACGATACACAATCAGATATACATAGCATACAAAAGTTAGTCATATAGAAATAATACTCCCTCCACCAAAAGTTTGTATTTAATTCATTTTATGTCTATCAATTACAAACTTGTATTTACCATTTTTTTAAATACCAGCTCCATAAATGGCCCACTTTTTAATCTCACTATCCGTTAATCTATTCATTTATTATCTCCACTTATTTTGCACTAATTACAAATTTATTAACACCCGTGCCATCAAAAGTAATACAAGTTTTTGATGGACGAATAGAGTATATTACTTTGATTTATATTAAGCATGTGGAACTGATAAATAATTTGCAGATAAAAATCAAATTTTCATAAAATAATGGTTAAAAACAATTGTAAAAGAATTATATAATGCAATAATTTACATAAAAAGTTGACACTTGCATTAGATCAAGAAGAAAATATTACGTCATATAAACAGATTTATATGACTTCTATTATAAAATGAGTAAATATCAATTTAAACCATAAACTATACATGTTTTATCAAAAATATCCAGTACTTTCAAAAATATCAATTTAAACCCCAAACTATCATATTTATATCAATTTAAACCCTAAACTATCCTGAATACAGGGGCATTTTTGATATAAATATGATGGTTAGGGGTTTAAATTGATATTTTTGAAAGTTCGGGATATTTTTGATAGAATATGTATAGTTTAGGGTTTAAATTGATATTTACCCTATAAAAATATCATTAAATATATTATTTTTGGAAGTTGATGATATATATTGTAGATAAACCTTGAAAGTGAAAAAAGATCGTTGTTCGTGTATACTTGAATGGGCAAGTTGCCAAGTACTATATATTCAATTATGATGAAATGTATTGATCAAGATTTCTTATGAATACCTTTTAATTGCCTTTTATTTTCAAGTAACACACTATAATAATAAACATTGTTCGAAGAAAAAAAAAATATAAACTAACTTTTGATATGTATTAAAAATATGTTAACTTAAAGTTGAAATAACTAATGCCCAAATTCTTCGTTCAAGAAAAATATTATATGCATGATGCATCAATCCACATGCCTTTTATTGTGTACCCGAATAGGCTAATTAAGATTGCAATATACAAATATAAAAAATGTTATAATTATAATTATAAGATAATAAGTATCAAATAAAATATATGAAATTGTTTGGGCTTAATTATTCTGAGCCCGCAGTCATTTGTAATTAGTATAGGCCCAACACTAGTAAATGCATCACGACTGTGTAGAGAAATCTTGAAAATGGATTCGGCTGACCCAATTATAAAATATGGGTCGGGTTTCGGACTATGCAGATAGATAGGACGGGTCTGGGTCATAATATTCTTTACAATTCTTTCCCTTTCTTACTTATCACCATAAACTTTCGGCCAAATTTATGCGAAATTATATCCCTGTTTATCTTGGCTAAGAGGAGGAAAAGAATCAAGATATGGAGAAGGAAAAGATTCATGACTTCGGAGAGAGCAATTCACCCTCAAACTGGCTCAAAACTTCTAAATCTAATCTTGTTACTGCTACCAGTGATGATAATTTAAAGGAAATCTTTCGCCAAATCAAAGCCTCCAAAAACCCTGTAAGCTAATTCTTCGCCTTTATATGCATAGATATGTATCCTATTTGTTGGATGAGAGAGACTCTTGAACTGATTTCTTCTCCAAATCTCTGATTTGCAGACAGTCATCAACTACGGTGCGTCATGGTATGTCCAATTTTTCGATTATTTAGACGTATGTTTCTGTATTCACACTCTTATTCGCATTCTAAATGAAACGAGATCTTAAATGAGCATCGATATTCTGTTAGCGTAGATGATGTCACTTAAGTGTTCGATGAAATGCTTGAAAATGAGCTTTAGTAAGTGTTCGATGAAATGCTATGAAATTTACTTAACTGTTCAATGAAATGCTTCAAAGATGAAATTTACTTAACTGTTCAATGAAATTCTTGAAAGATTAAATTTAGTTAACTGTTTGATGAAATGCTTGAAAGATGAAATTTACTCAACTGTTCGATGAAATGCTTGAAAGATGAACCATACGCTAGTGTTCGATGAAATGCTTGAAATATGAAATTTTCCCGCTATTAAACTTTCTACCTTGTACCTCTATTAAAATGATGTAATTTTAGTAATTTAGAGTTAATAAGAAATCAGTATCATCAGCTTTCCTGATCAACGGTTGTTTTTGATCTTCCTGCATTCTGTCAATTGAGCACCAAGTTTTCGAAGCTATCTTTTGTTTATGCTGATATTGATGAATGTCCAGAGACGACACAACACATATGTACACGCCCACGCTTCATTTCTAGAAAGACGGCAAAAGGTAGATGAGATGTTTGGGGCGGAGAGAGCGTCTGCATGATCGCCTCTGGCTGCACTCTTGAAAAGATATGTGCAGAGATCTTTTATCTGTTAGTAGACTCATCATTTTATTATTTGAAATGTATGCTTTGCATTTTCACTTGCCAAATTGTGACTATTTTAATTGATCTTGGAAAAGCAGGTACTATATGTATTTTTTTAGAGGAGAGGAGGTGCAAGATATAGTTTTGATTACGCAAACAACCACACTTATTTTAATTAGAGGAGCAGGTATAGTTTTGATTACTCAAACAACCACAGTTATTGTAATCTTCCATATTTTGGTCAACTTTCAAGAACTCAGAAGCACTTCTCCCATTTTTCTGTATCCGCTGCATTTTCTGCTTCTCTCAAATTAATCATGGCGGCTTATGCAGCTCTGGTTTCTGTTATGAATATCATAGAAAACCTTCAAAATCATCCTCGCCTCCTATTTCTCCACAAACAACAACTTCTTCTCCTCACTCAAAAGGTTGCTTCCTGCAAGAATTTCTGGAAGGCTATAATCCCCATCTCGGCTACAGCACAAGCAGATCCATTGAGAGTCGCATTACTGATGCAGCTTATGCGGCCGAGGACGCCATCGAATCTCATATTGTGGATCAGATCACAAGTGATAGGGAAAAGATGACCTCCGATGGCTTGTATGAAACTCTAGAGAAGGTGATCGAAGAATTGGCATCGATCCAAAAAGAGGTTGATTCCATGGAGATCAAAGGTGTCCAATACGACCTGCACACAACAAAGACAACGCCTCTTGATTCCATGACCCGTAGTTCTTCTTCCATTGCGCAGAAGGGTATTAGCATGGTAGGTGCTGATGATGCCAAGAGTCAACTGATGGATAAGCTCGCTTCTGATCGCCATGATCTCCAAATCATTCCCATCACAGGAATGGGCGGTGCAGGTAAGACTACTCTGGCTAGATACATTTATGAACATAGTTTTACTAAGGACCATTTTAATATTCGTGCTTGGGTTACCATCTCTCAAGAGTATAGTATTTAGAAATGCTCATACAAATTCTTCAGTCAATTAAATCAAACCGTTGATCAGAATTTGAGTGAGCATGAACCAGGACAAAAGTTGTACCAACACTTGTTTGGTAAAAATATTTGATTATAATGGATGATATGTGGAGCATTGAGGCATGGAATGAGATTAAGATGTTTTGCCGGATAACAAAAAAGGTAGCAGGATAGTGGTAACAACTAGGATATCAAATGTTGCTTCTCAGTTATCCCACTCTAATAGCCTTGTTGAGATGAACCTTTTGGATGAGGCAGATAGTTGGGAGCTGCTCTCCAAAACTGTGTTTGGAGTTAAAGGACGCTGCCCAGTTGAATTAGAGGACATTGGGAAGAAAATAGCAAAGGTTGCAAAGGACTTCCAATTTCAATTGCTGTGGTGGGAGGAATTTTGGGCAAGTCGGAACAAACAAGAGAGTTTTGGGAATACATAAAAGAAAACATAAATTCAATGGTGAATTCAGAGGATGATGAGCATTGCTTGAAAACATTACACATGAGTTATAAGCAATTGCCGATCCATTTGAAACCATGTTTTCTGTATATGGGAGTTTTCCGTGAAGATGAGGTGATTGGTGTCTCAAGGCTTGTTAAATTGTGGGTTGTCAAGGATTTCTAAAACCAATTAGTGGGAAAAGCTTGGAAGAGATGGCAAAGAGAATTTAAAGGATCTTGTGCATAGAAATCTGGTGTTGATTGATGCAGTGGTAAAACCGAAACATGAAGAAGTGTAGAATTCATGACTTGGTGAGAGACATGTGCTTGAAGCAAGCTCAAAAGAAAGATTTTATGGTGTGGTGTCGAGCCCAATTCATGAAGATGGGCAACGCCGCATTGTTATATCCAGTACCCTATCAGAGAATGATGCCATAAACGCCTTGTCATCATCCATGTCACTGGCTCGTTCTTTGCTTTGCAATTTTGAGGATCCACTGACTCTCACAAGCCCACGTGCAGCAGGTTGCTGAGGATATTTCGCTCACGTAAACCCGTGGAAGTAGCAGAATTCTTCGTTAACTTGCAGTTCCTTGAGTTAATGTCCACATCAGTTGGGTACAGATTACCTAGTTCAATTTGGCTATCTTGGAATCTACAAACATTAATTTGTCCCCAACTGTGGAACCTTAGTGCGCCCACTGATATCTGGTACATGCCTCACATTAGACATGTTCAGTTCGAAGGCTCTGTCTCCCAAATCCTCCCAACGACCAAGATGGCATTCTTTTGGGAAATCTGCATACACTTGGTCGGATAATGGATTTCAAGTGTACTGAACAAGTGATTAAGAGAATTCCCAATATCCAAAAATTGGTACTATCGTATGATTGCGAGCTTGATGAAGCCGACATGAATTTTCATTACCTAGATAAACTTGAGTCCTTGATCTGCAATTTCGAAATGAACATGGTTCTCACACAGTCTAATTAAATTTCCACATTCGCCAAGAAGTTGACTGTATTCCGAGAGAAATCTGAATGTTGGGAAGACATATTGATAAGATAGGTGTGTTGCCCTTCCTTCAGAAGCTCACACTCCAAGGGGAGATTCAGAGAAGAGCAGTGGGTAATAACTGAAGGCCAATTCTGCAGCCTCAAATTCTTGGCTCTTATATACTGTTCTGATCTAAAGGTTTGGACAACAGAAAGCTCCCCTTCCGTGCCTTGAGCAGCTTCATCTTTTGGAATTCGTGATCTTGAGGAGATCCCTTTGAGTTTGCAGAAATACCGCACTCAGAGTAATTCGCTTAAAACGTTGCAGCGCGTCTGCTGTCGAATCTACGGAAAGAATATTAGAGGAACAAGAGGAATCAAATGGGGAAGCAACCATTCAAGTTCGACTTGACGACTGATAACGAAGCACGGGAGAGCTTGGCAAGTCCTAGCTTGTTGTTACATTCTGGGACGAAGAAGAAGTTGTAGATTTGGAGGTTGATGCTGAATCCTAATTTGCATAGATTTTCTTCTTCTGTTTTTTTGTCCTTCTGTCCGGACCGTTTGTTGCTTGGTTTTCTTATACTAGACTGATACTCTTTTTCATCTATCAATATTCTGGGTCTTGTTTGCTCCAAGGGTTTATGATTTTCTCTTTGTTTGCTCCAAGGGTTTATGATTTTTCATCTATCAATACTCTTTGTTTGCTCCAAGGGTTTATGATTTTCTCTTTGTTCATCTTATCTAGCTTGTGTTTAATGATTGTATGATTACTATGTAATTTCTTATATTATTGTTGAAAATGATTATTGGTTCTCAAGTTTATGTAGGTAGACTGCTTTCTAATTTATTTGTTTTATACTTTTTTTGGAATTTATTCTCCATATTCTCTATATTTTAGTGACAAGCTATTTGAGCATGTGTCGAAGCCCATGGCCTTGGTGTCGAGCCAATGCCACTCTTCTCTCTCTATATATACTGCATATGCTCACCTGTTAGAGCAATAGGTTTTAACCCTATTTTATGCAAGATTTCCCAAGGTACAGTATTAGTTTAATTTTGCTAAGTCTCATCAGGGCAAACAATTTAATTCCATTTCGTATGTTATTCGGTGATGTTGGAGTACGCCGTATATCTTTCCCTCATAATAGTAAGTTTCTTTTAATTTAATTATTTCTTTCTTTTTTTTATTGCATGTTTAATTCGTTTATGTCTATCTAAGTTTATATTCTGGTTTAGACAAGATGAGATTAACATGAACTTAAGAATTCCAGAGGTCTAACTAGACAATACGATCTACATGTTGGGTTTTCCTATAGTGTTAGGTTTGATTCGAAAAATGTCTAATTTGACTTGGTTAGTTAACAGACCATTAATTAATCACGTTGAGATAGATCACTAATTAATCAAGGTTACAGTATGATGTACGATCCATTTGCATCTTAAGAATATAACTGATATGAGCGAGTTGAAGTAGTCTAAGGTCTGTCGAGTGCCAATATCGGATCTGCCTTGGACATAGTGCTGCTTGGTTAGTTACACTCATTGATGGTATCCTCGTGGGTGGTTAGGATTAAGTTAACTTAGATAGAGATGTCCCTTGCCTGTTATAAACTATAAGGATATATTGAGTCAAGATGATTGTATGCGTGACATATGAAAACGAGGGCAAGATCATCATATATTTATAACTGGTTGAATACAACAATATTGTAACAAACTAATAATTACTCTTATCAACTTTCAATTAACAAACTAATAACTACTCTTAACAACTTTCAAAGTCATATTCTCTATAGTAATTCACTTGAAATATTGCATTCTGGGACGAGGAAGACATTGTAGATTTGGAGGTTGATGCTGAATCTTGATGTGCATAGCTTTTCTTGTCTATTTTGTTTTGGTGTCTGTCTTTCCAGACTGTTTGTTGCTTGGTTTTCTTGTACTAGCTAGACGAGTGCTCTTTTTTCTTTATCAGTATTTTTCAGACTGGGTTTTCGCCATAGAGCCTTTGGCTTGTGTTGCTCCAAGGATTTATGTTTTCTCCTTGTTTGCTTAATAATATAACACTATTTCATCATATCTAGCTAGTTCTTAATGATTGTTGGAAACACGATTTGTTTAGAAAAATCGATGCAGGAAATGTGTGTTATGAGTTATTTGTAAGTTATGAGTTGATGCAGGAAATGTTATACACTCGTAGTTGAAAATGTTTATTAGTGCTCAAGAGGTAGACGACTTTCCATTTTTTTCTTTTGGAATTTATTCTCCATGTTCTATATATTTTTGTGATAGGCTATTTATTTTTTCTTGATAACAATTGCAAATTACATCATGATTCATTATATTATTATTATTATTATTATTATTATTATTATTATTATTATTATTATCACCCTCCATAATATTTTTTATTAACGAAATGCTGACTAAGATTTCAAGTGATAAAAGTGAGCTCTTGCTTTCAATAGGTTAATGAGTATCATTAAAAGTGAGCTTTATGTTAAGCATACCATAATATTATTTTACAAGACTTTATGAAAGACTGTTGACAAAAAAAATGATGTAAAATTTTGAAGTAATAGCTTTCATGAAGATTTTTAAGGATCGTGACAAGAAATTTGTAGACACAACACAACACAATAAGTTAATGGGGTTTACAATAAGCTAATGGGGTTTACATTGTATAATACTTCATTTGAATTTTTTTGTTGTAAAAATAATACTCTGATTCTCATTTTAGTTCCATAAAATTCAATATTTTCTCTAATAAAATGAACTATGAAGTACTTTCTTTACAAATAAAAATGATGTTATCAAATAGTCTCATGAGTCCAAAATATTAATCTCATCTTTAGTAAAAAAATTCAAAGGGTATTATTAACTTTAGACTTATGAGACTGTGTAATGACTTTTCACATGGCTTTGAATAAGTAGACAAAAGCTATCCAAATTTTACATCAATAAAATGGATACATTAGAAAATATAAATCTAATATTCAGTCAAACACCAACCTTAACTACGGAAAAAGAGATATCATATGCAATAGGATGTTAACCAATAATTGCCAAAAATATCAAATGTATTCATGTTTACTGTCTTTCCATCAAATTCATCACCTGTCTTCCCATCAAATTTATCACCTTATGGTCATCAAGTAATAACCAAAACAAAATAAAAAACAAATATGTTTGTGTTTAAAAAAAAATGATGACTAAACAGAGCCATTGTAAACTTTTAAAATTATTATGTTTAGAATTTTTAAAATTATTCTGTTGGAAATGATGTCGTTTTTGCCACGCGAAAATCTTAATTAGCATTCCATTGATAAAAAATATTAGGGATGACAATTTTGCTATTATATCGATAGTTCGTATCTTTTATTGATATTGTCGAAAGCTTATGAATTTTTTGGGACAAATTAAATAATTTAGGATTTAATTCAGTAATGGCCTTAATGTGAATAATCCAAACTATAATAAACGTGAGTAACATACAAACTAAACTTTTCATAGTTATATTAAGGTTTGACAATAAAGTGGAACTTATTCTATAATCAAATAATATATACAGAAAAGATAATCATATATAAATAATATATTATTTTGATTTATATGTAAGCATGTGGAACTTAGTTTTTATTTGCAGATAAAAAACAAATTTTTCATGAAATAATGGTTAAAAACGATGGTAAAACAATTATATGATAAAAAAATAAATGAAACTTGCATTAGATCAAGAAGAAAAATATTACGTCACATAAACAGATTTATATAACTTGTAGTGTAAAAATAACATTAAATATATTATTTTTGGAAGTTGATGATATATATTGTATATAAACCTTGAAAGTGAAAAAAAGATCATTGTTTGTGTATACGTGAATGTCCAAGTACTATATAATTAATTATGATAAAATGTATTGATCCAGATTTCCTAGGAATAACATGAATACATTTTAATTGCGTTTTATTTTCAACCAACACTATAATTATAAACATTGGCCGAAGAAAAAAAATATAAACTAACTTTTGATATGTATTAAAAATATGTTAATTTAAAGTTGAAATAACTAATGCCCAAATCCTTCTTTCAAGAAAAATATTATATGCATCAATCCACAAACTCTGGACTTATCGGGCTTCAGGCCAAAAAAGCCCGAACTTTCTGGCTAAAAAAGTTTGTCCGATATTCTCTTAAATATATATATTTGTAATATTATTTAATATACATATCTATAATTTTTAGTAATATTAATTATATTTATATAATTATTTATTTTTGACAATTAAAAATATTAATTTTATATATTAATAAAATAAGAAAAGTCCGTCACCGAAAGTCCGTCCGAGGTTAGTTTGAGCTTCATATTTTTACGCCCAAATTTTGTTTGGAAAGGCCCTACCCGACCCGAAAAATGTAAAATTCTAACTGACCTGGGATCGGCCCGACCAGCTACTTTGCCAGCTATAATTGTATACCCGAATAGGCTAATTAAGATTGCAACATATAAATATAAAAAATGTTATAATTGTAATTATAAGATAAATAAGTATCAAATAAAATAAATGAAATTGTTTGGGCTTAATTATTCTGAGCCCGCACTCATTTGTAATTATTGTAGGCCAGCACTAGTAAATGCAGAAGAGGTGTATAGAGAAATCTCGAAAATGGATTCAGCTGACCCAATTATAAAATATGGGCCGGGTTTTGGACGATGCAGATAGATAGGACAGGTATGGGTTATAATATTATTTACAATTCTTCCTTTTGTAAATTTTCGAAACAGAATTGAAGGATATGAGTTTACAAAACTAAATAAACGAAATTACAGAATCTGGAACAAACTCAAAACTTATTTTATTAAGATAATACATGGTTCAAATTAAAAAATATATATTTAGATTGAATTAGTGTCATCAAGGAGTATGAAAGTGATAAAATTAGTTAGATTTTTTTTGGGGGAAGGGGGTGTATATAATTAATTTCACCATAATATTAATGTATTTCATCAAGTTTTACATAGTTTTTTTACATAGCAAGTACAATTTTGATTAGGAACTATCAATACGACATCGTTTCACAACTACTTCTTTGTGGTTGATAGTTGATACGATATAAAAGAAAATTTCGTTTCACAACTACTTCTTTGTAGTTGATAGTTGATACGATATAATTTTTTTTTTGTAGCTTTGGTCTCGACTGTCCAATGATTAAGGTGTGTTTCTATAGCTGAGAGGTCACAGGTTCGAACCCACCAAATGTCTCTATGGATTTGAGCATCGGATCGATTTTCAAGTATGGTTTACGTGTCTGTGTGGTTTGCGTTATTGCATGTGACCGCTGGGTTCAAACAAGCACTCTAAGGTAGGGTAAGTATTTGGTTATTCGGTCGGTTTGGACGAAAAAATAACCGAACCGAATTAACCGAAATTTTCAAAAAATAACCAAACCGAACGAAATATAGTTCGGTTATTTCGATTAAACCGAATTTTTAGCAAAAAATATTTTTTCAAATGAATAAATAAATAATATTATATATTGATATTATATATAAAAATAGTTTATTTTAGAATATACAAAACATTTTGCAAAAAAATAAAATTGATAGAATTATATAATAAATAAATAATACTATATTTTACAAATATTATATATTGATATAATAGGAAGAGAGGGAAATAATAGGATTAAGGATCGATTTATAGAAATTATAATTCTAAATAAATAAATAAATAATATTACATATATATATATATATATATATATATATAATTTGGTTTTCATTATTCGTTAAAAATTCGAATCGATCGAAAACCGAACTCATGAATTTTAATTCGGTTTTAAGCGAATTAACCAAACCAAATTTGATTTTTCGGTTTGGTTCGGTTCGATTAGGTTATTCGATTTCCGGATATTTTGCTCACCCCTAACCTAAGGTAACAATTATGGGTTCCCATTATATCAAAAAAAAATAAAAAATTTGTAGCTTTGTCGACGCATCGTCATCATCCACTCACTTATTAGCATAGGAAAAGAAGAAGAAAAAAGTTACAATAAATAAATAAAATTGAAAAAAGCTAAGATGGAGGTGGATGCGCAGCTCCCAAACGGCAACTCCATCGCTGCGGCCGCCGTCGTCGTCTAAATTCGGGAAGCTAGCGGAGTCCCTCAAACTGGAGCATCAGTTGCTCCGCGTGCCATTTGAACATTACAAAAAGACGATCCGCTCCAACCACTGCGCCCTCTAGAAAGAGGTCAACGCCGTTATTTCCGGAGTCTCTGATGCCGCCGACTCGGACCTGTCTCGACATGAAGCCGTGTAGAATTTGTAGAGAAATAGAAGAAGAAAAGAAAAGAAAATGCAGAAATGAAAAAGGGAAGATAACTAGAAGACTACATTGTAGAGAATTTTGTATATTTCATCTTATTTTACTAAATGACAATTACATTGAGTATTTATAGATGAATAGAATCTAACAAACTAAAATAACTACTCTAACAACATTTAAACAAACTAACTACCCTTAACAAACTAACTATCTAATAGTTTCTATACCCCTCGCAAGCTGGAGATGGTGGAAATCCACCAGCCTAAGCTTGGACATAAAGAACAGAAAACAAGGTCTCGAATCTCGTCAAAGACCATCATCATGTTCGTCTTCGTGCAGGTTTCGCACGCTACTTTGCTCTCCAAATCCTGCTCCAAGCACACGTCGAAAATGACGTCGGATTTATCACAATCTTAGCAACTCTCGCAGATCACCACCGATCCGAACAGAGAGAAAACCAAAGAACTACACAGTTCTAAAAATACTTTGAACCGAATACGGAAATAGTAACTCACGACTCCAACGGATTCAAACAAAGCCTAAGATCACCATCGATCTTCCCTAAGATCACCATCAATCCTAGTAGAGGCATGAAAGCTTAAGATCACCATCGATCTTCCCTAAGATCACCATCGATCCTAGTATAGGCATAGGTAAGAAAATCAACCGATACACCATCGGTAGAAACGAGTAAGACATCGTCGTCATACTCCTCGTCATTCGGTCGAATCGATTTCCTCGATATCGACTCATCTTGAAGAGCTTCTCTCTTCAACCTTTTTCTTAGCAATTTCAATAAAAGCCAATTCCCATTGTCATAAAATCCGACTTTAATATACATGGCGAGGCAGTGATGTTGCGGAGGAACTAGAACTTTTCTTCATAGCAATTGATGCGAGACACTCTTCGCACATGCTACTTAACATCGGCAAATTTACAATGAATGTAACAAGACACCCGAAGATATCTCTTCTCGATGCTCACCGCACAATAAGCTCCAACATAATGCGGGTTTCCTTTTCCAAAACCATGGTCGAGCCTCGAGCATAACGTATAATCCATATCGAACAAATTCATGAGGTTTCAACTCGAAAGTTCAAAACCTGTTCTTCACCCATGAGTTCTCGAACCCGGCCTCGAGTTTGAGCTGTGCCGCCTCGCCTCTTCGAATTGATGAACACCACAACCGGCCACTCGAACAGTACGGAAGCAACGATCTTCTCGCCGCCGCCGATCTTGGACGCCGATTTACAAAAGTCTCGCACAGCCGTCAGGAATGGTCGTGCTAGTAACCTCGAATACGCCGCCGTTCGGTGCATTTCCTCCAAATCGGCAACCGGTTTCTGATACTCCTCACCAAACTCCCGTACCTCATTCCTAATCCTCTCCACTCTCTGCCACTTAAACTCCTCATACCTCGGCAGGCCGCCGCCAACATCGCCATTCGCCTCCGAAATCTCTTCCTCCTCTCCATCTTCATCTTCGTCTTCGTCTTGTTCGCTGTCTCCCACTATCTCACCAAGACCGACATCGCACTTCTTCGCGTAATCATGATCCACATAGTTACACTCCATACTTATCGAAAAATCATCGCCGCGAGACCACCGAATAATGATTATATCACTTGTCGTCATGAAATCGGTGGCGGTGCTGCATCCTCATCCACGTTGACATCGTCGTCGTCGTCATCTTCTTCACCGGAACCGGCCCAGTTATCGGCGAGACCGAGTCTCCGTCTGGCGGCTTCATCGTCGTGAGGAGTATAGATCCTCGTCGTCGGATCGAGATGCGTTGACGAGCTCCCACGCTGATAGAACCTCATCGCCGAAACCGCAAACCTCCGTGGGGATGGATCCGCCGCTCCTCGCCCTCGATTCAGTGGTTTTCCCCAAAATCTCAACATTTTCACTACCTTCAATTTACGAGTTGCGTGTGCAATTAGGAATAGCCCCAACCAAAAATGGATCTTCTCCTCCTCGAGAAGGCTTACTTTCAGCTTTCCTCATCATCATCAATGAATTCATCTTCCTCAGCTCCTTCACCCTTATCATTCTTCTCACCTTCAACACATCTTTCCACCTCCCGCTTTTGCATAAGCATCACATAGCAGGATGTAGTTCCCCATATTAGCAGGCTCGAGCTTGAAAGCTTCCTCCAAACATCCACAATTCAAGTACATATCAATCAACGCGTTAACCACAAATAGATCTGCATCAAATCCACCCAATTTCACACTCTGGCTCTGATACCATGTAGAATTTGTAGAGAAATAGAAGAAGAAAAGAAAATGCAGAAATGAAAAAGGGAAGATAACTAGAAGACTACATTGTTGAGAATTTTGTATATTTCATCTTATTCTCCAAATGACAATTACATTGAGTATTTATAGAAGAATAGAATCTAACAAACTAAAATAACTACTCTAACAACATTTAAACAAACTAACTGCCCTTAATAAACTAACTAACTAATAGTTTCTACAAGCCGTTGGTCAACTCGGTTCTCTCGTCTCCCGACTGCATGGCCTCAAAAGAGAAGTATATTCTTCTGAATTTATGCGTGATTCGTGTTTCTAAACTCTTAAAACTCTTTTTCTAATTAGGTTGCATTTATGGAATTTGTGGATTGATATATAAAAAAGAAAAGAAGCGTTGGTTATTGAGATGAAGAAAGGGATAATACAGTGATTGAAAGATAATTCTTCAGTTCTAGGAATGTACGAATTGTTGAAACAAATTGAATATCAATTTAGTTTCTTGATTAGGGAACATATTTCTGGAGTCTGTGGTAGCTTGAAATTGCCATTCCATAGGTTAATAATATATACATCAGTAATAAAAATCATTAACTTTCAGTCATATTACAACATCTAGAATCTGCAGAACTGGAAAATTTGTCGGAGTGGAATAGCACCAGGCTGAAGAGGATACTTGTTGACTACATGCTGCGGATGTCATATTACATCAGCAATAAAAATCATTAACTTTCAGTCATATTACAAACAAGTCTCTGAATTCCCTTAGGAGTTGGATGATCTATTTTCTTAGTTGAGGTACTTCAGTAGAACTTACTTTAACGACCTTGAGTGGACGTCTTCATATAGTGTGACCTCCTCTGCCGGACTGTCGGGAGCAGTCGGCGTCCTTTCCAGTTCCCACTCCTTGGGTTTCTTTAATTGCTATGCCTGTGGGTGCAGAGCCGAAGTCCCCACCTCTTAAGGCGACCTGCATGAATTCTTTGGCTTGTTTCTGATCTCCCCGGATCACGGCTACCCCTCCTCTTGTGGGGATCTTCATCGTCAAATGGTATGTTGAGCATATCGCCTCACAATGCTTAACCATCCCGTCCTAGTACGATGTTATACGGCGAGTAGGCATTTACCACGAAGAACTGTACCACCTTGGTGGAGCTCGTCGGCGCTCTTCCTACCGTGACGGGTAGGTCAATGATTCCTTCTGGGCGCGTCTCTTCTTGCACGAAGCTTCAGAGTGATAGCGGAGCTGGTGTGAGGCGCGCCTCCTCAACTCCTAACTTGTCGAAGCATTCCTTGAAGAGGATGCTTACCGACGCACCACTGTCGATGTACACGCGCTTTACCAACTTGTTGATGACCACTGCCTGGATTACCATCGTGTCCTGGTGGGGTACTACTGCTGGTACGGGATCGTCCTCGGAGAAGGTGATTGCCTCGTCCCTTTTAAACCTCTTGTTCACAGGTTCGCTGGTATAGGGACTTCGGGCCTCAGCCTTAAGAGAGGAATTCGTAGCTCCACGAGGGAGCCCCGTGATGGTGGAGATGATCCCATCGTATTGGGATTCGTCATCTCCCTCTTCATCAGTGTCGCGCCTTGCTTTCTTGTGAGGGTTACAGTTTCCCTTTTGCTTCATTTTCTTCTGACCTCGGTGGGGGGCTTTGTACTGACCAACTCGTCGGTCATGCCCTTGGTACTTTTTTAGGACTCCGTCCTGTATCAACTTTTCGATGTCTGCCATGAGATCTCTGCACTCCTCCGTGTCGTGTCCATAATCCTCATGGAAGGAACAATATTTATCTTTGGACCGGCGTTTCGATCCCCCTGTCATTGGCCGAGGTTTCTCGAACATATTCATGTGGAGCTCTTAGATCTCCGTCCTTGACTTCGTCAAGAGTGCATACTGGGATCGCTCCGAATTATTACGCGGCCCGAGCCTGGACTCTATCGGACGACGTTATATCATTTCCAAGGCACTTCGTCGACCTTGGCTCCGGTCTCTTCGACCATCCTCTTTTCTCCCCTTGTCAGAGGGTTCCACCTTTTCTGCTTCGCGCTTTCTTCTGTCAGCTTCTTCCTCTTTGGTGAACCGATCTGCTATGCGCCACATCTCCGACGCAGTACAGTGAAGATCTCCTTATATAAGGCCCCCAGCAAGATGCCATTCTGGAAGGCCGAGATGATTATGAGGTCGTTTATATCTTCGACCTTGAGGCATTCCTTATTGAACCGAGTCATGAAGTCGCTGATGGACTCGCTTCGGCCTTGTCTCACCGTAAGGAGGTGAGCCGATGTGGTCTTGGACTTCGCTTTTTGGAAGAACCTTCGGTGAAAGACTTCCATCAGATCTCGGTATGATCCAATAGTATCGGGAGGTAGGCTGTCGAACCATCGACGGGCGTTGTCGATCAGCAGCTCCGGGAACAATTTGTACATATGGATGGTGTCGAGACGTTGGTTAATCATGTTGTATTGGAATTGTGAAAGGAAGTTCGCGGATCCTCGCCCCTCATAGGGGCGATGCTCGGCACACGCACTTGCCGGGAGTGGAGTGTCGAGTATCTCGCCGAGAAGGAGATAATTATCTTCCGTATCCATCGAATCCGCCTCCGGAGAGCGGCGCGGAGTTCGTCGGCCGAACTCGTTTTGGTGGTGGGGATCGACATCGCGGTGATCACGACGTCCTGTCCCACGCCGCCGTCCTCGCACGGTCGCTTTGGCCCCAACCCGTGTAGAGGTATGAGCGTCTATCATCCGGAGGCTGGGGGATTCACCTCGCTGTGCCGCTTCGTGTTTTGACGAGGCTTCGGCGTCCTTGTCTCCGTGATGATGCCAAACTTGTTCTCGGCTAAGGTACTAGAGTAAGCTCTCATTATTGTTTTCGAGGAATCCTTTAACCGCCTCGTCCAGTTTAAGCGTGGTGCTAGGGTTCCTCTCGGTTCTTGCTATGCGACCTCCTCGCCACTGGGGTGTCTAACGGTTCGGTTTCGGTTAACCGAATCAATTTTCTGATTAATCGAACCGAATTTCTCCGAAAAGTGGAACGAAATCGAACTGTTTTAAATTTTAGGTTAACCGAAAACCGATCGATTCGGCGATTCGGTTTCTGTTAACCAAAACCAATTAAAATTAATTAATAATAAAACAAATAAAATAATAATAAAAACAAATAAAATAATAATTAAAATAAATAAAATAATAATTAAAATTGAAACTTATTAAAATAGATAAAATATTTAACAATAATTAATAAAGTAATAATTAAAATTGATTTTCATAATTTTAATTAATTAAGTAGTAATTGAATTAATAATTAAAAATAAAAGCGGTTTTTCGTTTTTGGTTCGAATCGTTCGGTTATCGGTTAACCAATAACCGAATTTTTTTTCAACTCGAACCGAAACCGAATCGATAACCAAATTTGTCGGTTTTCGGTTAACCAATTTATTAGTTTCGGTTCGGTTCGGTTCTAACCGAAAACCGAAAACTGTTTAGACAGCCCTACTCGCTACGGTACTCTTCTTCTTCATGCAGGATGGGATGACTTTGCTCGTCGAGACTTTGGACATGCCCTTCGGGGGTCGTATCTCTGATCGGGCTTTTCCCAAGCCGAGCTCGGCGCGTCCTGCCGCCGTTGTTGCTGTTGTTGCCGGCAACGGCTCTGGATGTAAGACTTCTTGTATTTATCGTCGTGATTGATTCCCTGTAAACAAAGGTTGATCGAATACACAGAATTTCGGTTCCCACAGATGGCGCCAGTGATCGATCTTAATTTCGTTAGAGAAATAAATGCACAATGAACATGAGAGATTTACGTGGTTCGATCTTTGAATTAGATCTACGTCCACGGACAAGAGAGAGTATATGTGTATTGAGTGTATGAGAAGTGATTACAAAGAGTGTAGATGCCCTTTCTTCTCTAATCTAGGCTCTATTTATACACATTCATAATGAGTTCGACTCTAATACAAAATCTTCTCTCATAAGGATTCTTTTGGATAAGCCACCGAATCTTCTGCGTCTCCATTGGTTGATTTGAGTTGTAGTTGGTTTAGAAGTCTTCCTGGGCCGAACTCGCGTAGACCGAGCTTAATGTCGGGGCCAATTTATATTGGGCCCTAAATTGACCCGATGCTTGGACCTAGTGGTTGGGTCGTATCCTATCACATAGGTTAATAATATATACATCAGTAATAAAAATCATTAACTTTCAGTCATGATAGTTGAGATACTCGGTGAAACTTGTGAATTGAGTAATGTTGATTCATTTTGGCAAATAAGCCGTTTACATGAGTTACTGGTTGATGAGTCAGTTGGAAGAGGGAAGCCGGACAGAGCACCTACAGGCACAAAAATGTCGGACTCTGCTGGAACATCTAGAATCTGCAGAACTGGAAAATTTGTCGGAGTGGAATAGCACCAGGCTGTATAGGATACTTGTGGACTACATGCTGCGGATGTCATATTACAACATGGCTGTAAAGTTTGCAGAGAGCCGCAAAATTCAGGAGATTTTCACCATCTCGCGTTATACCCTTGTTCGCTCTAAATTGGATGAATGACTTAGTTGCCTTCTTTGCCAACTTTCTTTTTACTGACTAGGTTCCATTTCTCACCTTTCATTGATCGTGGAGAGATGCGAGACGATTTATGCTCTGGCACCGGGTGCCGGCTAAGATGCATCTAAATTTGAAATAAGAAAATAGAAATTTTGGCATATTATGAAAATTTGGCTTTGATAACTTGTTTAGATAGGTAAAGAAGAAGATGCTATTGCTTTCTCCAACTCAGGTTAATTTTTTTGTTACCTTACCTTTTTGTCAACTTTCTGATTGGTTTCCATTTCTTACCTTTCATTGATCGTGGGGGCTGGCAAAGAGTCATCTAAATGTAAATAATAAAATATAAATTTTGGCATTTCATGACGATTTAGCTTTGATAACTTGTTTAGATAGGTTAAAAAGAAGACGGCGTTTGTGAGTTTTGTCCAGTTATTTCCTTGATGGTCCTTGACTCGTTCTCATTATACTGCTCCTGCGTGTAATTAAAAGCTCTTATATTAGCATTAGTCCTAAAATATTTGAATAAGTTATTGGCGAACTAAATGCTTTTCTCTTCTATGCTGAAGACGTTGACAAATATGATCTAATTTTAAAATACTTTGCACTTTGATTTACTTGCTAATATGCTAGTATTATATATATATACACACACACACATATACACAACTACACAAGTATGATCTACAAGTTATGGGGGAATTAGAATGCTGTTGGAAGCAATTGAATTTTCAAAGCTAGCAATTGATATACAATTTTAATACACAAACCTCCAAGTATAGTCTTACAATGATGGTCTATTGTCCTTGTAAACAAAATGAGTGCTCAATGTGTTCATCTTCAGCTTGGTTTCATTGGAGCTAAAGGAGTTGCTATTTTTAAACAAGTAAAAGAAGAAGAATAGCTAAAAGAAAAAAAAAGAAAAAAAGCAATAATGACCAGATAAATTTGAAGAAATAGACCTTCTTATCTATGTTTTAGTGGATGTGTTGCCACTTTTTAAAATTTGATTATGTTGTTAGATACCGTGGTCAACTATTTAAAATACTCTTTCATGTGTCCTTTATGAGAAGGAAATAATACAAAAACACTATTTGAAAAACAGGAAGATGTACTTGTTACTGCAGTCTCTACATAGTGAAAGGACCTTGAAATCAATTAATCCATACGAAATAATAGTATATGGAAGTACAGTTGGTTGTTTTATTTCTGTTTTACGATATGATGGTTTTTGATGCAGTCCAAGGTTTGTTGGTTCCGGACCCGGTACGTGTTCCTATTGGACCAATTACATATCGTCGAGCTAAGAAGTTCAAGGAGAGCTTGATGGGCCTAGTCCGAGAAGTTTGGGAGCAAGAGTTGATGAAGAAGCCCATTGGAGATGATGTTGCGGTGGGCCCGAGCCTAATTAATCTTCTTGAATGCAAGTGGGCCCAAGATTGAAGACTTGTAATTTATTTGTTTTATTTGTTTTCAGTCCATTAGTCTTTGGATATTTATTTTCGAATTTATGGGCTTAGTTGGCTGATTAGTCAGTTTAGGCTTTTCGGGCTTAGGGTTGGTAGCCTATATAAGGCTTTGTTTTGAGACGTTTTTGGGAGACTATCTTTCATCAATAAACGTGAGTTTCATTCTCTCTTGAGAGTATTTCGAGTTCTTCTTGGTTTTGCCAAGTCGAGTTCATTATCCGGCGAATCAATGAGCAAACCACTACTCGTTGTGTGTCTTTCATCGTTCCCGAGTTGTTGGGTCAACTAACTAGTTGGGGTATAGGCGAAATACTGTCCTATATCACTTCGAGGGTTAGATTCAGAGGTTTTGGGATATCCATTGGTTCGAGTTTCTTTCAAGTCTTCCGTTCTGCGTCAACTGATTCTCCATCACCAACGAGAATCATATCATTTGGTATCGAGCCGTGTTCGCCGTAAATGGGATCATCGGCATTCAGGTTTCATCCTTTCTTTTCGTGTCAAGGGTAGGTTTAGGGTTTGCCGTTCAGAGTCTCATATTTCTGGTTACTGAGTCGTGGTGTCGTGTTCGTCGTCGTCTAAGTCGTGGGGAGACATCTAGGTTTCGTGGATAGCGGCTAGGGTTTCGAGTCGTTTTTGGGATCAGTGTGTGTTTCCTTATCTAAATCTGCGTCTATCCTTGTATGTCATCTTTTTCCTTGTTCGAGTCATTTGCGTATCCATATATATTATATTCTGTCATTATTTTCCCGATTGCACCCATATACACTCACGAATTACCATATTAGATTAAGTGCCATACTCATACACCCATAAAAATCATATTAGGGCTCGTATCAATATTATTTTTCGTTCTTGAGATTTTCAGCATCCACGGTCTGTGAGGGGTAAAAAAAAATAAAAAAATTGTCCAATTGATTTGTTAGTGCGTTGTTGGTGAACTTAAGTGGTAGATTGAGGGAATTCGACCTCTTGAGAGAGAATTTGAGTGGAAAAAGGCAAGAGAGTGTGAGATTATTAGAGTGGAAAAAAGCCAATTATTTGAGTGATACACGAGTGTGAGTGAATTCCATCTTGTGTGATACACGAGTGATTGTGAGGTGGTGAGGTTCCTTTTTGTTTATTTTGTTTCTAACCTTTTCTTGCAGCCATGTCCAAGAAGACAAATTCCGAGTCGTTCAATTCACGGGACGAAGAGGAAGAATTAACGCCTCAGAACAAATTCTTATTTGAGGCTCTGCGAAGTGAGTTGGGGAAGATGCTAGACAAGGGGATGGAAGAGGTGCATGAGCGCATCACAAAAGAGTTCGAGCAGAAACCTCGCAGAAACACGGAGGAGAGGCGATGACATGATCCCATTGTGTTTCGAAGAGGTGGACGAGGTGGCAGAGGAGGCAGAGGTAGTAACGGACATTTTCGTTATGAGGAGGACGAGCTTGAGTATGAGGATGAGGCTTCGGATTTTGAAGAGCCGCGGTCGAGAGGAAGAGATAGAGAAGATAACAATATGGGCAACATCAAGATGAATGTTCCCTCCTTCCAAGGGAAGAACGACCCAGAGTTGTATCTTGAATGGGAGAGAAAGGTGGAGCTTATGTTCGATTGTCACAACTATTCCGAGCTCAAGAAGGTGAAGTTAGCCGCGATAGAATTTTTCGATTATGCACTTGTTTGATGGGATCAGTTGGTGATCGGTAGGAGACGAAACGGTGAACCACCTATTCAGACTTGGCATGAGATGAAGGCAACCAGGAGGAAGCGATTTGTGCCGAATTACTACTATAGAGAGCTTTTCAACAAGTTACAGAATTTGAGGCAAGAGAGTCGGAGTATGGATGAGTATTTCAAGGAAATGGAGGTGGTCATGATTCGAGCCATTGTCGTCGAGGACCGAGAGGCCACTATGTCGAGATTCCTTATTGGATTGCAGTGGGACATTCGTGATAAGGTGGAGTTGCAACACTATGTTGAGTTGGAGGACATGGTTCATATGACCATAAAGATAGAGAACCAACTCAAGAGAGGGAACCGGCGCTTAATCGGTCCAATTGGAGGCAATCCCAACCAGCTTCTAGTGGTTCTTCATCAAAAGGGAACCCATGGAAGAAGGATACACCGCCGAGAGAAGAGAAGAAGCCTTTCTTTAAGCCCCGAACAGAGGCTACGAATTCAGCAAATTCGGGCAATTCTGATGGTCGTAACTGTGATAAAAAGTGCTTCAATTGTCAAGGATATGGACATATCATGAGTGAGTGCCCGGACATGAGACTTATGATCATGCTAGACGACGGTGAAGTCGTGATTGATGATGAAGCTACTGATCCATAGATGCTAGCATTGGAGGATCCCGACGATGAAGAGGAGGTCGAGGATATCTTACCACCAGTTGGACAACTATTTGTAGCTAGGAGAGTTTTGAGTGCCCAAACTCAACCCAATGAGAGAGAACAACGAGAAAACATCTTCCACACGAGATGCCATGTGAAAGATAAGGTGTTCAGCGTCATCATAGACGGATGGAGTTGCACGAATGTGGCTAGTGCAGCCATGGTTGAGAGATTGGGGCTCACTGTGGTTAAGCATCCCAAGCCATACCGTCTGCAGTGGCTGAATGATACCGGCATCATCAAGGTGATGAGGCAAATGCAGGTTTCTATTCGCATTGGGAAGTATGAGGATGAGGTGATGTGTGATGTGATTCCCATGCAAGCGAGCCACATCTTGTTGGGGCGTCCTTGGCAGTTTGATCGTCGAGTTATTCATGATGGCTTCACCAACCGATACACCTTCGAGTATAAACAGAAGAAGGTATCACTTGTTCCTCTTACTCCTTCCCAAGTTTATGAGGATCAAATGCAGATGTCAAAGGAGGTGACGAAAGTGAAGTCCAATAAGGGGCAGATTGCCGAGAAGAAGGAGAATGGGTTGATCCAGAAGTCCTTGCTTGCAAGGCCTAGTGATCTGAAGTGGGTGGTGAACGAGCAGAAGTCGTTGGTCGTGCTGTTGTACAAGGAGAATTTGGTTATCACTAACGATCTCATTTCTCTACCCCCTTCTATTAGTTCTATTTTGCAGGAGTTTGATGATGTCTTTCCCGTGGATACACCTCGTGGCTTACCTCCAATTCGGGGAATTGAGCATCAAATTGATTTCGTGCCCGGAGCAACGCTTCCAAACCGACCAGCATACCGAACCAATCCGGAGGAGAAGGAATTGGAGAGGCAAATTAGCAGTTGCTGGCCAGGGGCACGTGAGGAGAGTTTGAGTCCTTGTGCCGCACCGCTCTACTCGTGCCCAAGAAGGACTCGACTTGGAGGATGTCTTTGTGATTGCCGAGCCATCAATAATATCACGGTAAAGTATCGCCATCCTATTCCTCGTCTGGATGATATGTTAGATGAGTTGCATGGTTCTTGTGTGTTTTCTAAGATAGATTTGAGAAGTGGTTATCATCAAATTCAATCAAAGAGGGTGATGAGTGGAAACCGCTTTTAAAACTAAACTTGGTTTGTATGAGTGGTTAGTTATGCCTTTTGGATTGACTAATGCACCTAGTACGTTTATGCACCTTATGAATCATGTTTTGCGTGCTTATATTGGCGGTTGTAGTTGTCTACTTTGATGATATCTTAGTGTATAGCAAGAGTCATGATGAGCATGAGGGGCATTTGAGGTCCATTTTAGATGCGCTTAGGAAAGAGAGGTTGTTTGCTAATCTTAAGAAGTGCGTCTTTTATGCGGACAAACTCGTGTTTCTTGGTTTTGTTGTTAGTGCATGTGGTGTACAAGTTGATGAGGAGAAGATTCAGTTATTCAAGAGTGGCGAGCCGAAAACCATTGGAGAAGTTAGGAGTTTCCACGGGCTTGCTAGCTTCTATAGGAGGTTTGTACCTCAATTCAAAGACTATTGCAGCCCCCATGACGGAAGTGATCAAGAAGAACGTGGAGTTCAAGTGGGCAAGGCGCAAGAAGATGCATTCGACTTTTGAAGCACAAGTTGACTCACGCCCCGGTATTATCTCTTCCTAACTTTTCTAAGTCATTTGAGATTGAATGTGATGCTTTGGGAGTGGGTATTGGTGCAGTGTTGATGCAAGAGGGGCGGCCGGTGGCGTACTTCAGCGAGAAGCTGAATGGAGCAACGTTGAGCTATCCAACGTATGATAAGGAGTTGTACGCGCTGGTCCGAGCATTGCAAACATGGCAGCACTACTTGTGGGCCAACGAGTTTGTTATTTACACCGATCATGAGTCGTTGAAGCATTTGAAGGGGTAACACAAGCTGAACAAGAGGCATGCTAGGTGGATGGAGTTCATTGAGACGTTTCCATACGTCATCAAGTATAAGCAAGGTAAAGAGAACGTGGTGGCTGATGCACTTTCTCGACGGTATGCCTTGATCTCTACTCTAGATGCTAAGTTTCTTGGTTTTGAGTGCATTAAGAGTGTGTACGCGAATGATGCTGATTTTGGTGAGATATATCGAGCTTGTGAGCATTCTGCTAGTGGAGAGTATTTTAGGCATGATGATTATCTTTTTAGGAAGAATAAGTTGTGTGTTCCTAAATGCTCTTTGCGTGATTTGTTATTGCTTGAGTCTCATGATGGGGGATTGATGGGACATTTTGGTATTGCTAAGACCTTAGCAGTTTTGCATGAATATTTCTTTTGGCCTCATATGAAACGTGATGTTGAGAGAGTTTGTGGTCGTTGTGTTACATGTAAGCAAGCTAAGTCTAGGACTAGTTCCCATGGGTTGTACACGCCATTGCCTGTTCCTACTGCACCTTGGATTGATATTTCTATGGATTTTGTGTTAGGATTGCCTAGGAGTAAACGTGGTAGAGATTCCATCTTTGTGGTTGTTGATCGATTATCTAAGATGGCACATTTCCTTCCATGTCATAAATCTGATGATGCATCTCATGTTGCTGAATTGTTCTTTCGGGAGATTGTTAGGTTGCATGGTATGCCTAGGACTATTGTTTCTGATCGTGATGCTAAGTTTTTGAGCTACTTTTGGAAGACTTTGTGGTGTAAGTTAGGTACTAAATTATTGTTTTCTACTACTTGTCATCCACAAACTGATGGTCAAAACGAGGTAGTTAATAGGACTTTGTCAACTTTGCTTAGAGCCATAATAAAAAAGAACATTAAGTCTTGGGAAGAATGTTTGCCTCATGTTGAGTTTGCATATAATCGTTCTGTTCATTCTGCTACTAAGTTTTCGCCATTTGAGATTGTGTATGGTTTTAATCCTTTGACTCCATTGGGTTTGTCTCATTTACCTATGCAAGAACATACTAATCTTGATGGCCAGAAAATGGCTGATTTTGTTAAGAAGATCCATGAGAGGGCGAGGGAGAACATTGAGAGGCGAACTGAGCAGTACGCCAAACAAGCTAACAAGGGGCGTCGTAAGGTTGTGTTTGAACCCGGTGATTAGGTTTGGCTGCATATGCGCAAGGAGAGGTTCCAGCAATGACGTTCTAAGTTGCTTCCAAGAGGCGATGAACTTTTTCAAGTGTTGGAGCGCATCAATGATAATGCCTACAAGTTGGACCTGCCAGGTGAGTATAATGTTAGTGCCTCTTTTAATGTAACTGACTTGAGTCCTTTTGATGTAGGTGACGACTTTGATTTGAGGACAAATCCTCTTCGAGAGGAGGAGAATGATGCAGCCCAAGGTTCGTTGGTTCGGACCGATGCGTGTTCTGTTGGGCCAATTACATATCGTCGAGCTAGAAGTTCGAGGAGAGCTTGATGGGCTAGTCAGAAGTTTGGGAGCAAGAGTTGATGAAGAAGCCCATTGGAGATGATGTTGCGGTGGGCCCGAGCCTAATTAATCTTCTTGAATGCGAGTGGGCCTAAGATTGAAGACTTGTAATTTATTTGTTTTATTTGTTTTCAGCCCATTAGTCTTTGGATATTTATTTTGAATTTATGGGCTTAGTTGGTGATTAGCAGATTTAGGCTTTTCGGGCTTAGGGTTGGCGACCTATATAAGGCTTTGTTTTGAGACGTTTTGGGAGGCTGTTGTTTGTTAATATGTTGCAACACAATTAAATATACGCAAGTGCACGTAGTCAACAAGTAATACACGAAAATATTCCGAGATCGAATCCACAGGGATCGCACTTTTTAAATCACGCCGAAAATCAATTTTGTTTAAGAGAACAACACGAGAGAAATTAAACAGGAAATAACAATTTAATAAAAACAGACAGAAACCAAACTATGAGAATGTTACTACGAAGCGAGGTGAAATTTCAGACAAGTATATGATAAAACAACTGATAATAAGGAGAGAAATAGACTTGACCTCTCGATTCCACCCATGCTCTGTATTAAAGATGCTACAGCATTATCATTGCCTCATTACCATGACATGAACTTCTCCGATTCTTAGTATTTTTCCAAATCTAAGATTATATTCTATAAGTCATTCGATATAGTCCTATACCAAATAGCTCTTAGAATATCTTTGCTAATCCATTCATCGATGTCACGCAAGGCAAACACATATTCCTATGCTATTCACACACATAATATTTAAATCATGTTCTTGCGTCACTCTCTTGTTTTCCACTCTATAAGAACTTCCCAGAAATTATAGAGCTAAAATCCCACCTATGGTGATCAATCACAAGCAAGATGAATAATCTCCAAGAGGATAATAGCAATTCAACAAGATAAGCGTAGAAATGAGCTCGTCACACGAGCATGAGTTTCATCAAAAGATCAAGTCCTACGAATTTAGCTCATAGCGAGCTGTTCAACAATATCCAGATAAACGAATGCCATAACAAGTTTAAAGAATTCGAGAAAAGAAAGTAAAACTCGTCGTTGGAATCACGTGCTCCTTCTTGGATCGTCGCCTCTTCCGATGGCTTCTTCTCCAAGTTGTCGCTCTTCTGATTCCTCTGTCTTCCAATGATTGTGTTCTTCCCCCGAATGAATAAAATTTTTTCCCTTCTGTTGTCTGTCCCCCTTTTAATAACCACCTCCTGCTCTTTTTAGGGGTGCAGACGGCGCACCTGCTAGCCCTTCAACCTCTGATTTTCAGTCCTTTTCATTGGCTCGGCGGATAAAAACCGCGTCCCTTTTATCTTTGTCGTGGCGGATACCACGTGGCTGTGGTCCTGCAGATCTCCTCAGTCTTCAGCCAAAACCTTTCATGCTTCGTCGTTGATCATCCATCAGCACAGGCTCTTCTCCGTTTACGACCTGACTTCGCTCCAGATTTCGACTTGATTCTGAGCTCGACTTAATTCACGAGCTCGGCTTCATCACGAACTCAACCTTATGCTTCTCTTTCTTTCACGGAGTGCGGTTTAACACAAGCTAGACTTTGGTTGCGAGCTCGTTAGTCTCGAGCTTGGCTTTTGATTATGAGCTCGTCGGTCTTGAGCTCAGCAGCCTCGAGATCGGTCTTTGTTTACGAGTTTGTCAGTCTTGAGCTCGGCCTTTGTTTACGAGCTCGTCAGTCTTGAGCTCGGCTTCAGCGGCGAGCTTGAGTATGGTCAGTTCTCTCTTCTGGAGCTCGTCTTCAGACTTCGCTCCAGCATCAGTTTTCACTTTTCCTTTGAGGTTTGACTTCGTCTTTCGAGTTCGACCTTGCTCTCGCATTACTCCAGCCTTGTTCGTTCTATCCTTCCTCGTATTTGAAGTCAAGCTCGCTCACGAGTTCGGCCTCGTTTGCGTTCAACCGAGGAGCTTGGCTTCGACTCGTGGACTTGACAGATCGTCTTCACCGCCGTTCTTCCCGCTATATGCCATAACTAATTAAATAGCACATAAATGTACTTAAAACCCTTAAATCTACGACTCAATCCTACACGCGCACACACGCAAACATAACATAAACATACAAAACAACAGCAAACAAACGAACAGAAAACGTAACACTCAAGGATATTAATATCAAAAAGGTCATATAATAACTCTTTTAAAAGAGTTATCAGAGACTATCTTTCATCAATAAACATGAGTTTCATTCTCTCTTGAGAGTATTTCGAGTTCTTCTTGGTTTTGCCAAGTCGAGTTCATTATCCGGCGAATCAACGAGCAAACCACTACTCGTTGTGTGTCTTTCATCGTCCCTGAGTTGCTGCGTCAACTAACTAGTTGGGGTATAGGCGAAATACTGTCCTATATCACTTCGAGGGTTAGATTCAGAGGTTTTGGGATATCCATTGGTTCGAGTTTCTTTCAAGTCTTCCGTTCTGCGTGAACTGATTCTCCATCACCAACGAGAATCATATCAGTTTTCTTTCCCTGTCTTTATATTTTTCCATTCTTTTTCTTTCTTTTTGAGTGTGGAGCTGGTAGTTGACTTTTCATGAAATAATTTGCTTGGTGGCATACTCTACTAGTTGGTTTAGACATTATAGAGATTTAATTGCATCTCTCTTACCGTGATTGTAGAGTTTTAAACAATATCAACTTACAGCCTGCTGTAAGTTGATATTGTTTCCATCTAATAATACCCCTTCAATTTCCAATTGAAAGACCTTCCTGTATCATGCAATTCCTGTGGCAGATATTTCTCACTAGTCACTTCAATAGGGATGGGGACCTGGTACCCAATTGACATTTATAACCTATCACTGTGGTAGAGCACTGATGGGTGGTAGTGTAGAACCCCTTGAAACAAGTAGAGTTGACATTAATGTTGCTTAAACATGCATGACAACTTAATCCTTAAACAAAGTGTTTAAATAAATGGTATAGCTTTGTTTGAGTTTCTGCATGTTACCTGATCAGTTGGCCATTTGACTATGGAATATTCTTTAGATACAATGCCAACTTGTGTGTTAGTACAGTTTCAGTTTCATTTCCACTTGATAATTTGTGACAATTTACTTGCACTAAACCTCGAATGCTTTTGCAGAGAAAATTTGAGTTCCAGCTGAGACTGCAAGAATTCATTGAGTTGGTAAGAGCTGATACTCATATCATCATATGCGGGATATATCTCATGCTCGAAAGTATCTAGCGCCTTGGGGAGCTACACATATGAAAGAATTGCAACGTGTTATGGCAACCCTTGCTTTCAGAAGTAACACTTTCTGTCTGTTTTAGAAGGTCGGGCCAGTTTTGGTTATTGAGTTGATATCTCCTACTACAACTAACTGAACTAGACATTGACTTTCATTGTTGTCTTGCAGGTCTTGTTCGAAGAAAAACAGGGGGATTTTTTGGCTGACCAGTTTAAGCAAGAATTCTGTAAATTGTATGGCATGACTCTTGAGCCTTTGTTGAATATATATCTACAAGCTTGCTTATCAGCACAGAAGACCCCGTATCCTTACTATGCAATTAGCTGCGTGCTTTCCATATGTTCTAGATTGAATGTGCTAAAATCTCACAAATTAATCAGCACAACCGTCGAGAAAGGGCTGTCAGCTACTATAATTATACTATGTCTAAAATTCTCTTCTCTATGAGATGATTCCATCTTCGATTCGTAGTCCTACTTGTCTTTTCTTTTTTGATGACCTTTTGGGACGAACATCTCCTTTTGTTGTCTCCTTAGATGGGCTAGTTCCTCCTTCATATCCTTCATCTTTTGTTGTTACCGGTGTAACAATTTTTGTTGTTGCTCCCACTTGCTAGGTGCAATGGACTTTAGTAAACGATCCTCATTGTTCGTAAGCATTAGTCTCAACTTCATACTCCTCGTCCCAACTATCTTTGTTCTCTTCTGCAAAAGATAGTTGGCGAGTGTTTACCTTAGCTGCTCTACTCGGGTTATGCCTCCTATCCAGATTGATAGGATTTTTTGGTCCAGTGCCCCTTCATTTTTCGGCTCTTCATGGGCGTTTTTTATTGACAAGATGCGAAGCAGTATTTGCTGGAGGAAGTCCTCTAGCGTTCAAGGCTTCATCAAAGAGTATTTTTACCGCGACGACTAAACTTTCATACGTTAAAATGATGGATCCCTGCCCTATGGCCGACTATTGGTTATGTACGATATTCTGACCTCCGTGCGGGGTGAGGGTCGTTTCCTTTGAATTCCTCGATTGTTCTCGGGCCATATTTAGGGTCTACAACTTTTGCCTTTGAGTACACGAATTTTTCGTGTTGTTGGGAAACCTCAACGTCTCAACTTGAGATAATTACCTACCGACGACGTCAGTTGATAGATTCAACTTGTAAATCTAATAACTAATTATGAAAATAGGCGTACCTTGTGGTAATGTTGGAATAATGACTATGAGCAAGAAATGAGAATGTTGTGTTGGATCGTTGGACGACGTATAGATCAACCCAACTGTAAAATAGAGTCGGAGGAAGCCCTCGGGTAGACACTCTGATGCTCAAGTCAGTAATGTATTGTGCTTAAGGTTTATTGATTGCTTAAGATTGCTTATTTGATCTATTCACGATGAAGATATTTAAAGATGTGGGCATGATATTGGATTAGATAATCTGAATCCTTTTAGGAATGGGATACGTACGAATCCTCCTAGACTTACGTTGTTTCTCTTGCGTCAGGTTCTTATCGATAAGAGTCAGCTCCTATTCGGAGACAAGAGTCCTCTTGGTTGTTACATACTAACACATACGATGTCGTTTTGCTATGAGGGACTGCGGTCCTGGGCTTATAGATATGGTCTTTGAGATCCAGTTTCATGGGTCTAGTACCTTCGATTATCTTGCTGATCTGGCATCCCCACGACAGGCATGATACACGCAATCATTCCACGTGTATTATTTATAATAAGTTGGCATATACTGTATTTATTCCCTATCAGATATATATAAATTTTAAACGAGTTTAAGTGGATGAACCATATAGCCTTATCTTTTTTATTCATCTCCGTGTTTCACTGTGATGAATGTCTATGTGAATGAACCTTAGCCTATTTAGTAAAATGGTTATGAATGAATATATTTTCGCTTGATAATTTTGCTTTTGGTACAGTAATAGCCTATTACACTGGCCCATTTTGAGACATCATCAGTCGTCCCCATCACGCCACATAAATTACAGGAGGAGAAGAAGAAGAAGAAGAAGAAGAAGAAGAAGAAGAAGAAGAAGAAGAAGAAGAAGAAGAAGAAATCAATTACTAATTTACTATTACTTTGCTTTCAAACAACTAAGATTGATGTACTTCAAAGTTTTACACAATGAAAAACATTAAACAATTTTGACGATTTTTTTTTTTTTGATAAATTTAATGAAGAAATTTAAAGGTTAGGTCACGCTGGATTCGAATTCAAAATTTTTGGTCTCAGACATTAACCACTCTACCACTAGGCCAACACACAATAGTTTTGACGATTTAACTCACCTTTGTGTAAAGAATAAATCTAACTCTACAAAAAAACAAAGAGACCGTAAATAAATTTAATTAGAATGTTAAAATTATCATTTACAAAAGGGGTGGTCTCTTGTGCGGGCTGCGTGCATAGTGAGACCACCCCAATTATTTTTTTAATTAATTAATTAATTATAATTGATTAATTATTATTAAATTAATTTAATTTATAATTAATTAATTTAATAAACTTTAATTGTAAACTAATAAATCATAATTGTGAATTAATAAATAATAATTTTAAATTAATAAACCATAATCATGAATTAATAAAGCCTAATTGACTTTGGAAAACACTAACTATGAATTAATCAACCCTAATTATAAATTAATAAATCATAATTGTAAATTAATAAATCTTAATTTTGAATTAATAAATCTAATTGTGAATTAATAAATCCTAATTTTCAATAATAAACCCTAATTTTGAATAATAAACCCTAATTTTGAATTAATAAACTATAATTATGAATTAATAAACCCTAATTATGAGACAATAAACCCTAATTTTGAATAATAAACCATAATTTTAATTAATAAAAATAATTATAAATTAATAAATCTTAATTATGAATTTATAAACCATAATTATGAATACATAAAATGAGTTAATAAAATCTAATTGTGAATTAATAAATTCTAATTATGAAATAATAAACCCTAATTTTGAATAATAAACACTAATGTTTAATTAATAAAAATAATTATAAAATAATAAATCTTAATTGTGAATTTATAAACCATAATTGTGAATTGATAAATTCTAATTAAAAATCAAAAAATCTAATGATAAATTAATAAAATCTAATTATTTTTACTTAGTATAATTAATATATGATATATAATTAATATATACTTGGGTGAGCGCATGGTGAGGTTACGCTCACCCAAGTTTTTGTCTTTAGAAAATTAATAGGGCACGATGTTACTATTATACAGAGATACCATTTATATATTATATATATTAAATAATTATTAATTAATCTGTCAATAAAAATAATTACAAACAATTAATTTTTCAAAACCGAGAAGATAGTGTTTTTGTACGGTAGAATGATAGAGTTTTTATTTCAAAACAAAAGTTTTATTATGTGTGAATCCAAGACTTTTAACATTCTCTTTTATTAGATCACATTTCTTTTGCAAATATTTTTGAGTTTTAAGAAATCAAATTAGAGGTTTGATTACATTTTCTTTTTATCTCTTCAATCCTGGAAATTATATTTTAAGTGAGTGTGTTATTTTTTGATTTTTTTTATCACATAATTTGACAAAAATTATAATTAAGTAATTTCTTTTAATTTCTACAATATTTATATATTTTCTAAAATCACTCATAAGTCATAATGGACCTAATTTTTTAAGAATTTGCGCAAGGCTCATGTTTTTGGCCCGACCCGTAATCAAGATATGTATTTTGACCCGGACAACTATTCTAACAAATATGATATAACCATAGAGCTACATTAGAAAATATTATGGGAATTTTGTTGTAAGAAAAAGTTAAAGTAATTGAAATTAAAAATAAATAAATAAATTTACAAAATAGACTATTTTAATCTCTGATAAGATTTTTTTGACCCAACTTCCTCCATCATATTAGTCCAAGTCGGTCATTACTTTAATCGCTAATAAGATTCAATTTATTCTAATATTTTAAGCCGCCGCAAGTTTGTCGGAAATCCAAAGGAACAAAAAATACTGTAATAGGTTATTAGTTAAATACCTAAGAAACAAAAAATACTGTATAGTTTGAATTGATTACTCCAACACCACATATTGTAATCTTCCATATCTTGGGCAACTTTGGAGAACTCAGAAGCACTTCTCCCATTTTTCTTTATCCGCTGCATTTTCTGCTTCTCTCAAATTAATCATGGCGGCTTATGCAGCTCTGGTTTCTCTTATGCATATCATAGAAAACCTTCAAATTCATCCTCGCCCTCCTATTTCTCTCCACAAACAACAAGCTCTTCTCCTCACTCAAAAGGTTGCTTCCCTGCAAGAATTTCTGGAACGCTATAATCCCCATCTCGGCTACAGCACTGAAGCAGATCCATTGGAGAGTCGCATTGCTGATGCAGCTTATGCGGCCGAGGATGTCATCGAATCTCATATCGTGGATCAGATCACAAGTGATAGGGAAAATATTATTAGCATTTATAAGGTTTTAGAAAGAGTTGTTGTATCTCACATTGAAAGTTTAGTAGAAGTTGGTTTGTTTTGTAGACTATAAATAGGGATCCTTGTTGTAGCATTTAAGTAAGCTTTTCATCAATACATTTATGGTTTATTTATTCCATCTTTGTTATACCTATGGATGATTTTATTAAATCTAACATGGTATCAGAGCTAAAATTATTTTTTTTGGTGTTTGACTCGTCATTCATTAGTATGCTCTGTGGTTGCAGCAAATTGCTGATCTTCCACATCAGAAATTGAATTTTGAGATATTTGGTGCTTTGGGTTTTGGGAGTCAATTGATGCTCGTCTCATTCATTAGTATGCTCTGTGGTTGCAGCAAATTGCTGATCTTCCACATTCATTAGTATGCTCTGTGGTTGCAGCAAATTGCTGATCTTCCACATCAGAAATTGAATTTTGAGATATTTGGTGCTTTGGGTTTTGGGAGTCAATTGGTGTTCGTCTTGGTGTTCGGGAGTCAATTGGTGCTCGTCTCGGTGTTCGTCTTGGTGTTCGGGGCAGTGCGCTCTTCATCGGTCTCGTCCTCGGTGTTCAGGTTTTCTTTGTTGCTTCCGCTTCTCTAGTCTTTGTGATTAAATTTTATGTGCAATGGCTGGTGGTGATGACTCGTTGCAGTCAATTGGGGTTCGTCTTGATGGAAAGAATTTTGGATATTGGAGTTATGTTATGATTAATTTTTTGAAGGGAAAGGGGCTATGGGATTATGTTTCTGGAAAAACTGTATGCCCTAAGTTAGGAGATGAGAAATTTGATGAATTATTTCGTGTTTGGGAGACCAATAATTCAAAGATTATTACTTGGATCAATAATTCTGTCGAACAGAGGATTGGGGTTCAATTAGCAAAATTCAAAACTGCTAAAGATATTTGGGATTATTTGTTCAGATTATTTGTGCAAAATAATTTTGCAGTTAAATATCAGTTACAATCTGAAATACGTGCCTTAGTACAGAATAATTTGGGAATCCAAGATTATTTTTGTGCAATGACAGCTCTTTGGGATCAGTTAGCATTGACTGAATCCATTGAGTTGCAAGCATGTGATGCTTACATTAAGTGTAGGGATGAAGATCGTCTTGTCCAATTGCTTATGGGTCTTCGTCCAGAATTTGATAACTGTCGCTCGGGAATTCTGCACCGCAAACCATTGCCATCTGTTGAAGATGTTATTAATGAGCTCATGGCTGAAGAAACTTGTTTAAAGTCTCTAAAGGCGTGCATACTACTTCCACCTCATCTTGTTTGTTTTCGTCTCCCGGTTCTTGCAGCACCTACTCAAACATACAAAACTTCCTTTGTTGGAAACTGTAACTACTGCAAACAACCAGGACATTGGAAAAATCAATGTCCGGAGCTTCGCAAAGGGTATGGTTGGAAGTCTCCATAGCCGAGCCAAGGTTACAAACCTGCACAACTGCGGACACAGGGACAGAAGTCCCCAAATCAATATCATGGTGGACAGCAGAAGCAATACACTCACCCACCACCGACTCAGGCAGCCTTGGTCCCATCAAGAATCAACGGTTCGAAACTATTGAAAACCGAGTCCGCACTCTTTGCCGATCAATTCCAAGTTTCTTGCCTTCCAAAGCAATTTCAGAATTCTACTCAGTCTCATGCTCTCTCCATTCCTTGTCCCTCACCATCATCTATTGGATCAGGTATCACTTCTTCCTCCTGGATATTAGACTCTGGAGCGGGAAATCACATGTCTCCTAACCCCTCTGCTTTCATATCTATGTCGCGTAATCCTCCATCCACCACGGTTGTGGATCGCCGATGGCACACCTATGCCATTAACTGGCATTGGGACAGTTCATACCCCTACTATATCTCTACCGATGTATATTGTATTCCTAAGTTACATATGAATCTTGCTTCACGGTCAAATATGTGACTCGGATGTTTTGTTGGTCTCTTTCCCAATTCTTGTTATGTGCGGGATCTAAAATCCGAAAGTGATTGGGACGAGGCCGTAGGAATGGAAAAGGTCTCTATGTTATGGATGAGCTGCATCTTATTACTCATGCAGCAACTATGCCGGTTAACTTATCTACCTTTCATTTGACTTCTTCTTCTTCTAAGTTTTATTTGTGGCATTCTAGACTTGGACATGTATCGGGCTCTCGCCTCGCTTTATGTGTACATCCGTCTTCTTGGAGATTTACCCCGATGATATATCTAGTTGTAGTGGTTGTAAACTTGGAAAATTTTACGCTTTGCCTTTTAATCTTAAGTGATTCCACCTCATCCGCACTTTTGATTTAATTCATTCTGATGTTTGGGGACCCGCGCCTATTCCTACTAAAGGCGGCTCCAAATATTATGTTTCGTTTATTGATGATTACACTCGTTATTGTTGGGTTTACTTACTCAAGCGTCGTTCTGATCTTGTTCATACTTATGCAGAATTTCAAGCTTATGTAAAAACTCAACATTCTTCTACAATTAAATGTTTTCGTGCTGATTTAGGGGGTGAGTACACTAGTGGTGACCTTTCAGGTATTTTCAAAGCAGATGGTACAATACATCAATCTTCTTCATCGATACTCCACAACAAAATGGGGTAGTGAGCGAAAACATAGGCATATTGTGGAAGCTGCGGTCTATGCTTTTGTCGACTAGTGTTCTAGTGAATTTTGGGAGAGGTCATTCTCACGTCTGTTTACCTTATTAATAGGATTCCTACTTCTCATAATTCGAATTTCTCCATATGCTAGGCTTTTGGTCACAACCCTCTATATAATCATTTGAGGGTGTTTGGTTCTACTTGTTTTGTCCTCCGTCCACATGTAGAGCGTACTAAGTTATCTTCTCGTGTTCTATTTGTGTTTTCTTGGTTATGGGATTGGACGGAAAGGCTATCGTTGTTATGACCCTTCTTGGAAAATTATATGTTTCTAAATGTTTCTTTCATTGAGCATATCCTTTCTTTCTATCCCACCAACTTCTCATGACATGTCCGGATCGATCTTTTCAAATTGATCCTTTCACGACCGACTCAGATTCCGATCTTTTGCATACACCTGCTGTTACGCCTAATATTCCTTGCAGGTCTGATAACATTGATACCATCTCCCCTCCTACGGCTGCTCATGAACATCTTGCGATTGGTGATCCAGATCCACCTCGATATCCCAGACGTGTCCGACGATCCACTCAGGTTTCAGATTTTGATTACTCGTATTACTCTCCAGCTTTTGTTTCATTTCTTGTCAAGAATGAGTCTATTTGTGAGCCTACTTCTTATGCTGAGGCAGCCAAAGATCCTCTTTGGCAAGAGGCTATGAATGAGGAATTATCTGCTTTGCACAAAACAGGTACTTGGATTTTGGTTTTTCCACCATCTGGTAAGAAGATTATTGGTTGTCGATGGGTTTACAAAATCAAAACCAGGTCTGATTGTTCCATTGAGCGCTATAAAGCTCGTTTGGTTGCTAAGGGATTTTCTCAGGAATATGGGTTGGATTATGAAGAAACATTTGCTCCAGTTGCTAAAATGACCACTGTCCGAGTTCTTATTGCGATTGCTTACATCCGTCACGGCCTATCGATGCGGATGGATGTTAAAATGCCTTCTTAAATGGAGATCTTGAAAAGGAAGTATACATGGTTCCCCCGCCGGGTGTTTCTCATATGCCTGGACAGGTGTGCAAACTTAGAAAGGCGATGTATGGTCTGAAACAAGCCCCAAGAGCCTGGTTCGATAAATTCTCCTTTGTTATGTTATCCTTGGTTTTCTCAGTACCAACGACTCAGCTTTATTTGTCAAATCCTCCCCGACAGGTCAAATTCTACTTTTGTTATATGTTGATGATATGATCATTACAGGTGATGATGTCAATGGTATTTCAGCATTAAAGGACACTTTATCTCGTCAATTTGAGATGAAAGATTTGGGTTATCTTCGCTATTTTTTGGGAATTGAGGTAGCTTATTCTGAGAAGGGTTATCTCATTTCTCAGTCTAAGTACACTAAGGATATTCTTGCACAGGCTGGCCTTACAGATACACGTACGTTTGACTCCCCTCTGGAGGTCAATGTCCGTTACACCCCTACTGATGGGGAACCTCTTTCTGATCCCACTCTGTATCGATCTATTGTGGGTAGTTTGGTTTATCTCACCATTACTCGTCACGATATTGCATATCTTGTTCACAATGTCATCGATTTGTTTGTGCGCCCACCTCTGTTCATTGGGCTGCCGTCATGCGTATTCTTCGCTACCTAAGGGGAACAATATATCAAAGTCTGTTGTTTTCATCTACCTCGTCTTTGGAGCTTAGCGCCTTCTCGGATGCAGATTGGGCGAGTGATCAAACTGATCGTAAATCCACTACTGGCTACTGTATTTTCATAGGAGATTCACTTATTTCATGGAAAAGTAAGAAACAAGATGTTGTTTCTCGCTCTTCCACTGAGGCAGAATATCGTGCTATGGCTTCTACTACCTGTGAGATTGTATGGTTACGACGATTGTTAACAGATATGGACGTCTCTTGCAGTGGTCCAACACCTATGTATTGTGATAATAAGAGTGCTATTCATTGCACACAACACTGCTTTTCATGAGCGAACTAAGCATATCGAGATCGATTGTCATATTACTCGTTATCATCTCGAGAAAGGCACTCTTTCCTTGCCGTTTGTCTCATCATCGATGCAACTTGCAGACTTCTTTACAAAGGCTCATACCCTCCAACGTCATCGGTTCTTTCTTGACAAACTCTCGATGTTACTCTCGTCACCATCGCGAGTTTGAGGGGGGATATTAGCATTTATAAGGTTTTAGAAAGAGTTGTTGTATCCACATTGAAAGTTTAGTAGAAGTTGGTTTGTTTTGTAGACTATAAATAGGGATCCTTGTTGTAGCATTTAAGTAAGCTTTTCATCAATACATTTATGGTTTATTTATTCCATCTTTGTTATACCTATGGATGATTTTATTAAATCTAACAAAGATGAGCTCCGATCTTACCTACAGCGCAGAAGCAGATAGGGAAAAGATGAGCTCCGATGCCTTGTATGAAGCTCTAGAGAAGGTGATCGAAGAATTGGCGTCGATCCAAAAAGAGGTTGATTCCATGGAGATCAAAGGTGTCCAATATCAGCTGCACACAACAAAGTCAACGCCTCTTGATTCCATGACCAGTAGTTCTTCTTCCATTGCGCAGAAGGGTATTAGCATGGTGGGTGCTCATGATGCCAAGAGTCAACTGGAGGATAAGCTCGCTTCTGATCGCCCAGATCTACAAATCATTCCCATCACAGGAATGGGCGGCGCAGGTAAGACTACTCTCGCCAGATATATTTATGAACATCCTTTTACTAAGGGCCATTTTGATATTTGTGCGTGGGTTACCATCTCTCAAGGGTATAGTACTCCACAAATGCTCATAGAAATTCTTCGTCAATTAAAGGGAACCGTTTATCAGGATTTGAGTGAGGATGAATCAGGACAAAAGTTGTACCAACACTTGTTCGGTAGAAGATACTTTATTATAATGGATGATATGTGGAGCACTGAGGCATGGGATAGACTTAGGAGGTTTTTGCCGGATAACAAAAAAGGTAGCAGGATAGTGGTAACAACTAGGATATCAAATGTTGCTTCTCAATTATCCTACTCTAATAGCCTTGTTGAGATGAACCTTTTGGATGAGGCAGATAGTTGGGAGCTGCTCTCCAAAACTGTGTTTGGAGTTAAAGGACGTTGCCCATTTGAATTAGAGGAAATTGGGAAGAAAATAGGAAAAAGTTGCAAAGGACTTCCAATTTCAATTGTTGTGGTGGGGGGAATTTTGGGCAAGTCTGAACAAACAAGAGAGTTTTGGGAATACATAGAAGAAAACATAAATTCAATGGTGAATTCAGAGGATGATGAGCGTTGCTTGAAAACATTACACATGAGTTATAAGCAATTGCCGATCCATTTGAAACCATGTTTTCTGTATATGGGAGTTTTCCGTGAAGATGCGGTGATTCATGTCTCAATGCTTGTTAAATTGTGGGTTGCCGAAGGATTTCTAAAACCAGTAAGTGGGAAAAGCTTGGAAGAGATAGGGAAAGAGAATTTAAAGGATCTTGTCGATAGAAATCTGGTTTTCATTGCTGAGATGGGTAAAATAGGAAACATAAAGAAGTGTAGAATTCATGACTTGTTGAGAGACTTGTGCTTGAGGGAAGCTCAAAAGGAAAGATTTTATGGTGTCGTATCGAGCTCAATTCATGAAGATGGGCAACGCCGCATTGTTATATCACAAGCGCCATCAGAGAATGACGCCATAAACGCCTTGTCATCATCCATGTCACTGGTTCGTTCTTTGGTGTGGAATTCTGAGTACCCACCGGTCTATCACAAGCTCAAGTTGCTGAGGGTATTATTTCACTCACGTTATAAACTCATGGAAGAAGTAGAATTCTTAGTTAACTCACGGTTCCTTGAGCTTCTTTGGCTATCAAAAGAGAACACACTTCCGAGTTCAATTTGGCTATTTTGGAATCTACAAACATTATTTTGTCCATTAAGTGACGCCAGTGCGCCCACTGATATTTGGTACATGCGTCACATTAGACATGTTCAGTTCAACAGCCTCTGGCTCCCAAATCCTCCCAACGACCAAGATGGCATTCTTTTGGGAAATCTGCAAACACTTGGTTGGGTAATAGATTTCAAGTGTACTGAACAAATGATTAAGAGAATTCCCAATATCCAAAAACTGAAAATATTCTATTACTGCGAGCTTGATGAAGCCGACATGAATTTTCATTATCTAGATAAACTGAGTGCTTGAAGTGCTACTTTGGAAATAAACATGGTTTTTCTCCACACAATCTAATTAATTTTCCACTTTCGCTCAAGAAGTTGACTCTATCTATACAGAGTTTTGAATATTGGGAAGGCGCATTGGATAAGATAGGTGTGTTGCCCTTTCTTCAGGAGCTCACACTCCGACGGGGGAGATTCAGAGAAGAGCAGTGGGTAACAACTGAAGGCCAATTCCGCAGCCTCAAATTCTTGGCTCTTGCGTGGTGTGATGGTCTAAAGGTTTGGACAACAGAAAGCTCCCACTTCCCGTGCCTTGAGCAGCTTCATCTTAAAGACATTAATCTTAAGGCGATCCCTTTAGAGTTTGCAGAAATACCCACACTCAGAGTAATTCACTTAAAACGTTGCAGCGCGTCTGCTGTCGAATCTACTAAAAGAATATTAGAGGAACAAGAGGAATCAACTGGGGAAGCAACCATTCAAGTTCAAGTTCGCTACTGATAACGAAGCACGGGAGAGCTTGGCAAGTCCTAGCTTGGTGTTACATTCTGGGACGAAGAAGAAGTTTTTCAAATTGGATTTTCATCTATACAAGGGTTTATGATTTTCTCTTTGTTTGTTTTGTAATATAACACTAGTTCATCATATCTAGCTAGTGTTTAATGATTGTATGATTATTATCTAATTTCTAATATTATTGTGATGCATTTCCGCCTTTGCTTTGTGAAACACGATTTTGTTTAGAAAAAAAATGTTGCTTGAAAATGTTGAATCATCATTTATATGAAAAGGGGGTTTGATTGATTTATTTTATTTGTAAGTTGTGAGTTGATGCAGGAAATGTCGTTCACTTATGTTGAAAATGTTTATTGGGGCTCAAGTTTATGTAGGTAGACTGTTTTCTAATTTATTTATTTTATACTTTTTTTGGAATTTATTCTCCATATTCTATATATTTTAGTGACAAGCTATTTACTTTTTCTTATAGAAAAGTTGCAAATTACATCTTGATTCATAATTATATTATTAATAAAAAATTTATTTTATGGGAAAACCCGTAACCATTAGGTCATCCCGAAGGATTATTATTAATTAGTATTTTGTTGAATAAAGTGATGGTAGTATAAAAAGAAAAAGATAAAAGTAGAAAGATAGATAGCGGTTTAATGTTCTCATAAATTCAAAAAAAATAAAAATTAGTAGGTATGATTACGAGAATTCGAGAATTCAAAAATAAAATTAAAAATGATGAAGATGCTAATGATGGTTAATATGGGAGGGTTCACAAAGGGTGTGAGGTTGCAGGCTTAGGTGTAAGCTATTTACTTTAAACTTTTTTTCCTTAAAAGAAAATTTATAAATTAAAACGATATCTTTTTGATCGAAACGATATTATTTTGAATGCCATCTTAATTTTGATTTTGCCATGTTAGCTTCGATTCCGTAGAAATTCAATTTGCAGAAGAAAAAAAATTAGACAAATCAAAACTTGAGGTATTTAAATAAAAACAAATGGTGTGTCAAATTAGAAAACATCCAAAGTTTGTATATTGACAGGCTATTATCCCTTAATAAATACGTAAAAAACAAGATCAAGGAATATTGAAATCATACAAGATCATAGGGTAGTTTTATTAAAAGTTGAAAACAATATAAAGATGGAGAGTTCGAGTTTTTTGTTGGTTGTGGCTTAGTTTTGCACATTTTTCCAACATTTTATAGTAGCTTTTTTTTTAAAAAAAATTATAAATGTTTATGAAAAAATATATATAAATACTTGCTAGTTTCAAAATTATTTATGATTTCTTATAATTGTGCATATACTGTTTTTGTTAACTTTTTAAGTTTTTTAAGCTTTATATAAAAAAATTTAATGATCGATGTTCTAAAATTATAGTCTATTTTCTATGATTTTGTATGTTAAATTTTTAGTCTCTAGGGTGTGAAAAACGAGAAAATTTAAGTTGTTGTATAGTATTAGGCTCTATTTATAGAGAAAAAAATGAGATAAACTTCGATATATATTTTATTTGATATATAATTATCACAAATTTAAATTCTACACCAATAAAATTTTATTGGGCCAATTATATTTGGACACTTGTCAACAATGTGGGTGATGATTTTTCCCAAACTTGGTTCCGTCACCAATTAAGATTGTGAACTTTTTTGCTTCCAATTTCTTTTTTCTTTTCTTTTTTATTATATTGTTTGTCTTCTAGTAAAAAAATATCTTTCACATATTTTCTATCAATTAGAGTTATGTAATGTAAAATTTTGTGCATCTATTTGTAGTTTTTAAAGATCATATTCCAATTCATGTATCTTATATGTAATTTTAATTTTCTTATTGAGCTTGTATCTTATTTTACTTATATGTAAATTTTTATAATTATGAATTTAAAGTATAATTTTTAATATTTTTCTTTAGATATGTGTAATATAATAGACTTACTTTTAGATAATAAGTAGTTAAAAATAAAGTAAAAATAAAAATATTCATGTTTCCCCTTTTTTCTTCCCGGTCCAATATTTTTAGATTGGATTGATATCATTGATGGAGTACGAAAATGATAAAATTGAATTGAATAGTGAATTGTGTAGGTGGAAGAGAAAGAAATGAATATTATATTAAAAGATTAAGCTGTGATAGATTATGAATGAAAATAGTCTTATGGCAGGACCAAGTAAGTCGGGAAGGATCAATCATGACAAAAGAAAAGCTAAAAGTGTGTGCGTGTGTTGACCTAGTGGTAGAGTGGTTAATGTCTAAGATCAAAGGTCTCGGGTTCGAGTTCATCGTGACGCAACCTTTAAAATTTATGTATTTAATGACCAAAAAAAAAAAACTAAAAGCGAAAATAAAATAAAATGGTCTTTCTATCTACCATTATAAGTTTAAGACATAATTTGAATCTTTAAACTATTTCCATTAAGATCCAACTTTTCATTTTGAAGCAAATTAGTCCGTCCTCCCAAATTTTGCATCTAATGTTCATTGATTTATTTTATTTGTAAATTATGAGTGTTGAAAATATTTGTTGTTTCTCAAGTTTATGTACATGGCTTTCCAGAACCAATTATCTCCATCTCTCCTGTTCTCTATTTTTGGGCTATTTATTTTTTCTGAGATAATAATTGCAAATTACATCTGGTGATATAATATATTATCTATGTCCAGAAAAAGTTTATATTTTCCTCTTTTCGATATTTTTTTACACTTATAATGTAGGATCCCTTATTCATTCACTACAATTTATTAAAATTTGTATCACCAAAAGTTATGCCAAAAACAATACAAGCTTTTGGTGAATTGAGGGAGAAAATATTTTTTATTAAATAGATTGATGGTAGTATAAAATAAAAGGAAAAGACAAATATTAGTCAATGTTTGTTCAATGTTTGTTGCAAGCCATGCATATTACTATGCCTTCGGTACACCTAATATGAATACTCTCAACTATAATAAGCGTCAGTAACAAATAAAATATAATTTTCATAGTTATATGAAAGTTTGACAGTAAAGCGGAACTTATTATGTACGTGTTTTGGTCTAATAGTATAGTTATTAATATCAGGGGCTAAATGTCTCAGATTCAAATTCATCGTGACGCGGTATTTAAAATTTTCATATTAATTGATAAAAAAATTGAAATTATTGTATAATAAAATAACATATACACAATCAGATATACATAGCATACAAAAGATAATCATATATAAATAATACTCTCACCGTCAATCAAAAGCTTGCATTTAATTCATTTTAGTTCTATCTAACAAAAATTTGTATTTACCATTTTTTGAAACATCAACTCAATACATGGCCATCTTTTAATCTCACTACATATTAATCTATTTATTTATTGAGGGTGTTTGGCTAAGCTTATTTTAGAGAGCTTATAAGCTCAAAGTGCTTATAAGATGTAATGTCTCAAGTATTTATAAGTTGTCAAAATATTTGGATAGTTGAAATTATAAGATAGAGAAAGAATCATGAGTTAGAGAGAAAGAATCGTGAGTTAGAGAGAGAAAATTGATGAGAGATAAAGTTGATAGGGTATATGTAAAAAGTAACAAATCATAATAATATTATTTTGGTAAATTTATTATTGCTTATAAGTTAATGAAAAAATAAGTTGGGATTGGAGAACTTATTTTTGGATAAATAAGATTTAGAAGAAGAAGATAACAATGTTGCAAAGAGCGGCGAGTAACGCTTGTTCGTGGTGGTGGGCTAGCCACATCCGGACCAAGCAATCCAAATGGCTCGAACAGAGCCTTCAGGGTACATTCTTTCTTCATTCAATTCATTCTTGTTAAATCACATTTGTTATATTTTCACATCACGTGCATTGATGAAATGATATGGTTTCATAAATTCATGTTCAATCTTGTTAGTTTGATTCAACTCTTTCTTCCCAAGGCATTGGAATTTGTAAGCTCATACAACGCAACAAAACATGTAGATGTTTTATTGAATACCACAAGTGATATAACGGAATGACGGCCGATGATAGTGTCAAAGCTGAGAAAAAAATAAAAATAAAAACAATCTCTTCTTGAAAGAGGTATTTGTTATTGCATTAAGATTAAAGTTAGGTAGAATTTGAATGCACTAAAGTGAAGTGGAAAAATAAGTAAAAATGATATCAAAATTTTGCATTTTCTCTTTATAAATAGAGCCTAATATTGTTATAAATTTTAAAAAAAATTGAAATTATTATTTTCTCATATTTTTCTCTCACATATTTTCTATTATGTGAAGTTATAGATTCAAACCATTCCAACTATTATTCGAACTTCCAAAATTATCTAAAATTCCAATGATTATCCTAAGACCCAAAATTATCCAAACTTTTCATCTTATCTCCACTCTTATATTTTTCAAAATTCACATATTATCAATATTCTCAGTTTTCTCTAAATTTTAATTAAATTCGTAGAAGCTGAAGAAGTCCCACACCACAAAATATTTCATATTATTTGTGTTTCAAGATGTTCAACAACCAAAACCAAATAAGATGGAGGGAAAAAAATATTTGGTGTGTGAAAGAAGATGCAACACTGATGTCATCTTGATGTCTTGTTCGCCAAGATAAATTCTGCGGCAAAAACCAGTATGGCGTCTCAATATATGTGAATAATTTGTATCACAAAACCCAAGTGGGAAATTATTTTATTATGGTTCAAAATAAAGTAAATAATAAAAAATATATTGTAAATGAATTGGTGTGGATTATGAAAGTAATAAAAATATATTGTAAATGAAACGATGCCATATTGAACTACGTATCAATATGGCATCGTTTCAGAACTACTACTGCTTTGTAGTTGGTACGTTATAAAAGAAAATTTCTTGTTTTCACGAGTTTAGCTCAGTTGTTTAAGAGTTAGTATATTTGTGATAAGGATCAACGATCGGATCCTAGCAATTGCAATGTAAGAATTTCACTCTCTTTATGGTTGCTCTTTGTGGGTACTATGCAAAGATCTTATCACTAAAATCATAACAAGAAAATATCGCAAGAATTTCACCATCTTTCGGGATACTCCTTGTGGGTACTATGTAAAGATCTGATCGCTAAAATCCTAATAAGAAAATATTGCAACTAACGATCTACTATAGCAAGATAGTAAGCAGAGTATCGTATCTATAAGGATTGATATCATGAAAACATAACAAGTAATAGACACAAACGTGTCATAAATGATCAGACTAACATAAAGGTGTAGGAAGATTTGATAAAATACGCAAACATGTCACAAATATCGAGACAAACACAGAGGTGTAGGAAGATTAGATAAAATCTAAAAAAATAAATAACAAGAGACAAGTAAAACATATCTGGAAAAATATCAAAGTAAAAGATCGATTCTTGGAAAAGTATTAATTTAACATAAAATCATACAATCAATCTATAATTATATCAATAAGTTTTAAGTCAATTCAGATAAAGAATCACACAAATAATCACAGCCTCCATCCTTGACAACCTGTGAAAAGATTAACATACGTCTTATCTTCGCTAGGTCTTAAGAACATATAAAAAATTCCAAAAAGCTCAAAAAGATTTATTCTCATACAATTAATTCTAAAATCATTAAGTCTATAGATTAATTGTATTACAAATTACGGAATTCGATTACTTAATTAAAATTGCTAGCTATTTAATCAAGCAACTAGCATTCATCAATAGTGATCAAGTTATCTAACATAACATAATACAATGACTCATAAATAATGAATTGACAGGTAAATAGGCTCCATAGATCAATCACATAAAATTCTATCGAATCATACAAATCCTAAAATCAATAGGAAATTAGTTACCCATAACAATAATTAAATAAGAAGGAATGAAGAAGAACATCATTGAAATTAATTATTAAAACCAATGTAGGAATTTCACAATGAAAAACTTGAAGTTTAATCTTGAAGAATAAAACCCTACTCTTACAAGAAGCTCGAAAATAAAATATAACTCTGAAAAATATAAAAAATTATGAAGTGAGGATTCTGATATAATGTTAAGATGGGGTATTTATAGGTGGAGAATATCTCTTGATTTCTAAAAGGAATATAAATTCTAAATGAGCTCAAAAATACAAGGGAAAAAGGGTAAAAATAAAAAATTCACGAAAAATCGGATCTGGACGAGTTTGGACCACGGTCACCTCGGGTGCACGAGCCTATCGAGGCCAATACACTGAAATTTGACTCTCAAATGCAGCCGCGGTGTTGGTTGCTTCTGCTGTATTCATTGGCCGTCGGAAATGATCGATTTTGGCTTGCAAGCCGTGGCCGCGGCACCTTCCGCTGCAATACGCAATATTTTTTTGCCCCCTTTTCTTCATCTGAACTCCGATTTACGAATCGTTTGCACCGCAAACTTCTATCGAGATGTACTTTAATCCTATCCACTTATCATCCTTCAATAAGTTCTCAATTTTTCCTACAAAATGGGCAAAATTTATCTACAATTATCATTTTTCACATGTGAGCAAAAATAATCAAATATTCCTTACAAACATGATTTTCAACCTCAAATAAGACACAACTAAACATTATAAACCATTGAAAATCATGTTTTTTCAAGATACTCCCAGCTTCTTAACTTAGTAGCCGATCTTCCTAGTTTCTTAACCTAACAGCTACAGTATAAATCATCGTAATTTACCTTCTCACATTCTTATGTGATTGGAGTGTAGGGCTCTGGGGAGAGCTTCCCCTTTTGGGACAAGAAAATTTGCTGTTGTGTGATGCATCATCATCCACTTCACTTATTAGGTTACCTCCAATGGTAACTTTTTTCAACTTTTTGGGTTTAAAAAAGTTGGAAATCAACTTTTATACAATTGGAGAAAATTGATAAAGGTTGTAAACAAAAAAAACAACTTCTTAACAAAGAAGTTGACTTCTTTCTTTTTTTCTTATTTTTTAATTACTTTTGTCTTTGTATATATATTTTTCTTTGTTTATATATACACATAAATAGATATAATTATTACTTCTTCAGTCCACGAAAAGTATCCCACAATTTCTATTTTGGGCGTTCATAAAAAATATCACAATTTTCATTTTAGTACATCATTCTACTTTATCTCCTTATATTTTACCCTTAAAGTTTCTACTTTTCCACTTCAAAAGCATTTACCATCTATTTTCTTAAAACATATACCGGTCGAACTTAGGATACATTTTGTGTTTCTAACCTCCTAAATTTTGTTTCTAATTAGGTTGCATTTAGGGATTGTGGATTGATATATAAACCGAAAAGAAGCGTTGGTTATTGAGATGAAGAAAGGGATAATGCAGTGACTGAAAGATAATTCTTCAGTTCTAGGAATGTAACAATGGGTATTGTTGAAACAAATTGAATCAGAGTTAGTTTTTTGATTAAGGAACATATTTCTGGAGTCTGTGGTGGCTTGAAATTGCCATTCCATAGATTAATCAGTAATAAAAGTCATTAACTTTTAGTCATGATAGTTGAGATACTCGGTGAAACTTGTGAATTGAGTAATGTTGATTCATTTTGGCAATTAAGCCGTTTACATGAGTTACTGGCTGATGAGTCAGTTGGAAGAGGGAATCCGAACAGAGCACAAATTACGACACGACAGGCACAAAACTGTCGGACTCGGCTGGAACATCTAGAATATGCAGAACCGGAAAATTGTCGGAGTGGAATAGCACCAGGCTGAAGAGGATACATGTTGACTACATGCCGCGGATGTCGTAATACGACACGGCTGTAAAGCTAAGAAACATGGCATACTACAGTATTATGCTTTGCATTTTAAATTGCCAAATTGTGACTATTTTAGTGATATTGGAAAGACAGGTATACTATATATATTTTCTTAAAGGGAGCAGGTACAAGATATCTTATTTTTAGAGGAGCAGCTATATTTTGGCTTTACAAGCAACGGCTTTACAAGCAACGACATTTATTGTAATCTAATATATACGATGAACTTTCGATATAATTCAGCAGAAGCACTGCTCCCATTTCCGTATTCGCTGCATTTTCTGCTTCTTGAAAAAGATAAGACTTCAGATTAATGATGGCGGCTTATGCAGCTCTGGTTTCTGTTATGCATGTCATAGAAAACCTTCAAAATCATCCTTTCCCTCCTATTTCTCTTCACAAACGACAAGTTCTTCTCCTCACTGAAAAGGTTACTTCCCTGCAAAAATTTCTGGAAGGCTATAATACCCACCTCGGCTACAGCACTGAAGCAGATCCATTGGAGAGTCGCATTACGGATGCAGCTTATGCGGCTGAGGACGTCATCAAATCTCATATTGTGGATCGGATCACAAGCGATGGCGAAAATGTGAGCTCCGATGGCGATGCCTTGTATGAAGCTGTAGAGAAGATGATCGAAGAATTGGCGTCGATCCAAAAAGAGGTTGATTCCATGGAGATCAAAGGTGTCCAACATTACCTACACCCAAGGTCAACGCCCCTTGATTCCATTGTGCAGAAGGGTGTTAACATGGTGGGTGCTGATGATGCCAAGCTTCAACTGATGGATAAGCTCGATTCTCATAGACCTGATCTACAAGTCATTCCCATCACAGGAATGGACGGCGCAGGTAAGACTACTATTGCCAGATACATTTATGAACATCGTTTTACTAAAGTCCATTTTAAACTTCGTGCTTGGGTTACCATCTCTCAAGAGTATAGCACTCGAGAAATGATCATAGAAATTCTCCGTCAATTAAATCAAAACGTTGGTCAGAATTTTAGTGAGAACGAATTAGGAGAAAATTTTCACAAATATTTGTTAGATAGAAGATACCTGATTATAATGGATGACATGTGGAGCACTGAGGCATGGGATAGAATTAGGAGGTTTTTGCCGGAAAACAAAAATGGTAGCAGGATAGTGGTAATGTACAACTAGGATATCAAATGTTGCTTCTCAATTATCCACCTCTAATAGCCTTCAGATGAAACTTTTGGATGAGGCTGATAGTTGGGAGCTGCTCTCCAAAACTGTTTTTGGAGTAAAAGGACGTTGCCCAGTTGAATTAGAGAAAATTGGGAAGAAAATAGGAAAAAGTTGCAAAGGACTTCCAATTTCAATTGTTGTGGTGGGAGGAATTTTGGGCAAGTCTGAACAAACTGTTAAATTTGTAGAAGATTGAAGTAGAAATTCTGGAAGAAATAAAGAAGAAAAGAAAGAAGAATGCAGAAAAGAAAAAGAGGAAGAACTCAATGGACTACATTGTGGGAAATTTTGTATATTTCATGTTAATCTCCAAATGTGAATTACAATGAGTATTTATAGATGAGTAGGATCTAAACAACTCAATAACTACCCTAACAAACTAACTTCCCTTAACAAACTAACTACTCTAACAGCAATTAAACAAACTAACTAATAATTTCTACACCCGCAAGCTAGAGATGGTGGAAATTCACCAGCTCAAGCTTGGACACAATGAACTGAAAACGAGGTCCCGAACCTCGTCAAAGATCATCACCATGTTCGTCTTCGTGCAAGTCTCGCACGCTACTTTGCCTTCAAATCCTGCTCCAAGCACACGTCGAAAATGACGTCGGATTTATCCCAAACTTAGCAACTCTCGCAGATCACCACCGATCCGAACAGAGAGAAAATCAAAGAACTACACAGTTCTAGAAAGCCTAAGATCACCGTCGATCTTTTCTAAGATCATCATCGATCCTAGTATAGGCATAGGTAGGAAAGCCTAAGATCACCATCGATCTTCCCTAAGATCACCATCGATCCTAGTATAGGCAAAGGTAAGAAAGTCAACCGATACACAATCGGTAAAAATGAGTAAGACACCGTCGTCATACTCCTCGTCATTCGGTCGAATCGATCTCCTCGATATCAACTCATCTTGAAGAGCTTCTCTCTTCAACCTTTTGCTTAGCAAAAACAATCTTTTGCTTCTCCAAGTTTGCTTCAGCAATCTTCAAAATAGAGGAAATGATTCAACCGCTCCAATTCTTTAAGAACATCAAGCCAATCAGCTCTCTGCGGCTTCGTGTTCCTCACCCAAGCCGCCAACATTCTAGGAACGCTCCCATTTTCAGCTGAGAAGCAAATGATTTGCTTCATCAACGCCTTACACCGATTCGTCATCTTAAGCGGCAGCTGAGAGATAGCAAGCTTCTGCTCGTCGCTCAACTTGGGGATCACCTTAACCCGCTCAACCCTCGGCCTCTCCATCTCTCTAACTCCATTTTTGCCATCTCCGCCGACATTTACTCGACTGAAATCCAGCAGCTGATGCGAATGGGGTTTCCGAAATCCAAAACCACTTTCCTCTCTGCGTCCTGCAGATCTTCTTCCTTCTTCTTCAAGGCTACCAGAGCAGCTTGAAGATCCGATTCCAACTTACCAAGATTCACATAGTTACACTCCATACCTACCGGAAAATTCATCGCCGGCGAGACCGATATCTCCTGAATAGTGATTATATCACTCGCTGTCATGAAATCAGGCGGCGGTGCTGCATCCTCATCCACGTTGACATCATCGTCGTCGTCATCTTCTTTCGGGAATGGTTGCTCTCTGAATTCAACCCCTCAGCGTCTCCTCTCCTATTCTGCTCCGCCGCGCCGGAGGCGACTTCGTCGCCGACAGGCTTGGGCGCGATCGGCCTGAATCTGAGCATTATCCGATTGAGTACAGTCTGATTATAGGTGGATCTAGCTGCCCAAGCGCGCATGAATCTAGCGATCTGGAATCCTTCCTTATCCACCACGATGACTTCTCCGGGATAGACCTCTCTTTCATACGTTGCCTCGATTAAATCCAATGCGCAAATCTCCGACGCGAATACCATCGCGTCGTTGCTCCTCCGCCCCATTACCAGCGGGCGGAAATCGAACGGATCACGAACTGCCACCAGCTTGTCCTCCGTGAGAAAAACCATGGAATAAGCCCCTTCCAGCTTCTCACAAGCTTCGACAATCCTCAAAACAAACGGCAGCGCCTTCGATATCGCAATCATGTGCAGAACGACCTCCATATCCGAGGTCTTCAACGAGTCGAAGCTGGACAAACTCCCCGGCGATATGGCCATCGGCCACGTGAGATACTCCACGGCCGGCTCCTCCATGTTGAAGAACGTCCAGCCCTTCGTCGCCGGTTACAGATTTGGCTCTGATAACATGTTAAATTTGTAGAAGATTGAAGTAGAAATTCTGGAAGAAATAAAGAAGAAAAGAAAGAAGAATGCAGAAAAGAAAAAGAGGAAGAACTCAATGGACTACATTGTGGGAAATTTTGTATATTTCATGTTAATCTCCAAATGTGAATTACAATGAGTATTTATAGATGAGTAGGATCTAAACAACTCAATAACTACCCTAACAAACTAACTTCCCTTAACAAACTAACTACTCTAACAGCAATTAAACAAACTAACTAATAATTTCTACACAAACAAGAGAGTTTTGGGAATACATAGAAGAAAACATAAATTCAATGGTGAATTCAGAGGATGATGAGCGTTACTTGAAAACATTACACATGAGTTATAAGCAATTGCCGATCCATTTGAAACCATGTTTTCTGTATATGGGAGTTTTCCCTGAAGATGAGGTGATTGGTGTCTCAAGTCTTGTTAAATTGTGGGTTGCCGAAGGATTTCTAAAACCAGTGAGTGGAAAAAGCTTGGAAGAGATAGGGAAAGAGAATTTAAAGGATCTTGTCGATAGAAATCTGGTTTTCATTGCTGTGGTGGGTAAAACAGGAAACATAAAGAAGTGTAGAATTCATGACTTGGTGAGAGACTTGTGCCTGAGGGAAGCTCAAAAGGAAAGATTTTATGGTGTCGTCTCGAGCCCAATTCATGAAGATGGGCAACGCCGCATTGTTATATCCAGTACCCTATCAAAGAATGACGCCGTAAACGCCTTGTCATCATCCATGTCACTGGTTCGTTCTTTGGTGTGGAATTCTGAGTACCCACCGGTCTATCACAAGCTCAAGAAGCTCAAGTTGCTGAGGGTATTACAATTTCGCTCACGTAAACTCAGCATGAAAGAAGCAGAATTCTTAGTTAACTCACGGTTCCTTGAGTTACTTTGGCTATCACAAGAGAACACACTTCCTAGTTCAATTTGGCTATATTGGAATCTACAAACATTATTGCACCCACTGATATTTGGTACATGCCTCACATTAGACATGTTCAGTTATACAACCTCTGGCTCCCAAATCCTCCCAACGACCAAGATGGCATTCTTTTGGGAAATCTGCAAACACTTGGTCGGGTAATAGATTTCAAGTGTACTGAACAAGTGATTAAGAGAATTCCCAATATCCAAAAACTGGAAATATCATATGGCTGCGAGCTTGATGAAGCCGACATGAATTTTCACTTTCGCTCAAGAAGTTGACTTTATTCATAGAGATATCTGAACATTGGGAAGACATATTGGATAAGATAGGTGTGTTGCCCTTTCTTCAGAAGCTCAAACTCCTAGGGGGGAGATTCAGAGAAGAGCAGTGGGTTATAACTGAAGGCCAATTCTGCAGCCTCAAATTCTTGGCTCTTATATACTGTTCTGATCTACAGGTTTGGACAACAGAAAGCTCCCCCTTCCCGTGCCTTGAGCAGCTTCATCTTTTTGGAATTCGTGATCTTGAGGAGATCCCTTTAGAGTTTGCAGAAATACCCACACTCAGAGTAATTCGCTTAAAACGTTGCAGCACGTCTACTGTCGAATCTACGAAAAGAATATTAGAGGAATCAAATGGGGAAGCAACCATTCAAGTTCGACTTGACGACTGATAACGAAGCACGGGAGAGCTTGGCAAGTCCTAGCTTGGCGTTACATTCTGGGACGAAGAAGAAGTTGTAGATTTGGAGGTTGATGCTGAATCCTAATTTGCATAGATTTTCTTGTTCTGTTTTTAATCCTTCTGTTTGTTGCTTGGTTTGCTTATACTAGACAGATACTCTTTTTCATCTATCAATGTTTTTCAAATTGGATTTTCGCCATAGAGATTTTAACGAGGCTCGGACATTGTTTGCTCCAAGGGTTTATGATTATCTCTTTGTTTGCTTTATAATATAAAACTAGTTCATCATATCTAGCTAGTGTTTAATGATTGTATGATTATTATTTAATTTCTTGTATTATTGTGATGTATTCGGCCTTTGCTTTGTGAAACACGATTTCGTTTAGGAAAAAAATGTTGCTTGAAAATGTTGAATCATCATTTATATGAAAAGGGGGTTTGATTGATTTATTTTATCTGTAAGTTACGAGTTGATGCAGAAAATGTCGTCCACTTATGGTTGAAAATGTTTAATGATGCTCAAGTTTATGTAGGTAGACTGCTTTCTAATTTATTTATTTTATACCTTTTTTTTGGAATTTATTCTCCATGTTCTATATATTTTAGTGACAAGCCATTTATTTTTTCTTATATAAAAATTGCAAATTATATTATTAATAAAAAAAATTGAATTTATGGGAAAACCCGTAACCACTAGTTCATCCCGGAGGACTATTATTAATTAATTTTTTTTCAATAAATTGATGGTAGTATAAAAACCAAAAAATAAAAAGATAAAAGTAGAAAGATAGATTGCGGTTGAAGCTTCTCATAAATATTAAAAAATAAAAAAATAGGTATGATTACGAGAACCCGATAATTCAAAAAATAAAAAAATAAAAAATGATGAAGATGTTAATAATGGTTAATATGGGAGACTTCGCAAAGAGTGTGAGGTTCCAGGCTTAGGTGTAAGCTTACTTTAAACTTTTTTCCTTTCAAAATTTATATAATTATAACGATATCGTTTTGATCGAAACGATATTGTTTTGAATGCCATCTTAATTTTGATTTTTTCATGTTAGCTTCGATTACGTAGAAATTCAATTTGTAGAAAAATAAAATTAGACAAATCAAAACTTGATTTATTTAAATAAAAACAAATGGTGTATAAAATTAGAAAACATCCAAAGTTTGTATATTGACAGGCTATATTATCCCTTAATAAATACGTAAAAAACAAGATCAAGGAATATTGAAATCATACAAGATCATAATTAATGTACTTTTATTAAAAGTTGAAAACAATATAAAGATGGAGAGATCGAGTTTTTTGTTGGTTGTGGCTTAGTTTTGCACATTTTTCCAACGTTTTATAGTAGCTTCTTATATAAAAAAAAACATTATAAGTTTTTATGAAAAAATCTATATAAATACTTGGGAGTTCAAAATTATTTATGGTTTCTTATATTTATTAATTTGGTGTATATAGTGTTATTGTTAACCTTTTTAAGTTTTTCAAGCTTTATATAATGTTTTTTAATGATCGATGTTCTAAAATTATAGTCAATTTTCTATGATTTTGTACGTTCAATTTTTAGACTCTAGGGTATGAAAAATGATAAAATTTAAGTTGGTGTATAATATTAGGCTCTATTTATAGAGAAAAAAAGAGATAAACTTTGATATAATATTTTATTTTTAATGTATAACTATCATAAATTTAAATTCTATATCAATAAAATTTTATTCAGCCAATTATATTTGGACACTTATCAACAATGTGGGTGATGATTTTTCCTCAAACTTAGGTTCGGTCAACCAATTAGGATTGTGAACTTTTTTGCTTCCAATTTCTTTTTTCTTTTCTTTTTTATTATATTGTTTGTCTTCTAGTAAAAAAAATCATGAAAATATCATGGGTGGAAATAGCTTTATCTTTCACACATTTTCTATCAATTAGAGTTATGTAATGTAAAATTTTGTGCATCTATTTGTAGTTTTTTTAAAAATCATATTCCAATTCATGTATCTTATATGTAATTTTCATTTTCTTATTGAGTTTGTATCTTATTTTAATTATATGTCATTTTTTTATAATTATGAATTTAAAGTATAATTTTTTATTTTAATGTTTTTCTTTAGATATGTGTAATTTAATATACTTACTTTTAGATAATAAGTAGTTAAAAATAAAAATATTTTAGATTGAATTGATGTCATTGATGGAGTATGAAAATGATAAAATTGAATTGAATTGTGGATTGTATAGGTGGAAGAGAAAGAAATGAATATTATATTAAATGATTGGTTGTGATAGATTGTGAATGAGAATAATCTTATAGCACGATCAAGTAAGTCCGGAAGGATCAATCATGACAAAAGAAAAGCTAAAAGCGAAAAAAATAAAAATGGTCTTTCTATCTACCATTATAAGTTAAAGACATAATTTGAATCTATAAACTATTTCCCTTCAGATCCAACTGTTCATTTTGAAGCAAATTAGTCATTCCTCCCAAATTTTGCATATCTAATGTTCATTGATTTATTTTATTTGTAAATTATGAGTGTTGAAAATATTTGTTGTTTCTCAAGTTTATGTACATGGCTTTCCAGAATCAATCATCTCTCTCTCTCTCAATTTATTCTCTATGTTTGCGCTATTTATTTTTTCTGAGATAGTAATTGCAAATTACATCTGGTGATATAATATATTTTCTCTGTCCACCAAAAGTTTACATTTTCATCTGTTCGACATCTTTTACACTTATAATGCAGGATCCTTCTTCATTCATTACAATTTATTAAAATTTGTGCCACCAAAAATATACCAAAAACAATACAAGCTTTTGATAAGCGAGGGAGAAAATATTTTTTATTGAATAGATTGATGGTAGTATAAAATAAAAGGAAAAGACAAATATTACTCATTTTTATTGCAAGCCATGCATATTACTATGCCTTGGTACACGATATGAATACTCTCAACTATAATAAGCATCGATAACATATAAACTATACTTTTAGTTATAGGAAAGTTTGTGAGAAGTGGAACTTATTATATACGTGTTTTGGTCTAATAGTATAGTGATTAATATCGGGGTTAAATGTTTCAGATTGAATTCATCGTGACACGGTATTTAAAATATATGTATTAGTTGATAAAAAAGTTGAAATTATTGTATAATCAAATAACCTATACACAATCAGATATACATAGCATACAAAAGATAATCATTATAAATAATACTCCCACTGTCAATCAAAAGTTTGCATTTAATTCATTTTCGTTATATCTACCAAAAATTTGTACTAACCATTTTTTGAAACATCAACTCAATAAATGGCCCTTCTTTTAATCTCACTATACATTAATCTATTTATTTATAGAGGATGTTTGGCTAAGCTTATTTTAGAAAGCTTATAAGCTCCAAGTGCTTATAAGGTGTAATGTCTCAAGTATTTATAAGTTGCCAAAATATTTGGATAATTGAGTTTATAAACTAAAGAAATAATCATGAGTTAGAGAAAAAGAATCGTGAGTTAGAGAGAAAAAATCATAATTACAGAGAGAAAATTGACGAGGGGTAAAGTTGATATGTTCTATGTAAAAGGTAACAAATCATAGTAATGTTATTTTGGTAAATTCGTTGTTACTTATAAGTTAATGAAAAAATAAGTTGGGGTTGAATAACTTATTTTTTGGTGAGCTTATAAGTTGTTGAAGCTTATTTTCACAACTTATAAATTGTTTGGAGCTTATTTTGCCAAACACTTCGTAAGTACTTATAAGTTCAGCCAAGCATCTTAATTATCTCCACTTACTTTACACTAATTATAATTTGTTAACATCCGTGTCACCAAAAGTAGTGCAAGCTTTTGGTGGACGGAGTAAGTATATTATTTTGATTTATATAGAAGCATGTGGAACTCATAAATAATATTTGATTTTCATGAAATAATGGTTAAAAACAATTGTAAAACAATTAAATGATGCAATAATTTACATAAAAGGTTGAAACTTGCATTAGATCAAGAAGAAAATATGTGCCACCAAAAGTAGTGCAAGCTTTTGGTAGACGAATGAAGTATATTATTTTGATTTATATATAAGCATGTGGAACTGATAAATAATATTTGCAGATAAAATCAAATTTTCATGAAATAATGGTTAAAAACAATTGTAAAACAATTATATGATGCGATAATTTACAAAAAAAAGTTGAAACTTGCATTAGATCAAGAAGAAAAATATTACGTCACATAAACAGATTTATATAACTTGTAGTGTAAAAATAACATTAAATATATTATTTTTGGAAGTTGATGATATATATTGTATATAAACCTTGAAAGTGAAAAAAAAAAGAACATTGTTCGTGTATACTTGAATGGGCAAGTATTATATAATTAATTATGATAAAATGTATTGATCCATATTTCTTAGGAATAACATGAATACATTTTAATTGCCTTTTATCTTCAACTAACACACTATAGTTATAAACATTGGCCTAAGAAAAAAAATATAAACTAACTTTTGATATGTATTAAAAATATGTTAATTTAAAGTTGAAATAACTAATGCCGAAATTCTTCTTTCAAGAAAAATATTATATGCATCAATCCACAGGTCTTGTATTGTGTACCAGAATAGGCTAATTAAGATTGCAATATACAAATATAAAAAATGTTATAACTATAATTATAAGATAAATAAGTATCAAATAAAATACTATATGAAATTTTTTGGGCTTAATTATTCTGAGCCCGCAGTCATTTGTAATTAGTATAGTCCCAACACTAGTAAATGCGTCACGAATGTGTAGAGAAATCTTGAAAATGGATTCGGCTGACCCAATTATAAAATATGGGTCGGGTTTCGGACTATGCAGATAGATAGGACGGGTCTGGGTCATAATATTCTTTACAATTCTTTCCCTTTCTAATCACCGTAAACTTTCGGCCAAATTTATGCCGTGAAATTATATCCCTGTTTATCTTGGCTAAGAGGAGGAAAAGAATCAAGATATGGAGAAGGAAAAGATTCATGACTTCGGAGAGAGCAATTCACCCTCAAACTGGCTTTCGACCCAAAAACACAAGATAGCCACCAGTTGACTTTCGGACATCAATCGACCCTGCCCAGTCCACATCAGAGAAGACATGTAACATGAGGAGGAGGATGGTGAAAGCGGAAGAGAATAATCCATAGTCCCTTAAGATAGCAAACAAGCGTTTGCAAGCTTGCCCGAGAAACCGTAGGATTTCGCATGAGCTGGTGAGCTTGTTAACAATGAAAGAAATATCTGGCCTTGTAATGGTTAAGTACTGAAGGGCTCCAATTATACTTCGAAAGAAAGTGGGATCAGAAAAAGGAGGGCTGTCGGATTTATGAAGTTTACTGCCAAAGTCATACGGTGAAGAGGTAGGTTTGATATCCAGTAGGTTAGTTTTGCTGAGAAGGCTTCGAATATATTTGGTTTGGGCAAGATGAAAAGTCTGATGCTTGCGAGATACTTCGATGCCAAGAAAAAAACTGACATCACCCAAAGTTTTGAGCGCAAATTCATCAGACAAGGTTTGGATGAAATGCTGAATGAGAGACGAATCATCACCCGTGATGAGTATATCATCGACATAAACTAATACCAAGAGCAGTTTCCCATTCATTCTCAAATAGAAAAATGAATGATCCGAGGTGGAGTATTTGAATCCAAAGCTGAGAAGATGAGATTTGAGTCGTTCATACCAAGCCCGAGGAGCTTGTTTTAGACCATAGAGGGACCGTTTAAGACGACACACCCAATCCGGTATTTTGAATCGACAAAACCAGGAGGTTGCATCATGTATACTGGCTTATCAAGATGGCCATTAAGAAACGCATTGTTGATATCAATGTGTTTGATATCCCATCGATATGTAGCGCCGAAGAGAACAAAGTCTCACGAAACCGCGACCATAGGACTAAAAGTTTCAAGAAATCCAATCCGACCAATTCTGAAAACCGCAGCCACAAGTCGAGCCTTGAGCTTGTCTAGAGTATCATCAGCATGCAATTTTACGCGATACACCCACTTACAGTCAATAGGATTCATGGCAGTAGAGGGAGGAATCACATCCCACGTATCCTTCAGTTTAATGGCCTCAATTTCCCCAGCCATAGCCTTAAACCAAAGAGGATGATTAATAGCTTCCTCATCAGAAAGAGGTTCTGAAATACGTGCTTTAGTGGAACCAGAAGATGAAGAAGAAAGGAGAGCACTAGGAGAGACACTGTATATAGCTATATAGACCTTTGGTTTAAAAATACCACATTTCGATCTTGTAGCCATAGGATGAATATTTGAGGATGGAGATAGCGAAAGGGAAGTGAAATCGTTTGATGTGGAGTCTGCAGACAAGTGAGATGGAACAGTGGGACTTGGAACCGATATGGTTGGCGAAGAGGAGCTGGGAGACACACTAGGAGATGCAGCAAGGGGATGAGTACGTGGATTTGGTGTAGCTACTGAGGATATAGAATGAGTAGAATGTGGAGAGGAAGTAGATGAAAAACTAGGGGGAGAAAAATAAACAGCAGATATAGGAGGATTTGTAGGTATTTGAGCTGAAGGTTGCGAGGATGGGAAAAGTGTGCTATAGGGAAACTCGTGTTCATTGAACAATACCGTGCGAGCAATGTACAGCCTTCCAGACGGATGAAGGCATCTATAGCCTTTATGCATGGGGCTGTAGCCAAGAAAGATGCATTTGGTGTTGGATTTATATATTGAAAGCAGTTTGGTTGAGCTTGTATACAATGTTTCCTGTTACCACTATTACAATCTCCTATCTGATTTGAATACTTGATTGCATATATTTGTGTCCCTTATCTCATATATAAGTTAGATCATACGATTGTGTAGAAGATCACGAAGTACGTATGATTGGTCGAAGCTTAATGAGATATAAAAGTTTCTGGTGAGACAACTTAAGGACGAGTTGTCGGTTTAGGCTGCGATATAGATAAGAAGTGACTTGACTTAGTTGCTTGTCATGCTTGTGCGTCTCGGACGTATTGAAGGATCACGGTGAGATGTGTTCTTCTTTCCGACCGTCGTGAAGAACCAAGATCTCGGTGACTTACGATGATCTAAACCTCGATAAGGTATTAGGTGAGTATGAGTTCTTGACCATCACTTTGACTTGTTATGAGTGAGGGTTATATGTTCTAACCCAAGATTCTCCGCATCTTGGGTGGTGGCGATCTTGTATGTCACGCTAGTTATCATGTCGAGTCACCGTATCCGTTTAGGATGATGGCGCCCCTTAAGGAGCTCAAAGGTTTATTGTACTAAACCCTGCAGGTTGAGTTAGCTCAAGTACAATAATAAGGTTGAGTGGTACTACTTAAGGAAATGAAGTTATTAATCGTTTTAAGCAGTCAGATTGCTATAAATGATTAATGGACGTTCGATATCTTAAATATGGGGATTCGTAATGTCTAAGTGCAAGCCCGACTCAACTTCGGTAATAAAGGGGTAAGTCAGCATTTATTCTCTAGTGGCATGAATAAATGTTTATAAATTAATTTATGTTCTGGGCTGAACATAAGATAATTAATTTATTTGAGGCCCATCTTTATTCCTTGCATTTGATCCCTGGGCTGGCCCATCCAGGCCCGTAGCAAGAGGAAAATCGGCGCCCCCTATTGCTCCTATGGCAAGATTTTATTCTCTTTATCCCACAAGGATAATATTATATTTATGGTATATGCATAGATCCTTTCCATATAAGATTATGGTAATAATCACGAGAGTATGGAAATAATCACGAGTATGGAAATAATCCTAAGATTATGGTAATTTTCCATATAGGATTATGGTAATTTCCATATAGGATTATGGTAATTTCCATATGGGATTAAGGTAGTGCATTATAAATATAAGGTATGAGATAAAGTCTAGGTTAATGCTCACATAATCTACACAATATTTTCGGACATCTCATAGTGTTTGAGAGAGATTTTCGTGAGTTTTGGTGAGAGAGCAAAGGGTGATTTTTCCGAAGCATTCTCCATAGATCGTCCTCACTCGACGTTGGAGATTGGGCAATCGGGATACAGTCCAGAAGGTCAAAGCACGAGTCCGATCCGTTCGATCCTTTCATCTCGTTCCATCGACCTCTTCAGATCCAAAGGTAAACACGTGAAAACCCCTACGTGTTGCGATTAATTATATAGACGCATGCTAGGTTTATAATCAATGTATGGTGAATTAAATATCCAAGATGGATCCTCGGGGCGAGGGTTAACATATGTTTTCCCTACATTTGGAGGATCGAAATTGTAGTTTGGAATAATTGTATGGGCGAAGATATGGAAAACAGCTATACCCAAACACCTTAAGCAAGCTATAGTCTGGGACTGAGTGGAACAAAACGTGATAAGGGAAAGTGTTTTGTAATGTTGGTGTAGGCAATCTATTTATGAGAAACACAGCCGTAGTAAAAGCATCCCACCAGAATTTGGACGGAAGAGAGGCAGAAGCTAGAAAAGTAAGACCAAGCTCGACAATGTGTCTATGCTTTCGCTCGGATTTATTAACACGCTCTGATACCATGTTAGGTTTCATTAACACGCTCATGAATAGGAAGAAGAATAATGATTTCATTCATTCCATGAGATTACATTTATACAGATTTACACAACAACCAAATACATTAAGCTAACGGTTGCCACATCAGCATAGCCGTATAACAAATTGTAACAGCTTCATAACTAACTCAACTAACTCCTAACAGCTTGATTAGTTAATATCGGGCTACCAGGTGTCGCTCTTGCCCACGGACATGCCCGCATAAGGTTCGATCGAGGCAAGTTCGGGCGCGATCTGGCGGATATAAGGAAAAGAAATAATATATATATATATATATATATATATATATATATATATATATATATATAGGGGTTGGATCGGTGAGAACTCATATTTTTGAGAACTTGAGAACCATGCACAAGGCGTTGGAGATGATGCATAAAAGCGGTATAAAGTTGTGCATAACGAGAACTTTCTAAAATTGTTGCACAACAAAATAATTTTAGAAAGTTTTCGTTATGCACAACTTTATACCGTTTTGTGCATCATCTTCAACGTCTTATCATGGTTCAGAGTTCGCAAAAGATATGGTTCTCATTGATCCACTCCTATATATATATATATATGTTATGTGAATATATGAGCATGAAAATAGTTTATTTGATATAAACTAAAGTTGTAATACTTTTGTAATAAAAGTATTTTGATAATTTGATTTTCAAAATCAAATTAAGCCTTTAAAGTCAAAATCGAGCAAGGGTATTGTTGGTGCCTTTAGCCGAGAAATTTATTTTCAAGATTTAAATTGAAATTCTGAAAACCCAGGTGTAGTGAATCTAGTTAGGAACGTGATGACAATTATGATAGATGTTAAGGTTGGTTTTTATGACTATAATTTAAGTTGATGACTTATCTTGTAGGCCCTACAGAAGAGGATACTTAGGATCCTACCAATCTTTTCAGTTGCTCGGATTTGCTGCAATAAAGGTAGGTTTTTATTTTCCAAAGTATTTTATGAGTTATTGAACTCTAAATGTTTATGCAAAAATGTAAATGAATATCCATGTTATAAATGTTTTAACTCTTTATTGTGTAAAGTGCTCATGTTGTATGATCGGATCTTGATCGGTGTGGCGATTGGATCATACAGTCGGGAGTTAGTGTACACACAGAGGGGTATTGTGGCTGCTCCCACTTATCTCGGACTGTCAGACTTGGGTTGCTCCCATTTCTGAAACATGCATGATAGTGGATCTCTGTGGGCTGCTCCCACATGTTCATATTGACAGGCGAAGCACCAATAGATGAGAGACTGAAAATGGATCCATAACTGTTTTTACGTATGCATAGAATGCTTTTAAATATTTCTATATTATACTGTTCAAAGCATGGATTATTCTTCTAACAAATGGTTTCTGCAAATGTTTTCAAATGGCTAAACCCACTGAGTATATTAGTACTCAATCCTGCAATTGCTTTTCAAAACCCTTTGCAGATTGATCGGCTGGTGGAGACGTGCGAGGCTGAGGAAGGGTTGTTGATGTTTCTCCAAAGAATGTTGACTTACTTTCGTTGTCTTATCTTCGCATGGTGAAGACTATCTTTTGACCATATTAATATTCCTAAGCCGTTTAATCATGAATTCCTTTTTATCATAGCTTTTATAGCGATTGTTATTTACATATAATATATGCTTAGTATAAAATGTCATTTTGGGTCTCAGACCTTCGAACTTGATCCTGTCAGGGAGATAATATAAATATTATTTAGTCATATTTGTTTTTTACAATTATGACGTATCTTTTTGCCAAGAAGGTGTTGCCCAAATCTAAGGGCACATCATCTACTCCCTCTCGTCCCATTTAAAATGTCTCACTTTCCTTTTGGGTTGTCCCATTACAAATGTCTCATTCCATTTAGGAAATAATTATCCCTTTAAAAGTGTGGACCCTACTCACTTTTTAACACTTTAACTACTTTATACATTTCTCCTAAATACCCGTGTCCAAAGAAAGGGACACTTTGTGATCGATCCTCGCTAGTACGAAGGATCTGTCGGCCGTGACGGAAGAACGAACAAGATGGAATATCCCAAAACCTCAGAATCTAACCCTCAAGTGATATGGGTCGATTTCGCCTATACCCCAACTAGATAGTTTGTGCAAACAACTCGAGGACGATGAATGACACGAGCGAGGGATGGATATCTCGTCGATCGTCGATAATTGAATTTCTTGGCAAATACAAGAAAATTCAAGAGCTAATGAAGAGAATAAAACTCACATATATTAAGTAAATCAAAATTTGAATATTTTCGTATACTTACAAGCCTTTATATAGGCTGAAAATGAAGTCTAATCCTTATCAAAGAAGGACTCTAATCAAAGTAGAACTCTAATTTACAAAAGAAGTTTTAATAGACTGGGACTCTAGATAATCAAACCTAAAAATCTGCGAAAATCTTGATACAAAAGCGTGGCCCATATGCCACATAATAATTAAATTCACAAAACTTGGGATGCATCGTTCCCTTCTCTTGAAAAGGATTTGTCCTCAAATCCAGTCATCACCTATATCAAACGGACTCACCCACTTGATTAACTAGCCATGAGATACCAAATGTGGGAATCGATTTATATCCAGCCAGGATAAGCCTCCGCGGGCGATGTGGGACGATCATCCCCACCCCATAAGACTCGCGCCTCGATCGGCGATCCGCGAACCACATGAGACACCGACCCGGAAGGTCAGCTCGATATTAAATGATACGATCCTCGCTAGTGCGAAGGATCTATTAGCACGCTGTGACGGAAGAGCGAACAAGATGGAATATCCCAAACCTCGAATCTAACCACCGAGTGATATAGGTCGATGTTCGCCTATACCCCAACTAGATAGTTGACGTGACAACTCGGGGACGATGAATGACACTGCGAGCGAGGGATGGATATCTCGTCGATCGTCGATAATTGAATTTCTTGGCAAATACAAGAAAATTCAAGAGCTAATAAAGAGAATAAAACTCACATATATTAAGTAAATCAAAATTTGAATATTTTCGTATACTTACAAGCCTTTATATAGGCTAAAAAATGAAGTCTAATCCTTATCAAAGAAGGACTCCTAATCAAAGTAGAACTCTAATTTACAAAAGAAGTTTTAATAGACTAGGACTCTAGATAATCAAACCTAAAAATACTGCGAAAATCTTGATACAAAAACGTGGCCCATATGCCACATAATAATTAAATTCACAAAACTTGGGCTGCATCATTAAGCGGGACGGAGGGAGTATTTACTAAAAAAAGGCTAGTAGTATCGTCACGTTGCCCATTTCTTTATCTCCCGGAAACTGGGGTGTGACAGAATGACATCAGAGCAATAGTTCTTGGCTCTGAGACCGCCAATTGATTGATGTCGAGTCTAGATTAGTATCTCTAGACTTCTAAACTATTCAACAACCCTCAGCTCGACGTCACACTGCCCTCAATAAGGTATGTCAAAAATGTTTTCAAATTGTTTACTAAATGTCTGCACAATTTGAATATGTGATAGGTAATGTGATAGACATTGAACATGTATTGAAAATGAATATGCACTGAGATTGAACATGCACTGAGATTGAATATGTATTGGAAATGAACATGCATTGAGACTGGATATGTATTGATATCGAACATGCATTATGAATGAACATGTATTGAGACTGATTATGTATTGAGATTGAAAATGCATTAAGACTGAACATGTATTGAAAATGAATATGCACTGAGACTGAACATGTATTGGGACTGAACATGTATTGGGACCGAACATGTATTGAGATCGAACATGCATTGTGACTGAACATCTATTGAGACTGATTATGTATTGAGACTGAACATGCACTGTGACCAGATCATGAATGGAGACGTCCGTACACTGAGATGGAACATATTTGTATTCTTAATTTGTTTTGTGACTGAATATAAGCATGAATTTTGAAATTGAAATATTTTGTCATGAGGGATTGTGTGCCCCTATGATTGAAACGAGAAATCCTTGCATAAATACATGATTTATTATCAATAGTTGTTTTCAAACTATTATGTGCAATTATATGCTCTGGGTAGGTCTTGAACCTACTATGATATAGAAGAGATTTGCTATAGTAAGACAAAACATAGATAGACTGAACATAGAAAGACAGAACATCGAATGACTAAACATAGAAAGACAGAACATAGAACGATTGAACATAGACAGATTGAACATAGAAAGACAGGACATAGCAAGACTGGACATAGAAAGAAAGAACATAGCATGACTGAATATAGAAAAACGAAGTATAGAATTGTAGAACATAGAATGACAAAACTTAGAAGGATAGACAAATGATAGACAGAACACAAAGCATACGAGAGGTTACGGCGCTTTGCTAAATAACGATGATTCAGGCACATAGCTAGAACTTGTACCAGTCACGAAAGAAATGTGGAAGGTTGCTAACACAATTTTGCCATAAGTCAACACAAAGGCTATACAAGAAAGCAAACCCTACTATATAGTATAGTAGGACAAATGAATAAATCCTTACAGTAAATTATATGTTGTATAACCTTGCCCTCTTTGTATAAAAACCTTGTTAGTCTTAAAACTATATATATGTATGTAAGAATCTTCTTGAAAAGATATTATCCTGTTGAAAATATGAAAGTCCTCTTTTGAGGCATGTGATATATATATATATATATATATATATATATATATATATATATATATATATATATATATAAGATTCATACCTTGATGTGTGTTGTCATCTTTTATGCAACACACCTAGTTATTATTGTTGATATAGATATGACATCATCACGCTTTCCTATCCAAATATTACTACAAAATGGTGAAGAAGGAGGCGAGAACCTAACAAGGTGAACTTGAACTACGAGTCACACTAGGACGTACGACGGATGAAAGATTTCGCAAGCACAATCCACCTACCTTTGACACCTTGGTGATCCTCTAGATGCCGAGAGGTGGGTGAGAGCTCTTGAAGGATACTTAACCATATTGGCTGTGACGACGAGGAAAAGCTCACATTTGCAATTTTCCAACTTGTTAATAAGGCTGATTTTTGGTGGAAATCAGTGCAACGAACATTGACCCCCGCACAATGGGAGGCTTATCGTGGGATGACTTCAGGAGAAATTATATGAAATACATCCAGGGGGCTATAAGAAAGAAAAGAGGATGAGTTCGGAATTTCTGACGAGGAAATATGGCGGCCATTGAGTACGACCGAATGTTTAATTAGCTTTCGCGATATGCTCCGCATCTAGTCGACACAGACGAAAAATATGCGGACAAGTTTAGACAAGGTCTGCGCCTTGAGATAGCGATCCTCTAGCAAGTCGAGGCGTTGACGTGCGCTCAATCTTTGAGCAGAGCTCTAAACATTAATGCCATATTACCCCGAGCAAGGTGAGCGTGCCCATACAAGCACCATCCCAAAACCATGAAAAAATGAAACGTAAATGGGAATATAGAAATGAAGGTAACCCAATAAAAAGAGAGCAACCATGGAGAAGAGACCAACAACAACAAGAACAGGCTGAAGAAAAGCCTCTATGTAGAACCTGCCAAAAGAATCACTTTGGTGAATCAAGATAGGCTCAATGAGTGTTTTAGATGTAAGCAACTGGGCATTTGCAAGAAAGCTGTCATCATACCCGTTTTCTCGATAGAATTTTAGAATTTTGAACTTAAATTCATTAAGTCGATTCTTGCCACGGAGAAAGAAAATTTTAAATTCAACAAAAGAATTTATTTCACTAATTATTATAAAGTGATTACGAAAATTATTATCGAATATGATTTATATATATATATATTTATAAATCATTATATCAATAATTATGCTTTTGATTAATTCTAATGGGCTTCAGGTTTGAAAAAGCCCAAGAGAAAGGCCCATTAGACAACAAACCCTACACTATCTGACTCCCATTTCTTCTCTTTTGAACCTAGTTTGAGAATCTATTCATTTCTTTTCCACTGCAGCCTCAACAAGAGGGATCTACAAAGGTTGAAACTTGAATCTAACATTTCTTTTAATGTTATATGCGTTTATGTATACAAGTATGTGTGTATATGAGTTAGTTTGTATGTGTTTATGCATATGTGTGTGTGTGTGCACTGTCCGTGAGAGAGAAAGATAGAGGCGAGGAGGAGAGGGATGAGGCGACGCTGGGCGGCGCGATGGACGTCGAAGTCCAGCGGCGGTCACGGCCGTGCGTGTGCGTGCGTCGCGTGTGTGTGTTGCCTTCAGTGTGTGTGTGTATGTGTGTAGGTTGTATGTGTGTGTGTGTGTTGCTGTTTTGTGTTTGGCTTCTGGGTGAGGAGGAGGAGTGTGAGTGATGGAGAGACAGAGACGACAGCGGCGGCGTTGGTGGCTCCGGTCACTAGCGTTCGGCCGAGAAGAGAGGGGTGGCGGCGGCACTACGTGTGTGTATGTGTGTTGTCACTGCATGTGTGTTATGTATGTGTGCAGAGAGTAAGACGTGAGGGAGAAGGTTGGATGAAAGGAGGCGGCCATGGTCGCTGGCCGCGAGGTCTCGGTGGAGACGAGAAGGCGGCGGCAGCTACAGAGAGAGATGAGATGGATAGATGTTGATGTTGTGTAAGTATGTGAGTGAACGTGAGAAGAGAGAAGCGAGAGGAGGCTATGGTGGTCACGGCGGCGGCACAACACGCCGACCAACGACGTGACCGGCCGGAGATGGCAGTGTGGGTGTGTGTCCGCGGGTGTGTGTGTCTGCGTGTGTGTGAGTGATCGAGAGAGAGAGAGACGTGAGAAGAGAGAAAGAAATAAAAAAGAAAAAAGAAAAATGAGGTCGCCGGAATTTCCGTCGGCGACAGCGACGGCGGTCGTCGGAAAAGCGGCGCCGGAAAATGGGCAGAATTTAGGTTTAGGGTTTTGTGAGTAAATGAGTTTGATTTAAATAAAATGGGCTTGTTCTATTTTATTTAAATGCTATGGGTTTCATTTTTTTTTAATTGAAAGAGTTGGGCTTCAAAAATTGGGCCGAGAATAATTTTGTGAAGAGTAAATGGGCTGGACTTTATTTAAATGCTATGGGTTTCATTTTTTTTAATTGAAAGAGTTGGGCTTCAAAAATTGGGCCGAGAATAATAGGAGGGTGGGCCGTTTTTTTTTTATAAGTATTGGGCCGATCTTATTTTCTATATATGGGCTGAGTGGATTTATTTCAAAGTGTCGGGCCATAATCTTTAATTAAATGTGTTGGGCCCTATCCTGTTGGGTTGTGAATAATAATAGAAAGATGGGCTGACCTTATTTAAATATTGGGTTGGGCTCCAGTGAATTAAATAAAATGTGGGCTTAGATTTAAATAATAATTGGACTTTGATTTAATTAATGGTTGGGCTTTAGTTTAATTCATGATTTGATTTACTTTAATTAATTAAATCTTTGGGCTTAATTAATTAAATAATTATGGTTTAACCTTAAGACTTAATAAATTAAGTTATATTAAGTCTAATTAAATGAATAATTAACTTAAACTTAAATATAAGTTTAAATTATTTAATTATGATAAGTTAATTAATTAATTAATTACTATTAATTTTAATTAATTAATTGATTAAGTTAAGGTTAAGTCAAGTTTAAGTTACTTTATTTATGATCATGACCTATTTAATTAATGTAATTAATTTCTTTTAATGAAATTAATTAAGTTATGATGTTTAATAAATTAAATTATGTTAAACAAGTGCATAATTTGAGAATTATATTATGAGTTATATTAAGCGAGATTCTTTAATATATATGAAATTAGTATGTAATTCAATTGCATTATACTTTTGCAAAAAAAGTATTTATCATAAGAAGATTATGAAATTAAATGCATTTTAAGCGAGCATTGAGCAATGGTATTGTTGGTGCCACTTAGCGATATATATTAGTTTTCAAATTTATTATATTTTGAAAACCGGACTAATGAATCATAAGTTAGTATCCTCCTTTACTTGAACTTAAGGCTAGCTTTTGAGACCTATTAAGATTAGTGCTTCTTGTAGGTTTTGTCGATCAAGGGGATTAGCGTTGCTTTCGAGAGCGTCATGATAGTGATTTCGTCGAGCTTTGTCCTGTCAAGGTGGGCTTTATTTACGAAAAGTATATTTGAGTTATATGCTCGATATTTCATGAAATCTGTTGTTTATCCAATAAAATGTTTTTATGCGCTCTGCTCTGTTTAAGGCTCGTAAATGTATCGATCGAGATTCTCTTTTAATCTTATCGTTAATTGAGAATTGTGTACACTAGTTAGTTGTTTCGGTGGGTTGATCTCCATCGGACACTAACATAATCATGAGGTGTTATAAGGGTGCTTGTGCGGATGCGCCCGAGATGCGTCATGTTATTATGGTGCTTGTGCGGATGCGTTTGGAGTATGTCATGTTATTATGATGCTTGTCCGGATGCGTTCAAGACGTCATGGAATTATGAATTTGTCCGGTTCGTCCCGATGACAATAATGGGAGCATGTGATCCGAGCGGTGGCTAGAGGCGGGATCAAAGCGAGTAATGAAGAGTCGTGACAATGGGCCCGATAAATGAAATATTTTCGCATGCTTAGAAGTGGTTTCTCTTTTAAAACCTTCTAAGTTATGTTATCATGATTGGATAAACCGCTTACGGATTTATGAAAATGCATGTCCACCGAGTACATTAGTACTCACCGAATATTTTCAAATATTTTCGGTTGATCGATAGCGACGGACGGACGAGCGAGATTAGAGTTCACTCAGTATTTTGACGGATTATTTCCGTATTTAGACTTTCATTGATGAACTAGCTCAAATTTTATTTTCCTTCTTGTCTATGACTTGAATTGTACCTTTTGATGAACTTAGACTACGAATCCTTGATGTTTAGCATTTTGGCGTATATTGGCTATTAGAAGCACGAAACTAAACTTGTGATCGATGATAATTATTGTTTTGATTGGATTACATCATTCGATGTCTTCCGTTTTCACTTAGGAAGCTATTCCCAAATTCTAAGGTTTATTGCCTTGATCATTCAGTCGACTTTATTCCTTATATTTTCCGCATTTCATTAGTCGGCGCCTCGATTCTGAGCTTCCGTTATTTTTAGAAATCGGGCTGTGACACTGTCCGAACAATGATGACAATAGAATTCCGCAACCACATAACCTTGGCCCTCATGGAAGGAATCAAGTACCATTTGGAAATCAGCGGCTAAACCAAAGACGACCTCGACCGGCTAGAACTTCGCTCGAAGCAACAACGGGAGCTCGGGCACATGAAAGCGTAGAAGATATGATCGTCTAGTATTGACGTATCTTTTACATTGTTGATTCGGGAGCTCGTTACTCCTTTATCATTAAGAACGCATGTGAAATATGGTAACGAAAACGTAATAGAAAAGACAAGTTCTCTATAATGATTTGAATCAAAGCAAACATGATGAGGTACTCTTAAGTTAAGACTTAGATTTCGGTGGAGGCTCGACAATGAGATCAGAAAGGAACACATAAATTGTTCTAGTTAAGGTTACACAAGATCACAACAAACGACAGGAAAAATGTGTGAGCTAGAAATTAAGTTTTGTAACAAATGTATGAAATTTCGATGACGAAATATTTATAAGGAGGGAGGAATGTAATATCCGTTTTCTAAAATAGATTTTAGAAGAATTCTTGAATTTAAATTTAAGTTGATTCGCTCCGGTAAAATATATATATATATATAGAGTTTGGTTCAAATAAGAACCATTCTTATCTAAAACTAAGAACCAAATGAATTAGTTATGAAAGTTGATGAATCCGTTGAGAAAGTTAATGAATTCAAAATTGAAATTTTTCACCGGGTTCGAATCCATGAGAGGCTAAAATTCTATTTTTTGGATTCAATAATTTTCCCGTGGATTCATCAACTTTCACTTTGTGAATTCATCGGTTTTGGTTCTCACGTTCTCACAATAAAAATGGTTCTCCGTTAACCTCCCTATATATATATATATATAGATTTTTAATTCCAACAAAGTTTTGAGCAAAAACAAATCTTTATACATCCATATTAAATTGAAAGTTTATGTGGATTATGTGATAAATATGTACATACATATGTATATGATAATTTTTATTGAATGGATTTTGTAATGACTTTGAGATGATTGGCTAATTACTGGATTGTTTTTAAAGGGTTGGATCAAAATTTTATGGGCATTAAAAAGCCCAAATCAATATAGTTTTAAGAAATGGTCCAATTGATGATTCGTTTATCTTACTAATAAGGGTAGATTAATTTTATTTAACCATTAAAGTTTAATGGTTTTTGTTCCTCCACGTCGTATCTACCCATCTATAAATCCATCAATTGGCTTCCAATTTTCTTGCACCACCATGTCTGAAAATTAGACGTCGTTCCTCTAAATCTCCATTTCTTTCTTCTACCAAATGTCACTACAGCAGATTTCCATCCATCTTACTAGCCTGCAAATCCTTTTTTTTCCATACACAACCTCACATTAGCTTGCATAATACACATCGCCATAAGTTGCAGAACAAAAGCATCATCCCCAATCGATATTCTGAACCGATAAAACCAACAAACTCGAAAGGACAAAGAGGGGTAAGAACTTAAGATATAACCCACGTGATTCTTGTATCCTTCATTTGATGATTTCGATAAGAAGTCCATTGAATAATATTTTCATTTTTAGCATAGAACCATCACATGTATACATATGAATTATATTCCACAAACACAAGCATACAGAGGCTTACATTTTCAAATTTCTACAATAGCAAATCAATATAAGATATGAACAAGGGCTTAATAATCTTGCAGATATGAACTTACAAATTCATCTAATAAGAACATAATTATGAAATTATGTTTTGCTCTTTCCTCTTGGGTAATTTTTGGTACGTGTGCGTAGCTTCTTGTTGTTTGAGTGAGGCGGCGGGGAGATCGACGGCGGGATGGTGACGTGGCGAGGTGTTGTCGGCCGTTCGAGCCAAGAAGAGAGGAGTGAGAAGCAAGGATGGATGGAAATCTTTGAGGCGGGCGGTCTTCTGCTGCCGTGTGGTGGTGGCTCATGGCGGCCTTGTTTAGGAAATAGAAGAGGTGCAAGAGATGGGTAGAGCAAGATGAGGAAGAGTTAGGAGGCGAGAGGCGAAGGTGGGGCAGCGTCGGGGCTTGGTGCTGCTGCTGTGTTCGTGAGCGAGAGAGGGGGAGGGAGCAGAGATGGGATCGGCGGTGGTGGTGGAAGGCAGGAGAGAAGGGGGTCAGCGACGGCATGAAAACCGAGAGGGGGATGGGTGGTTCGATTCGAGCGAGAGAGAGGGACGAGGAAAATCTGGAGCGAGAAGGAGTGGGGGCGGGCGGTGGCCACCGTCGCGCAAAACAAGGCAGCGGCGGTGATCGCGAGGAGAAGAAAGGGGGAGTTCTATTTGGGCCTATTTAAGATAAGAGAGTGACGGGTTTGAGTGAGAGGGGATGGGCGAGAGAGAAGATACGTGAAGGAGGAGGTGGTGTGCGACATCGTCGGGCCGGTATTACTGACAGCGTGGAGAATGGATGGGGGGAGAGATCTAGAGTGTTATAGAAAGAGAGAGTGGAATGATTGTGAGTAAGAGAGAGAAACAGGCAAGAGAGAGAGGGTGACTGCCGAGGTCGTCGGATTCCGGCGGCGGCGTGAATAAGAAGAAGGAATGGGGGAGACGGTTCTAGAGAGAGAGCGAGAGAGAGAGAGTGAGAGTGAGAGTGAGAGAGAGAGCCGAAGAAAAGAGAGAGAGAGATTTGTGTTGTGTTCATTTTTTTTTTAATTATTTTCCTTTTCCTTTATCTTTATTTTTTTTTGGGCTTCTGTTCTTGTTTTGCACATGGATTTATGATTTACTTGAGATAACAAACTTGGGCCTTCACTTATAATATTATACTTGGGCTTTAATTAATTGAACTAGATTATTTAAGTAATGAGTTGATCTAATATAATGGATTTCTAATTTAAGTGATTTATTTGAGCTTGAATTATATCATATGATTGATAATTGTGTGGTTTAATTTGCATATTGTTTGTGCTCGGTAAGTGGTCATAACGTGATGATTTTTATTAAGTGATATAAAGATTAAATGAATTACATAATAAGTATTATTATATATATATATATATATATATATATATGTGTGTGTGTGTGTGTGTGTGTGTGTGTGTGTGTGTATGTGTGTGTGTGTGTGTTATGTGAATATATGAAAATGAAAATAGTTTATTTGACATAAACTAAAGTTGTAAATACTTTTGTAATAAAAAGTATTTTGATAATTTGATTTTTCAAAATCAAATTAAGCTTTCAAAGTCAAAATCGAGCAAGGGTATTGTTGGTGCCTTTAGACGAGAAATTTATTTTCAAGATTTAAATTGAAATTCTAACAACCCGGGTGTAGCGAATCTAGTTAGGAACGCGATGACAATTATGATAGATGTTAAGGTTGGTTTTTATGACTATAATTTAAGTTGAGGACTTATCTTGTAGGCCCTACAGAAGATGATACTTAGGATCCTACCAATCTTTTCAGTTGCTCGGATTTGCTGCAATAAAGGTGGGTTTTTATTTTCCAAAGTATTTTATGAGTTATTGAACTCTAAATGTTTATGCAAAAATGCAAATGAATATCCATGTTATAAATGTTTTAACTCTTTATTGTGTAAAGTACTCATGTTGCTTAACGATTGGATCTTGATCGTCAGAAGCGATTGGATCATACAGTCGGGGTTAGTGTACACACAAGGGGGTATTGTGGGGGCTCCCACTTATCTCGATCGTCGGACTTGGGTTCTCCATTTCGAAACATGCATGGTAGTGGATCTCGTGGGCTGCTCCCACATGTTCACATCGATGATGACACCAATAGATGAGAGGCGAAGATGGATCCATGCTGTTTTTATGTATGCATAGAATGCTTTTAAATATTTCTATGTTATACTTTTCAAAGCATGGATTATTCTTCTAACAAATGGTTTCTGCAAATGTTTTCAAATTGCTAAACCCACTGAGTATATTAGTATTCAGCCCTGCAATTGCTTTTCAAAACCCTTTGCATTGAGTGGTGATGGAGAGCGTCGAAAGGTGAGGAAGAGTTGTTGATGTTTCTCCAAAGAATGTTGATTTACTTCAGTTGTCTTATCTTTACATGGTGAAGACTATCTTTGACCATATTAATATTCCTAAGCCGTTTAATCATGAATTCCTTTTTGTCATAGCTTTTATAGCGATTGTTATTTACATATAATATATGCTTAGTATGAAATGTCATTTTGGGTCTCAGACCTTCAAACTTGATCCTGTCAGGGAGATAATATAAATATTATTTGGTCATATTTGTTATTTACAATTATGACGTATCTTTTTGCCAAGAAGGTGTTCCCCAACTCTAAGGGCACATCATCTATTTACTAAAGAAAGGCTAGTAGTATCGTCACGTAGCCCATTTTTTTATCTCCCGGAAACTGGGGTGTGACAGGCGGCCGCCTCTTCGCCTCAAGGGTCTAATAGGTCCCGATCATAATTAAAAAAATTATCTTCTTAAATTCTATTTGTACTAAAGTTAATATTAAAATTTTATAGTATTCTTCATTCTATTATGTTTCATTTTTATTTCATATGATTATATAGTCACATATGTTTATAGTAATCCGTATTCATTTTTTGTTTTTGTTAAATTTGAACAGTTGGTTAAATTAATTGCCCAATTAGGTGGTGTTTACTTTGCATGATTAGGTTGGATAGATAAAATTAATCCAACCTAATCAAGTGTTTACTTTTAAGGATTAATATTTGAGGATATCCCAAAACCCTTGATTATTTTAATCCTTTGAATTGTTCTTCATTAATTTTAATCCAACCAATATAGGTAGGATTGAAATAATCCTCAAAATAAAAGGAGAATTATTTATCACAATTTTAATTCTTCACTAATCCTTTGTAGTAAACAAAGGATTGTAGATAAATATTATCTTATCACATATTTAATCTATCAAATAATCAATCATTCAAAATGCTAATCATGCAAAGTAAACACCACCTTAGTATAATATAGTTCTATTAACAGTGAAAGAAATTGTTTGACAACAAATGGACGCTTCAGTAAACAATTATAGTATGTAGCAAAAAATTTATATATGGTGGTGTTTACTTTGCATGATTACCATTTTGAAGGATTGACTTAATTACGACTAAAGGTAAAAAAAATTACATATAGTGATGTTGCCTCTCTCATCATCTTCGTTATTTTTGGGCTCATTACCTCCATGTTTTGGCTTCATAATTTGTATTGAAAATAATTCAAAAATATATTATGCGATTAAAATGACAATTCAGAAGGAAAAAAATCATCTACATCTCCACTTACTTTCATTTACTATAAACGAAAACAAAAATATTACTCTTTCCATCCAATATTTAATCATTTTTCAAACAAAGTAAGAAAATATATTTAATGTTTTTTTGTTAAAGTTAATTTATATACAATTGTTCCAATTTTGCCCCTATTGTTGTTCCACTTAGTATACACACAAACATTAAGTTTTAATACAATTCAAATTATGAAAGTGAATTATATTTGGGGACATCTTCTTATAGAGGATTAATTTGGTGCATCAAAAATAGTACTCCATCCGTCCACCAAATAAGTTCATTTAATTCCATTTTGGTTTGTCCATAAAAAATGTTCACTTTTCTTTTTTGGAAACATCAACTTTATATTTTTACCCTAAACCTATCTACTTATTTACAAAAAACCACATATGGCCCACCATTTTACACTCACTATCCATTAATATATTCATTTATTATCCATATGTTACACCTTTTTATACTCACTTACTTTACACTCATTACAATTTATTAAAACCAGTGTCACCAAAATCAAAGAACGATTTTGATGATATTATAATATACAAATTATATAAATATGCGAAATAAATACATGAGATAAATATATGAATTGAGCAGTTAATGATAAATTTCATTAATTGGGCTTCGAAAGAATTATTGGAAATATAAAAGAAATAATTCATTTAATAGAAAAAAAATCAAGTTTGAAACCCAAGTTTCTGATAAGGGTAATTTAGGCATAACACCTTTTCATTTTATTAATATTACTGCAATGGCCCTATTCATCCGGATCAATCTGACCCCTTAAGGTTTTTATTGGAATTAAAATTAAATATTACAATGGGCCACTAATATTTTGTCTTATTTTTTCTTAGCTTGTAGTAATAGTCTCACCTAATATAAAGACACATCTTTTCTTCTTTTTAAAGTTAATTCAACTGTTTATCACGACTGTATTTAATAGGGTGATTAATTGGTTGAGTAAAGAAATCATAATGAAATTTCATAAATTTTGAAATCACTAATAATTAGTAAATCAAGATGCCACGTGCACGTTATTAATAGATTAGTGATTATGAAAATTTTTAAAAGCTCGGTCACGTGTCGTCAAAGTAGAGCTTGTCCCCGAAATCATCCAACTTTGATTGTTCCCCACTTTTCACTGTTCTAATTGGTTTATGTTTACCACCTAAATTAACTTATTATTTCAAAATTTCATCCAATATTATCTTCTAAAAATAAATATAAACTTATCCTTTTTCTTTCCGGAGATATCAATTTTATTATATATTTACCAATAGTTTACTTCACATGTATGAAACAATATATTCATCAAATTTCTTAATAACTTATTCGAATAAAAAAACAAATTATGAAGATTTCATAACGATAACATCCCTCAAATGCCTAAATCAGGTATAAACTTCTTTCCTTCTCGGATAAATTTTGCAGCACACATCACTTATGGCTTTTGTTCCAAAATGGGAAGCTTTCTCCCGAGAGCTCCCATATTTCAGTCCCATGAGAATATGAGGGGATAAATCACGATGACTCAACGATAAAGAAACTAGAGGGACTTTACCTAGTGTCCACAAGGAGCCACCTTAAAGAGGGTGAAACTCCCACACTGAGCTAAGCCCGTGGGAGCATCATTTATGGCTTTTGGTTTTACTTGAGGATGTGTAATGTTTCAAAAGTCTAATTTCCCTTTCTTATTCTAACTCTAGTCCTGTGAGAATTTAAGGGGATAAATCACGATAATTTAACGGTTAAGAAGCTAGGGGGATTTTGTCTGATGTCCAAAAGAAACCACCATAAAGAGAGTGGAAATCTCACACTACGATCGCTAGGACTCGATCCTTATTCTAAATTTGTTAGCTCTTAACCAACTAAGTTAAGTCTCTAAAGATAAAACATTGCATAGAGTATTTTCAATCGCAGTATAATTGCTTTGGACTAAAAAGATTAAACTTCTTTTTTGTAGTGACTTATGAACCATGCTTATTTATATATACAACAATATTTATTTAATTATAAATATTTGTATAGATACAATGTTGCTTTTTTGGTCATAATGCTCTTTGTATATTATAATAATGCTTCTTACGACGACAACATCATATTATACAAATCAGTGTTTCAAACTCATTTTCATAACTAATTCTTGAGAAATAACATTGATTATTAAATAAGTTGTTTAACATGGAAGTATATATTTATATACTTTATTTTAGTATATTATTATATAAATATTTTATGTTATATTTATCAATAAGACTTGGTAATTCATGTTGATCGAATTTTAACCTATCCCAAGTCCTAAACACAATTTGCTTCAAGATTTTTTTCAGTTGCAATTTGCTTCACGGTTATTATAAATTAGCTTATATTTATCCTAATAAATTCAGTTATTTCAATTTATATTGCGATTTTATCAAAATATATTATATTTATTGAATATTTCGTACGGAATCTTAAAGATATAACTACAATAACACAATAAATGAAACATTATTCGTAATGAAAAAAAAAATGAAATATTGAGGTGCATACAGTTTGATTGGATTTTTTTTTTGATATCATGAGGAACCGCAGCCGCTACCTTAAGTCAAGACTGGGTAAACCTCACGTTCCTGTGCAATAGCCTGCAAACCACACATGACATTTAAACCATACTTGAAAAATCAGGTGTGACAGACTCAAACACATAGAGACGTTTGATGGCGTTCGAACCTGTGACCTCTCGTCTACAAAAACCCACCTTAACTATTGGGCTATTCTCAGGGGACGTTTAATTGGATTCTTGGTTATTAGAAAAGATGATAAAAGACAAATTGGGGTCGGCGGGGCAGACGGAATATGTTATATTTGTCCGATTGTCACATTTCAACTCTTATTATCCTATTCTATAAATATCACTATCGATATTTGCTTAGAGATAGTTAAGTTGGGGAAACCTAATTAAGAAAATGAAATTAGAAATGGAGATCGAAGGACTGTACGATAAAAAGAACTTGTTCCGTCCCATCGAATTTAGCTCGTATTTCTTTTCAGATTGTTCTACCAAGCTTAACTCATTTTTTTTAAGAAATACTCTCACCGTCCCATTATTGTTGGCTCGTTTCCCTTTTTGGACTATCCCATTATTGTTGGCCCGTTTCAAAAAAAGAAATAATTTTACACTAAAAGTTATCTCGAATTTCGTGATACACATTACTTTACATACAAAATACAACTCTATTTAATCTATATATAAAAAAAGAATCAATAATATCGGGATGGAGGAAATAATTATTTATTCAAAATTTATGTACTCTATCTAGTTTATATCCCTTTTTAACTCCTATAACCGTGCCACGAAAAGAAATGAAGTAACATTTATTATAAAAGATGAGATCTTATTAATACTATCCTAACCCATCGTACGGCCATAAAACAATTGGGTCGTTTTTGGTGCGGCCCCGGTCAAAGGCGTTATAACTCTGGTGGTGTAATTAAAAATTGAAAAGAAATTACAGCTAATTGATGAACCGTACACGACGTATTTTATATTATTCCAAATGTTAAAAACAATTCTCAATATCACATGTATCCCAAGTTACATGTATTTTGCAAATCTCAACCAAAGTGATGTTAAGTTACCAAAATATATAAAGGCTTTTACTAAACAAATTTTGACATAAGTTAGATTAAAATAAAATAAAAGTTTGGATTTTACTGAAGCGTTTGGGTCCGTAAAAGGGCGATTAGACGCCTATATTGGGAGTATTTAAAAGTTTACTTAGGCTAGATTGCATTATTTAGGGTAGGCCTTTCTAGATGCATGGCATCTTATTTATTATTGTAAATGATTCTACTCATTCACTGTTTGACTTTTAAGTCCTTATAATGATAATTACTATATTTATTTAAAGAAAAATACATAATTTTAACCTAATAAATCAATAATCCTTAATCAAACATAATGAATTAATTTTATGACAATTTTAGTCCATAAGTGATTTTTGGTATCAAAAAGCATAGTCGTCAACGGGAAATGACATATAGAAAGTACAAACCAGAAACATCGTTGGAATGGATTTACGGGCTACATATTATTTCTAGTGTCAATTGTGCTTTTTGATGCCGAAAAATCACTTATAAGCTAAAATTATCACAATATCAATTCATTAGGTTTGATTAAGGTATTATTGATTTATTAAATTAAAATTATCACAATGTCAAATTTTTAGGTTAAAATGATGTATTTTTCCTTTATTTAATACTTATTATATTAACATATAGATATGCACCTAAAAAGTTATTTCATGGACAATGTGCAGTATGAGACAAAACGAAAAAGACCAAATGTAGTGCAAAATACTTATTTAGATCTTTGTATTTTTTTTTTAAATAGGCAAATAAATGTGTCTCCTTCGCTATACACAGTATTTTTGTTTTTTAGATAGACACCTATACCATGTTGGATTATGACAGAACTTCGATTTTCCTATCAATTCTTTATCGGGACATTTGTTATTAAGTCCTACACGTCATTAATTAATTAATTATTGAACAGCTAATTAATGTGCCCAATTTGCATCTAACTTCCTTCAGAAAAACAAACCACTTTTTTTGAATAAATAAATCAAACATATTATGATATCTAACTTGCTCTATGTTGAGACTTGATCTAAAACATAAAATTAAATGTCAAACTCTTCTTCTTCAAACCTTTTTTAGGATAAGGATATAGATCCAGAATTATATAACGTAACTTACATTGTATTAGTTAAGCGTACTTTTCTTTTTGGTCAATTAATACAGAAATTTAAAGGTCAGCACACGTGGACTCGAACCGAGACCTTTGGCCTCGGGCATTAACCACTCTACCACTAAAGCCAACACACACTGATTAAGCGTACTTTTCACTTAATCTTACCTTTATTTAATATTTTGAAATTTGATCATGTATTTATCATGGTAATTAAAAGGTTCTTGATAGAATATGGCCCAACCGCCGGGCCCAATACAAGTAAAAGCGGCGTCAAGCTCGGCTGGACAAGCTCGACAAGAAGACCCCTAAAACCGGTGGGAACGCAGAGGCTCGCCATATCTAAAGAATCCTAATTCGAGAAGGATAGGATTAAGATCCTATCCAAGATCTCGAATCCTATTTAGAAGACCTCGGATTTAAGATCTAGGTCTAAATAATTGTGTATAAATAGAGGCTAGATTAGACGAAATAGATCATTCACACTCTTTGTAATCGCTTCTTACACATTCAATACACGAATACTCTCTCTTGCTCCGTGGACGTAGATCTAATTCAAAGATCTAACCACGTAAATCTCTTGTGTTCTTCTCGCATTTATTTCCCTAACGAAATTAAGATCGATCACTGGCGCCGTCTGTGGGAAACGAAATTTTGTGTTTTCGATCAACCACCGTTTACAGGGAAATAATCATGACCAGGTACACCAGAAGTCATGCATCCAAGACCGTCGCCGGCAACAACAACGCTGACGGTGAGAGGGAACGCCGAGCTCAGCTCGGGAAGAGCCGATCGGAGAAGAAACCCGAAGGATATGTCCAAAGTCTCGACGAGCACGAACACCCGCCTGCGAGGCGGCAGATACCATAGCGAAGGAAATCGCAGCAACAATCCGGGGAACCTCCGGCTCCATAAGTAAACCTCGACGACGGTCGAGGGTTTCTCGAGAAAAATAAGGAGAGCTTTCTCGGTACCTCGGTCAAGCACGTGGTCGCCACGCCCGAAGACGAACGCCAAGCCTCATCTAGTACGAGGCATCACAACGGAGGTGGGGCCCAAACCACCGCCGCGAACGAGCGAGCGGGAGAGGACGTCGTGACCGCCACGAAGCCGGCCCGATCGCGAGCGAGTCCGACAGCGAACTCCGCCCGCTTCTCCAAGGAGCGAGCAGCGGGAAAAGGCATCAAAGGCGCCGTGAGGTCGGTCCGAGTCACCAAACGAGTTCGATCGTCGAACTCGTCCCAATCTCCGGAGGGCGGCCCGATGGGTGCGGAAAATAGTCACCCGTTCTCAAGCAGGATACTCAACACTTCGCTCCGGATAAGTACCGCACCGAGCATCGCCCTATGACGGATTGAGGATCCACGAACTTTCTCGCGGTTCAATACAACATGATCAACCAACGTCTCGGCTCGGTTCATATGTGCAAACTCTTCCGGAGTTACCGTCGACAACGCCCGTAGGTGGTTCGGCGGTTTACTACGGAAGCATCGGCTCTATCGCGACGATGGCGGCCTTCCATCGAAGGTTATTCGGTGGTCAGCAAAACATCGGCAGACACCTCCTCACCATAAGGCAAAGCCGTAACGAGTCCATCGGTAACTTCATGACGAGGTTTAACAAGGAATGTTTGAAGGTCAAGACGTGAACGACTGTTAGTCATCTCGACCTTCCAAAACGGCATCTTGCGGGGGCCTTATACCGAGAGATCGTCTGGCACGAACCCCTGCATCTGCGGCGGAGCGTGGCGATAGCCAACCGTTCGCCAAAGCGGACGAGGGCGATAAGAAAAGCGCGAAGCGAAGGCGAGCCCCGGAAAAAGGAAGAAATGAAGGAAGTGGAGATCGGAACCAAGGCGTGCGCCTGAAAGATTACATCACCCTATAAGGTCCAGTGCTCGGTCCGCGTGACACCTCGGGCGACCTCAATACACCCGTTGAATGCCGAGGGCATAAATCACGCTCCATATGAAACTATTCGAGAAGCCTCGACCGATGCGAGGAGGAAAGAGGCGCCAACCGTGGATAAGTATTGCTCATTCCATGGAGACTATGGGCACGACATCGAAGAGTGCAAAGAACTCGTGGGAGAGATAGAGATGTTGGTTCGGATGGACCCGAAGAAGTATAAGGATGTGGTCGACAAGCCGACCAAAGAGAGAGAGAAAGCAAAGGAAGAGGGAAATTACGCCCACAAAAAGCGTAAGCGACATCGATGAGGAAAGAGGCAGCGAGTCCCAATATGACGGGTGATCTCCACTATTACGGGCTCCCGTGGAGTCACGAAGTCCTCCTGAAGGCCGGCAGAAGTCCTAAAACCGTGAGCCTAACAACAAGAGGTTCGAGAAAGGACGAGGCGATCACCTTCTCCGAGGACGACCCGCACCATGCAATAGTACCCACCGGGATGCTGTTGGTGATCCATGCGATGGTCGCGAATAAGTTGGTGAAGCGTGTACATTGATAGCGGCGTCGGTAAGCATCCTTTTCAAGGAATGTTTTGACAAGCTAGAGATAGAAGAAGCGCGCCTCGCCTGGCGTGCTGCCACTCCAAGCTTCGTCCAAGAAGAGACGCCCGGAAGGGATAATAGAGCTACCCGTCACGGTGGGAAGTCACCAACGAGCTCCACCAAGGTGGTGCAATTCTTAAGTAGTGAAGGCCCACTCGCCATATAACATCATACTAGGCGAGATTGGTGAGCATTGTAAAGCGGTATGCTCAACGCACCACCGACAATGAAGATACCCACCACAAGGGAACAGCCGTGATCCGGGTGATCAAAAGCAAGCTAAAGAATGTACGCGGGTTGCCTACGAGGTGCGGGGACCTCGGTCCGACCCACAGGCATAGCGATTAAAGGAACCCGAGGAGTTGAGTCGAAGTACACTCCCCGACAACCGGTGGAAGAGGTCGATTATCGAAGATGAGCCCTTAAAGGTCGTCAAAGTTGGTCTCACCAAGGCACCGAAATAAAGAATCGATCATCCAACTCCTACGGAATTCCGAGATGTGTTTGCTTGGTCTCCTCGACATGACCGGAGTCTCACCAAGTATCATCACTCACGGCTCAACATCGACCCGAACATAAAACCGAGTTCGATGAAGCAAAGAATTTTTGCGACGAACGGAACCAAGTCATTCACGACGAGGTGAACCGGCTATTAAAAGCTCGCATCTGCTCGAGGTCAAATATCTGACCTGGATAGCCAACCCGGTGATGGTGAAGAAAGGAGGATGGGGATGGCGAATATGTATTGACTACACCGACCTCAACAAACATTGCCCAAAGGATTGTTATCCCTTCCTAACATCGACAAGAAGGTCGGCTACCGGTCGGATATGAAGTCTTTTTCTTGGACTTATACAAAGGGTATCACCAAGTCCCGATGGACGACGAAGACGCTGCCAAGATGACCTTCATTACCGACTTGAGTCTTTGCATATAAAAGATGTCATTCGGCCTCAAGAATGCGGGGCTACCTATCAAAGGATGGTGGACAAAATATTTCACCTACATAGGTCGAATGTGGAGGTATCGTGACGACATCGTCGTCAAAAGCAAGGAGGAAGCCGCATGTGTTGCCGACCTCGGATCGTCCTCGGCCTTCGAAAAATCAACTGGTGAACCCCGTAAGTGCACGTTTGCGATCCGTGCGGAAAGTTCTTAGAGTCTTGGGTTTCATGAGAAGCTAAAAGCCAACCCGTCCAAGGTCCAAACCATTTTGAAATGAACATGCAAAGACCATCCATGACGTACAAGGTGACGGTCGCATAGCCATGACCGAGCTTTCTTTCAAAAGCCGCGGATAAGCGACTACCCTTCTTCAAGATACTCAAAAGGCCCCGAAATTCTCATGGGATGATGTACACAAGTCCGCTTTGAAGATCTCAAGAGCTACTCGCCAAACTCCCACTCTATCCGTCCCGAAGAGGAGAGGTCCTTTTCCTCTACCTCGCCGCAGACGAATCCATAAGTGATCTTGTGCGGGAGAAAGGGCGTCGACTCCCGTGTATTTCATCGACGAGCACTAAAAGGCCCGTGAACGAGGTATCGACCCTTGAGAAGCTTGCCTTAGCATTGGTAACGCCATGAGGAGACTACGTCCATACTTCCATGCACATCCCATACAAGTCCTCACCAACTACCCACGGCAAGTATTGACGGCCCAAGCCTCGGGAGAATCGCGAAATGGGCAATCGAATCGGGCGAGCACGATATATCATTCGCCCCGCCAGCCATCAAAGGTCGAGCCTCAGCGGTTTCTGGCGAGGCTAACCGTCGGAAACCGAAGCCCACCGTGTCGGGACGATGCGAAGCCGAACCAATGGATGAAATACCAAAGGAAAGTCTTGCAACTCGTTGACGGGCTTGGGAAAAGCAGGTAGCGGAGCAGAATCTTACTCCTAGGCGGACGGCAAGAGATCACCTACTCACCGGTTCACATTCAAAATACGAACAAGCAGTAGAGTATGAAGCCTGATCGCAGGACTTCGCTAGCTCAAAATCTCCAACACGAGCCGTGCAAGTTCACGGTGATTCTCGGTCGTAGTAAGCCAAATGTTGAAATCTGAGCAAAAAGCAACAGGATGAAGAAATACCTTAGAAAAGTAAAAAGCACGCAACGGATTTTCTCATACATTCGAGATAGTTCGCATCCAGGGAGCAAAATAGCGGTGACATCTTAAGTAAATTGACCTCGTCGTCAGCGAGCCCTTGCAAAGAAGAAGAAGTCCAAAGCGAAGCATAGACGATACCGATGGCGAGCCGAGGTCAACGTAGTCTCGGATGAAGAACCCGATTGGATGACTCCCATTCGAGTACACGGAGAATGGCGAATCGCCCCGTGACATGTCTGGAAGCTAGGAGGATCTGAACAAATCTATGCGATATACAATTGAGCGGGGGTCCTATCTGAGTCATATCTCGACCTCTCTTAAGGTGCTTGGGTCCGAACCCAGTGATTACGCTGCGAGAAGTACATGAAAGATCATGCGGAAGTCACATCGGACCCGAGCCTTGTCGAAAAAAGTCGTGAGATGGGGATACTATTGGCGATGATGTTCGGGACTCAATTGACCTTGTGAAAAAGTGTCCAAGTGTCAACTCCATGGGAACGCATCGAGGATACCGCGACCGACCTCACCTCCATCTGAGCCCTTGGCCGTTTATGCAATGGGGATCGACATCGTGGGCCCCTTTGTAAAGCACCAGGACAGCCCGATTCCTAATTGTTGCGATTGACTACTTCAAGTGGGTGGAAGTCGAGCCCTCGCAAAAATCACAAGCAAGAACGCCTCAACTTCGTGCGGAAGAACATAGTGTGTCGACGGCATCCCTTATATCCTCCTTTCGGACAACGGAATACAATTCCGATAAGACATTGAGAGTGGTGTCAAGAGCTTGGATCCAACAAAATTCACCTCGGTGGCCCATCCTCAAGCAAATGGTCGGACCAAGTCACCAACAGACCATCGTGAAGGATCAAGACTGCCTCGACCGAGCTAAGGCCTTTGGGTGGAAAATTTACCATGTGTCTTATGGTCATACCGAACAACACCTAGGACCTCGAACGAGAAACGCCTACGGTTTGGTGTATGGAACCGGCGATGATCCCGAGAATTGGAGTACCGAGTCCCCGCACTATTGACTTCTCAGTCAAGCAAATGAGGAAAATCTACGAGCCGATCTGGATCTACTCGAAGAAAAAGAGACCTCGCCTACATCAGCGAAGGCTCAGACAAGCAACAAGTAGCTCGGTATTACAACCGTGTGTTAAAACCCGACAATTCCAAGTGGGCGACCTCGTACTCCAAATAATGAAGTCAACAAAGCCGTGCAGCTCGGCAAGATGGAAGCCACATGGGAAAGACCTTCAGGGTGAGCGAAGTCCTCGGCAAAGGGCCTATAAGCTCGCCAATTGTCCGGTGAGCAATTACCCAACGATGGCACATCATTCATCCAAGAGATATTATGCATAAGTGTCAAAGGTCGAGTCTTGTTCGGTCGTGTTTTCGAGTCTGCTTAATCGAGTCTCAGTCTTACTTTGTTACGTCGTCTTTTATCAATAAAATTTTATTTTTGTGCATGTTTTATTTGTTACTAATGCATAATTAATCTTCACCATTATTCTATACCCTACGGAGGACAAATTCCTCGACGGAGGTCAAATTACCTTCGTTTCATACGAAGATGAATTTAAACGCTGAAGGGGACCACCCTCCCGATGACCTCGGCAAAAAGCAGAACCATTCCTACATACGAGATCATATTACCTTCGCTTATTTCAAGACGGTACTCTCTGTGCGGGGCGAAATAAGGGACCACCCTCCCGATGACCTCGGCAAAAAACAGAACCATTCCTACATACGAGATCGATTACCTTCGTTTATTTCAAGGCGGTGCTCTCTATGTAGACGAAATAAGGGACCACCCTCCCGATGACCTCAAAAAAACAAGAACCATTCCTACATACGAGATCAGTTACCTTCGTTTATTTCAAGGCGGTACTCTATGTAGGCGAAATAAGTGACCACCCTCCCGATGACCTCGGCAAAACAGAACCATTCCTACATACGAGATCGATTACCTTCGTTTATTTCAAGACCGGTACTCTATGTAGACGAAATAAGAGGACCACCCTCCCGACGACCTCGGCAAAAAATCATTAATTCAAGACGTAACTCTACAAGGACGAGCTACCTTTCTACGAGAACGGATTCTTCGCTTATTCCAAGACTAACTCTACAAGGATGAACCCTTCATATATTACTTTTGTTCAATATAAAGTCAATCTGAGCAAATAAATCTTTCTTATTTCAAAATAAGTTATGCAGATTACATATTACGGAGGAGGAGGAGGGAAAAAGCGAGCCAATCGCTAGAAAAATCGCGATTCAACAGCTCATATATACTAATCCTACCTCTACATCGTCCTCGATCTACACTATGAACTCTGCGAGCTCGACCTCGGCCACTCGACGATAAAGCTCTGCTAGATCGACCTCGGCCACTCGATGACGCCTTGCCGGCCCGGCGAGGATCCACGTCGTTCAAGGGCCATAGCACGCCTCTCTTGAGCTATCCACGTCGGATCGTCAAAATTCGGAGCATTTATTGTAGACCGGGAAGCCCCGGCAGAAGAAGAGGCCTCTACATCCCGTCGAAGCAATTCTTGATGTGGTTGTCGAGCAACGACGGTCTCAGATATGCTTCCGAGCCTTTTAATTCAGCATCATCGCCCGTGAATCGCCGTGAGGTCCGACCATATTCACGCGCGGTACCTCGCACAACAGGCGCCGCCTCGACAACCTTGGCTTCAACTTCCGAGATAGTCATCCCACCATTTCGATGGATGACCTCTCGTACTCGGCATGCTCCTCACTATTAATTTAGCCTTCTCCTGGCGACCTCGAACGATTCCTCCAATGCAAAAGACGAGCACGGAGCTCGTCATAGCTCTCCGGCAGCTCTATGTTTAATATCGACTACCGCACATGGCCCACTGTCCCTTTATATGGAGGAGTTCGACCTCTTTCAATTCCAGAGCGCGCGACAAGTCTTCGATTTGGTTCAACCAATGAGAAGCATCAAGCATTTCAGGCGACAACTGAATAAAAAGATAAGTTTTCTCGCATAAACTTGTGATTTTATTAATAAGCCCTTAGGCGTAAACCAATGTACATTTACATTCAAAAAAGGAAAAGGAAAAGGGGATCAATGACCCTCCGGAAGCTTCGAACTGTCCACCTCACCGCCTCCCGAACTCGGAAAGCCTCGGCCTCTTCCGCCTAACTCGCTCGTTTGGCTTGGCCTCCTCAGAACTCCGAGCCTAGTCGCCTTGAAGCCCAGTTGTTGCCTCACGACCCTTTGCACGATCGGCCATCAAAGCGTCGGTCGGGGATCTCGGTCCACGGACAAAGCGCGAATGACCATGTCGCAGAACCGAGGATGAAGTCGCTCAGAGCACAGAAGCTCCTTCGTGCCGCGGACAATGACATCGAATAGCCCGCCTCAGACATCATCCTCTATCTCCTCATACCCATACTTGATTTATCCACCGGTAGTCTCGGCGACTTCTTCGATCAGATCCGAGACGGTGCGCTTATTGAGGACCTCGGCCGCATCACGACCATCCCGAGAAGCCCAGGGCGAGAATAGCCTCCGCAAATGCCCAAGCATCTCCCGCGAGCTCGCCACTCGGCCTCCGACGCCGAGCCTCCTCAAACTCGCCTTCATTAAGGCGACTTGACCTCCGTGCGGCTTCGCCGCCCAGCCCTGCCGCTCCATCGCCCGACCGCCGCCGCCGCCTCGCCGATCCCGTATCCGCGCGCTACGTTTGACGAGGTCCGGAGCTTTGCCTCGGCCTCGCTAATCTCTTGGACGAGGAGAGTGTTCTCTCCTCCATTCCCTGAGCATACCGGGCCAACCCGTCAAACTGGCTAACGGCCCCTTTCAAGAAGTCCGTTATGAGACCGGACATCTGGGCCATCTCGGTAGACATCTTGGCCACCTCGGCCGACACGACCTCAACCCCTATCTGTAATCCCATCAGGTCAGAAGAAGACATTATTTATATTACTTCACAAGGAAAAAGGATAAGTACGCTACCGGGAAAGATAGGGGAGCTCGGCGAGTACCAACGACGACACATTCCGGTCGTCAGCAAGAATGATGCCTCGGGAATAGCACGCTTTAACCTCTTAAAACGCTTAAGAGGTGCGACTCGGGGACTTGAAGCCTCTCGCCGCTTGTGCATATCCCGACATCCTTCAAAATCGAGGAGGGAAGCTCGACATCCTTCAAAATCGAGGAGGGAGCTCGACACCGCCGACTCTTCCTCTTCTTCTTCTTATCCCCGATCAAGTTCACTAAAAAAAAATAATACAAGAAGTCGCATACACACGGATAATCATGCAACAAAAGACGAAGAGAAGGAGGGCCTCGCCCTTCACCGACTCCACCCGGTGGCGGGATCATAAGGGCTAAGCCCCGCGGTGCAAGCTCGGCCTCGGTAAAGGCCTCATCCACGAGACCTACTTTGTCGGTGCCTCCTCCAGCCACCGTCAATCTCGTCAACCATCACATCGGGCGATCTTCTCCGATCGCCATGTAAACTCAAGAGATCCTCGAACCGGCGGAAAAAAACTTCTTCCGCGATTCGAGATCTTCAACTTTATCTTCGCTGAATTTGCGATGGGGTGATAAATAATACCACCCGAACCACCCTTCGATTGCAAAACCGAGAACAAGCCCTAATGTGAAAGGAAAATTATGCCGATGGGCATAGACACCTAGCCCACCGGATGCCGAAAAGAATTTGGCCTGTTAAGTGATATGCCGAACATCTGCTGAAGTTCGACATATACACGAGGATAAGGAACACGAAGACCAGCCAGGTTGTCTTCAGACATCGATGACAAACCTTCCGGAGGGCAAGCCCTATTCTCCGGACGGGCAACATAAATAATATCGGAAGAAATATGGTATTGGAGACAATCTCCTTTACATCGGAGATTGTTAAAATAGAAGAAAAGAAGACACTTTACCAAAATCCAGAAAGGTGAATATGCAAAACCGCCGGTGAATCCGACGGCGCACGACAACTAATCTGGCTCAAGATTTACTAGAAGAAGAAGAAGCCATAACTTACTTTTGGTTTTCGAGGATGATGGTGATGAACCCGAGACAACAATGGTGACGGTTATCGCTTTTTTTGAAGTTTGAAAGTCCGAAATTTTGAAATAGCAAAAGTGATATGAGAAATGGCGATCAAGGAAGATATTCCCCATTATGCGCTTTATCGAACCCAACGCTGCCAGATTAAATGCGTATCCCGTGTCTGTACTCAACGACGGCGAGAAAAATCCGTGTTCGGCCTCGCTTAACGCCTCATCGGAGAGGCCACTGAAGACCTCGGCTAAGCGCGCCGTAGGTAAAGTCGGTCCGAGGACCTCGCTTAACGCCTCGTCGAGAGGCCACTGAAGACCTCGCTTAACGCCCGCCGGTGAAGTCACCAGAGACCTCGGCTTAACGCCCGTCGGTGAAGCGACGGCAGACCAGGTTAAACGCCTCGTAGGTAAAGTCGGTCGAGGACCTCGCTTAACGCCCGTCCGAGAGGCCACTGAAGACCTCGCTTAACGCCCGCCGGTGAAGTCACCAGAGACCTCGGCTTAACGCCGTCGGTGAAGCTGAACAGAAAACCTCGACTTAACGCCTCGGCAAGAGATAGTAACAAACACAAGACAACCTCGGCAGATGCCTGCGCAAACGTGGCATATGACTTTGAACATTGACACATACCAAGTCGATCGTTCGCCCGCCTCGGCATAAACAACCCAAAACCAACGACGACATCGCGTCTTTTTTTGGGGGATTGTGATAGGATATGGCCCAACTGCCAGGCCCAAGCATCAGGCCCAATACAAGTAAAACTGACGTCAAGCTCGGCCTGGACAAGCTCGGCCCAAGAAGACCCCTAAAACCAGTGGGAACGCAGAAGGCTCGGCCATATCTAAAAGAATCCTAATTCGAGAAAGGATAGGATTAAGATCTATCCAAGATCTCGAATCCTATTTAGAGAAGACCTCGGATTTAAGATCTAGGTCTAAATAATTGTTTATAAATAGAGGCTAGATTAGACGAAATAGATCATTCACACTCTTTGTAATCGCTTCACACATTCAATACACGAATACTCTCTCGCTCGTGGACGAGATCTAATTCAAAGATCGAACTCACGTAAATCTCTTGTGTTCTTCTCGCATTTATTTTCCTAACGAAATTAAGATCGATCAGTTACAAAAGTAAATTTATATATTTCCTTGATGTATGTAATTTTAGGGACTTAAAAAATAGAGTATATTGACAACATTTTGTCATATAGAAGACATTGGTTGAGACGTTAATTAAGAAAGCAAAAAGTAATGTAAAAAAACTGTCTAAAAGTAACATTTTGTTTTTTGGTATCATGGGGAACCCACAACCGTTCCCTATGGTGCACACTGGATAAACCCCACATTCATATGCAATAGACTGCAAACCACACATGACACGTAAACCACACTTTTTTGTACAATAGCCTTCAAACCACACATGACAGGTAAACCACACTTGGAAAACCAGATGTGACATGTTCAAACCCATAGAAGAGTTTGGTGGGATTCGAATCTATGATCTCTCGGCTATAGAAATTCACCTTAACTGTTGGGCCGTCCCTAGGGGACAAAAGTAACATTTCTACAATATCTCCTAAACTCTCTAAACATGAGCAAATTGATCCAATGCACACATCAGATAGCGGTTGCGAATTTCCCTCGTTATTAAAGAAAAAATGCCACATATATATATTCTCTAAATATGTGTTTCATAATGAATAATTAATTGTGAGATGGAATGAGGAGTTGTTGCTGATGTTCACATCTCTCTTCCAAATCGCCAATTGCACAATTTGACGACTTTGCTTTTCTATACATAGCATAGAGTACTAACTGTGATACTCCGAGTAAAAACCCCATGCTATGCGGTACCTTCATTTATATAATAACACATTATGTTTTAATCATAATTTGAATCTAGATACAATTTGTGAAGTTGTCGAGTCAAATGAGATTCTCGATCTCAAAATTTTATGTCGTAGAATTTGATCTGATAAATTAATTTAGGTATGAAATTCTAACTAATATGGAATGACATTATTGAAATAATTTTAATTTGATAGGGCAATGTAAAATAAACTAAAATAAATAGGAGACTTACTAGGAGAAAAATGTCACGAACCAAGATCGCGTAAATGGCCCATGTGAGGCCGTTGACGCAGAGGCAAAGTGAGAGCAAGAGTGGCATGTATTCTACACTCTTTGATATCACCACTTTTTTCTGAAAAATTGTTAAGAAAAACTAATAAGTCGGGAGTTTTTATCAATTTATGACCCAAAAATAGATTATCAATGTAGGATCGGATAAATAAGAATTATAAATTGAAGACATGACTGATTAGAACTATCAATCTCACACTTAAAATATCATATACTTCGATTCTTCTTTTTCTCAATATTTTTAATTTGGTCGCCTCAAAAAAATTATTTTTAATTTGGGGATTAATAGATAATGAATTATGGGCAAAAATGCCCAATAAATATTATTTTTAGCTAATTATTGGTGCCATGAAGAGAACATTGAGAGCTATAAATAAAATTACCCATAAATATATGACAAGTTAATCGATTAACGGGATAGCCTATTAATGCTATGGAGATCTAATCTGTCAGATCTAAAAAGACCTGAAATTTGAATTAGTATAATCAAATATTGGCCCAATAATTGTGTCTTGACTCTTGAATTAGGTCTGGCCCATATATTCCATACAACTTTATTAGAAAAGAGTATACCTAGAGACTAAAGTTATCATATACTAGTATCACATGCAAAATTTTGTTGATATCTAAAAAGGTAACCGAAATAGTTAGGTATAGAAGATGATCAAGTTTAGTCAAAAAATATACTCCCTTCGTCCCACGACATATTTTTTTTTTGAACGGTTCCACCCAAGATGACCTGTTTCATTTTTAAAAAATAATTATATCTTCAAAAGTTACGGGACCTATCTATTTTTTTATCACCTTAATACCTTATACCCTTATCTTAAATAACCGTGCTGAAAAAAATGGACCGTCTTGGATGGAACGAATGGAATACCTTTATTTTGTTTGTTGAGATTTTACTAGCACATAATTATTTTATAATTATTAATTATTTAACAAAGGTCTACCTTACGGAGGAGAGTAATAAAAGCAATCAAGCAAACAGAGTCTTACATTTTAGCTCTATTAAAAATTATGGCACGATATACTTTTCTATAGTTCTCTCTCTCTTCACAATCTCTTTGAAAAACTAAGGTATATGTCCTCATTAGAAGAGAGAGAGATATATGAAGAATAAAAAAAATTATCTTTCATTCCACCTAGTCCCTCCAAACAAAAATAAAGAAAGATGAACTATGGTTTCCAAAAACTTAATTCAGTTAGTTAAAAGCTAGTAGATTTGGAAAAATGACCAAATATTGAATTCTAGGAGCCGCAGTATGAGATTTCATTTTCTTTAAAGTTGACTCATTGTGGGTACTATACAAAGGTCCTCCTAGATACTCACCATGATTTACCTCCTCATATTCTTTTCACAATCTCACATGGTGTGGAACTCCGAGGGAAAGCTTCCCTTTTTTTGATAAGAAAGATGAACTACCCAACGTCTTCACTAAAAACATAAAAATAAAGCTACCTATTTTCGACTTGTATAAATTTAGCAAAAAATTAGTCCAATTTATGCACACAAAGAAAGACAAAAAAGTAATATATGAATGGTAGCTAATTTCTTACCATGATAGACAAAGGGGAAGCGTAACGAAGAAGGTTGAAACATGCACACATAAACCCTGTGAAATCGATGCTTGCTTCTCCCTCCAATTCCTTGTTGCTCACCCATATCGCTGCCACCACAAACCCTACATCCATAACCGCCGCTACCGCCGCCGTCCACATCTGAAACCAACACCGGAAAACCACTCTTATTATATATACAATTAAAATATATCTTCACATACGTGTGCGTGAAATGTAATTCTTTTTTCAGCTAAGCATTTCGTCAAACAGTTACTGCCCAAAACTCAGAAAAAAGAACCCTATCTTCGTCTTTCCTCCTTAGATCCGCAGTCCTCACACACACACACACACCAAATCCAGAATAACAAATTTGAAGTTACCCTAGTTTTAGGGGGAGCAAATAGGAGATAGAGAGAGAGATAGACGGTGGAGATAATGATGCCAGATCCATTGACGGTAGCAATAAGCAATCCATCTGGTTTGATGATTCCGTAGTAAGTCCATAGCGATGCATTCGACACCATACATATGTATGGGAAGCCCGAGAAATCTTCCGTCGATCGCTTCTTCACTATCCTCGAGAAAGTACCTCTGCAACCAACACAATCAGAATCATTCATTTCAAAATATAATTCTATCTTCTGTTAACTATGATATCAAATAAAAGGTTGAAAAAGAATCGTACATGGGCGATAGCAGTATTAGAAATGCGGAGATATTACCTGAAAAAAGAAAAAAGAGGGGGAAATTAATACAAGATTTGAGTTTGGTTAATAGTAAGAATTTCGGTTGGTACCTAGAACCCCAAGCAAAAAACTGAGCTCTACCATTGTTGTTTGATGAACATAGACAACATAAAATATATATGTGTTTTGTTTAAAAATAAAAACTGACGCACGCCATTATGTGAGCACTGCCTACTTATGTTTAGTCTACTTAAGTATTTTATAAATTTTTATACGATGGGAATCTTAAGAGAAGGGCTCGTAAGAACATCATTGTAAATGATATATTTATTTAAAATAAGTGATATATTTATTAAAAGTGATTGATACATTTACTCATACCAAGTAATACACTAATCAGAGTATTCACAACAAGTGATATAATTAGGGTGTGTATGGATTGAACCCGAGCGAAAAAACCAATCGAACCAATAGTTTTTTATTGGTTCGGTACAGCTTTTAAGAATATCGGTTATCTCTTCGGTTCAATATATATTATTTAATAATTAATGTACATATATAAAATGGATATGTATAATATAATTCGGCCGGCTCTCGAAATCGATCGGTTTTCTCAATTTGGTTTTAGGGTCGATTCAAAATTTAAGGTCGGTCGATCGATTTGGTTCAAAAAATTTGTATTTGATTTGGTTTTTTGGTTCTGTAATTTTGATTGATCGGTCGAACTGACCGACAAATGCACCACCCTAGATACAATGACACATTTTATTTAGAGTATATGATGCATTTATTAAGAACAATGATACACTTATTCAGGACAAGTGATATATTTATTCACAACAAATGATACAATGACACTATTTATAGATCGGACAAATCAGACAAGTTTGGGCCGGCTCGAATCGCGAGATGACCTGACCGTAGGGTGGATCCTAACTAACACCCTACTTAACTTTTTGTCATCTTCAAATTACAAAGTATTTCGATTTTTATAGGTGAATGAAGCTGTCAAATTAAACTTACTAAGAATAAAATAAATTTACTTTCTTAACCTTACTAATTACAATGATTAATGCATACACATAATTATTTATCAATTTCGAAAAGTATTAAAGATGAGTAAAATGGGAAAATGTCATTAAGTTACTATCAAATTATGAACTATATTATTTATTTAAAATAAGAAAAAGTGTCAATATGACATCTAAAAAAATTGGAGGAAATATATAACATTAAAGTTTAATTATTTTCTTTTTAAGTTCAAATGGAAGATAAAGATAATAAATGAGTTACAAATTTGATAATATGATTTATAAACTAGATGGTTTCGATCACAATTTATGAGAGAGAAGAAAAGGTTATATTAACATGAATTAAATATCAGCAACACTTATTGTGCAACATATTGAGAATAACATATTGATTCTCAATATGTATATAGTTTAAGTTGTGGTAGATATATATAAATTAGGCCAGCTCGATCAGTCGCATCACATGTTTAAGTTTAACCTTATGAATTTCGTCGTCACGTGCTCAACAAATCAAATACGTTACATATATATCCCAATATTATATGATACATTATTGCAAACACGTAGAGTGCATCTATATTAGTATGAAATTAAGATATAAAATATACAAATACTGAAGACTCAGTATTTGTCTGCAAATAGAATATTGATTTTGAAGAGTCCTCCAAACACTCCAACCATGTAAAGTAACTATTGCGTTAGCAGCTAATTATTTCTTGCTCCAAATCTATTAGGTTTTAATTAATTGAGTCGAGCTTATGGGAACAATGTTAGTTATTTCTTTAAAAAAAATATCTTTTACTTTTCACTTCGTCGTATTTTAATTTTATAATCACCTACCCAAATAAGTGCAAAGTATATACAAAGAAGAAAATACTCCGAAAATCAAACCATTTGGTTGGTCGATTTCACCGAAATAAAAATCAACCTCTATTCTCTCGGACGAATAGGAATTTGATAATATATCATGCTATTATCTTTTTGAATATACTTCGAAAACATCAACGTCTCATTGTCTCAAACCCAAAATAAAGAGATCATTAACCTAAAGTTTCACATGTAAACCAGTTTTGGCATTTTAACATAAAATCTAGAATAGGAAAAAAGCCAATTAGGGATGGAGCTGACATAAAAAAATATAAAATAAAAAATAGGAAGAAATATTAAAATATGCTCTATCTAACATCATAATGACCATATGACACTTGTACAAAAGTGTTGGATTCGGGGCCTCTTGTGAGCTTAAAATTTGCATTTAAATTTTATATTTAGAAATATAAAAATTGAAAATTTTGGGTCCTGTTTTACAATTTGTAGAGGTGTAACAAAAAACAATTGAAATAAAATAGAATTTGGGTCTAATTTCAGTATATTACATATATAAATACATGTGTATTTTGGGGCCTTGTCTTGTAAAGAAGAAAAATAAGATAAAATGGAAAAAGAAATCAAAGTCTTATATCTAAGAATATAAAATGTGCAATTTTGTGGACTCTTGTAGAATTGTAAAGAAAATAATAATTAAAAATTAAAAAATAAAAATCTCTAGGTCCACTCCGGTCCCTCAATGACACTCTCTCTGCCTTCACACTTTCAATTCTCTAGGTCTACTCTCTTTCTCTGCTTCCATGCTTACGATAAAATATTTTAACTTTACTCGTTGTGTTTTAAATGTCCGAACTATATTTTAAAGATGGGCCAAGTGCTTAGTCAGAAAGTATAATCCATCCTTTTTTGTGTGTTCATGGGAATCTAAATCTCTCATCTTTGATGTGTGACTGAGTAAGCTCATGTTCATACTTTAAATAATTTTTATTTCAACCCCCCTCTATAATAATATACTATATACCTATGCTCTATATAAAGTAATAAGATATTGGCCCATTTAGTTGGATGTAGGGATGTCAATGGGTGAGTTTTACCCGGACCAGAACCAATAAATAAGTAATGGTTCTGGTTCTGGAACCGACCCATTAGACATTGGACCCGGACCATCAACTATAGATCTTAAACGGTCCGGATCTGAGCGGGTCTAGAACCATAACCGAACCAGAACCGAACAAGAACTGAAATCGAAACCGTTTCTTTATAATTTAATGGATTATGAGTGATTTCAAATCGATATGGATAAAACTAGTTCATTGATAAGCCTATTTAAACTTAGACTTATCAATAGACGAGTTTACTCGGACCGTAACCAATAAATAAGTATTGGTTCGGTTTCTGGAACCGAGACCGATTCGGACCATAAAATTATGGATCTAAACGGTAGGGTTCAAAGTGGTCCGGAACCGTAATCGAATCACTACTTTAAAATTTAATGGTTTTGAGCGATTTTGGATCGGTTGGGTAGAAACCCACCTATCGACTTCCCTAATTGGATGTATTGATACCTTTGGGCTTTTCAATTATCGGATCAGACTAGAGTAGGTCCGATTAAAACTTTGACGTATTGAGGGTAAAATTTTAATTAGCCGCTACTTTCTTGAGTCTGGGGCCCTGGGAATATATCAGGTATTTTGGGAACTTACGGTATGTTGCTATGGGTTATAAGGTAATTTTCTCAATGCAAACTTCCTAGTATGTCGGTTAGTTTGATGTTATAGTCTTGTATAATGCATTTTCATTCGGGATGAGTATATATGATAAATCGTGGTAAATCGTTGGACTCCCAATTAATTGGGATCAACTTAATTAAAAATTAAAATCGATTAGAACTCGATAATTTGTCACATATCCTCATCTTGAATGATGCATTGCATGAGACTGCAACATCAAACTTATTCTAATATGTCAGCTTTTTTATTTTAGTTGGACTTTGTAATCTCCTTGTTTATTTATAGCTTACTCAATGAAAATAGTATATAATGAGTGCTTTTGTATGAAAAAGAAAGAAAAAAAAAAGTGGGAGATAGTATGTACTTACATTTTTCTGAAAGTTACTTTACGAATTGTGACATTTGTAACTTTATTGCACATAAAGTATTTATGTAGAAACACTTCTATATTAATATCCATTTTTTGCATCCTTTTATTTCTTATCCCATTTCACATGCTCTTTTATTCCAATGTAGCAATACTTTTTCATGCCTTCAGTACAAACAATTTTAAATGTACAAATTTTTGGATAAAACAAAATTTATATCGGCCTAATCAGATATAAGAATTTATACGAATAACGTCTTTTTACCTAACGTATATCGATATATACCGAAGATAGCAGTTAATTTCAATGAATACTAAACAAAATTATACTTATTTATCTTTCATCTTAGCATTTGTGTAATATAAAACGTAATCATCCCCACCGCTCACCTTTATACAATTTGTTTAATTTTTCCCTAATCTCACTTGAACAACAAAAAAATAGAAACTCGTTACTAACATTAATAAGATACAATAAAAAAATTAATTCAGAAATGGTTAATTGTAAAAGATAATAAAACATGTGTCTGAATTTGCGAAATCTCCAATATATTTAGTAATGAATTAATGTCGTTTTAATGATACATAATGAACAACTTTTGCTGAAAAATATGGGAATGGTGTACTTGCAAAAATAAATAAATTAGAAGGTATTATTGTTATTGGCTTATTGCAATGTCTTTAAATTCACGTGAAAATTATAAATTTAAATAAATATTGTATTATTTCTGAAAGTTAACTCATCCAAAAATAACTGAAGACAATAAATTACTCTCTCCATTCCAAAATATGTCATGTTTGGAAATAAAATTAACTTGTCCCTTAATAAGTATTTTATATCAAAATTCTATATATATAAAAAAAGGTATCCATTTTACCATACAAATTCTTTATTTTTTTTTATTTTTTCATGATATTGTTAGGGATAAAATAGCAAATTTACCCAGTTTTTGATTATTCAAATTTTTAGATGTAGTCCTTCTCAAATGAATCTCCAAATGATTTAATAATGTTTTTCATAAATTTCAGCATCTGTCACAAATAATAGAAACAGACAAGCTACAGTTTATTAATGGGTACTAAAACAGATTTCCTAGTATTAAATTCTGTCCCACCCCAAAAGCCTAACGGTCAAATTTTTCGATCCAGTTGCGTAAATCTTAAAGCCCTCATCCTCCTCCAAATCCATCTACACCATTTCTCTGGAAAAAATAATCTCCACCAAAAAAAGAAAAGAATTAAAAGAAAATCAAGAAAAGTTTTTGGCAAAGAACCAACCCATTCAACATGGGATGTTTTCCTGCTTGTTTTGGGCATTTGAGGCGTGATCTAACCACAAATAAGGTCCAACATCAGGTAAAATTCACCTCACTAGATTTTTGTAAAACCTCTCTGTGTGTGTTTGTGTGTGTGTGAGAGAGAGATTTGCTTTAGAAATGAATATAATTGTAGATTTTGTTGTTTGGTTATAGTGTTTGTCTGCCAGCATTGAGCAGCATGAATCTGTCAAACTCTTACCAGAATCACACAAGGAGGAGGAGACTGTGAATCCCATCAAACTTATTTCACAATTTCAGTAAGCTGCCCTTTTCTTTCTTTTTTATTTTTCTTTGTAATTGTAAATCTTCTACCTCCGTTAATCCTTGAACACATCTTTGGTTGTTTAATCAGAGACATCATCAACGAAGAAGAAATAGTTTCCGATCACTCAAATGTCGCGAAAGATACAAATGAAGTCGCAAGCAGCAGCAACAGTGATAATAAGTTGGTGGAAAATGAAATGGCCAAGTTGGAAAGGAGAAGAGAAAGACACTTTGAATCAAGACTTGTTGATGAACGAGAGAATGTTTAGCAAAAGAATGCAGCCCTGCTGTTCAAGAAGAGTCTTGCTGCAGCTCTCTGTTCACTCTATCAATAGATTCCAGGAAGCATTTCTTTGCTGCAGAAATGGGAGAGAAAGAGGTCAGCAGCCTACTCAAGATCAAGAAGCATGAAGATGAAAAGGAGACTTTCCTTTGAGCAAAGATTCCATGATAGAGCAACATTCCTTTGACAAATCAAGTCAAAGAGTGATCGTCCGTGCAGAGGAAATGACAGTGAGATGGCAGTCGAGACGAGCCTCTCGAGCTGGTTAGTTGTGTCTGAGAAATCGCCGCACAAAATGAGTGTAGGAAGCTCGCGGAGAGTGAGAACAACTATGGAGATAGGCAGATTTTGGGAGCGATTGCAGATATCAAAAGGTTGAATAAGGTTTCATCAACAACAACATCATGTTGCAGTGGTGATGATCAGCCGGGCGTTGGGACGGTGGGCTGTTACTGGCAGCAAAGAGGCGCCGTAGATGGAGAAGTTTCAAGTGTTGGGACTAGAGTTTTAGGAGTGCTGAGGATTCTTAGATTGTATGAATTCTTGGACCATGTTGTTTTAGCTCAGATGAATTGATTTCAGTTCTTGTATAATAACCATTTGTTATTGGAGTTTTGATACTAACTCGAGATGAAATAAGTTGCAATTACTTTGATTTTCACATTTAATTTAACATGTTAGTACAATTTTTAACAAGGATCGAATTTTAACGCATCCAGTATTTGTATTACTTGTACACATAGATCATGCTAGAATACATGTCCACATATTTGATCTACACCAAAAGCAAATAATCGCACTACGTTTTTGAAGCTTAAAGTCGTGTCGAATTTACTAGTTTGTGTAAAAGCTGCTATTTTCGATACGATTATTGCTAGTTTTTACCCATGGCTAGGCTAGTAGACATCAATGCACAACAAACAAATGGAGTTTTGCCCATCTTACTTTTATTGAACAAGAAATAAAATTATTTGAACTTAATTTACAAAAGCTAAGCAAATGGCGTATACATTTTTCTTCATCTTTAACTGGGGAGAAAGTAAACATGGTTTAGGACGAAAGATTTCAGCACAATCTTCCTCCAAATGCTGTGGGAGAAAATACGAACGAACATCAGTGTATGCTGTAGGTCCAATATGCAGCAGTGGCCATGAGGACTCAACATGTAGTACTGCAATTGTTAAATAGTTGCAGTTATGTGGCCGATTGCGAAGGAAAACGTATCTGTTATACATCATGAAATAGCCTCCGGATTTGATCCACTGCTGCAGGCATCAATGTGATCGGGCAGCGTTTGTACTGTTGGCATGAAGAATATAAAACAACGTTACACTCGAAAGAAGGATAAAGAGACAATATTAGTAACTCAACCATCAATGTCCTAGAGTTTATGAGAATTAATATGGCTCCTCCATAGAGTTATCTCAAAACTTCATTGGTTTCTTTCCACCGAGATCACCTATCCTCACAGAAACAGTGGCATCTATCCTCATAATAATGTTGGAAAAGAAGAGACCGTTACCTGATTGGTATATTTAAATATGCAAGTATAGCAAAATACAAATCCTGAAACGGCCATTACTGATGGATTTGCACGCTTCTGCAAACATAATGGGCATAGTGTCCTATCTTGGGGTAGTGGAATCCCCTCCTTTGCGACCTGTTTAGGAGCATATATGTTAGGAAAGGAGTAAACTTTGAAACTGTCCAGGATATTAAGAGAAATGGCAAAACAAAGAAGGAAATGCAATTATCTTTCAAGTTGAGCAATTGACCTTTGGAGGCGGAGGTGGTGGAGGAGGAGGATATACAGTCGGGGCTGACATTCTTTCTTCAGCAGACTGGTACCACCATTCCATCATCTGAGCAATCACATATTAGTACTGTGAATGACAAGGGAGAAAACACATTTCCAAAGCATGAGCCTAAGCCTCTAAAATACATAAAACCGGGAATTTTTATGTGAGTAGTTGTGGCACGGTGCGGGGGTTTGAGGATTTGTCAACTTGAGATTTCGGATGATTAGCCTAAATCTGAGTCTGCAAATATTGGCACTTGTGTCTTCGGAGGATTTGTCAACTTGAGTCTGCAAATCTTGGTACTTGTGACTTATAGATCTGAGTTTAAACTCCTATTCAAATTGCCCATCATCTATTAGTTGAGTCTGGTTCCATTGGTCATTGATCAATTAGTTAATTGAGCCAGGTACTAGAAGGAACTATTACCTAATCCTATGTATTTTGAGAAGTCGATACACTGTAATACCTCCCGTCAGAACAAATGTAGTATTTCTCAATTTCTGGAAGCTTTACAATGCTACATTTTTCAAAGTTGTAACATAACATTCATCAGCAAGAACCACAAACCTCCCCCAACCCCGCGCGATCAAAAGAAAAGACAATGTTACCCTTGCTTCCTTCTCTGTTGACTAATATTGCTTGGTTGTTGGTTTTATAGTAACTAAGGTATAGGAGTGAAGATAGTTAAAGTCATCCTGAATTCACTGAAATTGTATAAGATCCTCAACTATTAAGGTAAAGAATACTTCATGGAAGTTGGAACACATTGTGTTGACTATGAAAAAAATATTACTTTATGCAAACACATTAAAGATAACAACACACACATAACAACATGATGAAGTTTTTCCATACCCTTGTTCATATTCAAGGCATACCACATACTTGGAATTGTATCAGTTTCAATTAACATCAAATAGCATTGTGATGCAACCATATGCAATGGTTTGGTAATTAGTTCATGAAGTGCATATTTCAATACTTACTTTGAAGAAAAATACAGCTGCAATCAAACCGGTCTGCGATAGTCAAGAACAGCATATGCACAGCTGAGTAAACCACCTTGTAGTGCCTGAGATGTAATTTGGAAGAATTGATTCAGTTAGAAACCCACGTAAGTGCAATTCTGAAGAATTAGTTTGATGGAAAGAGAAGTACAGGTTTGGTAGATCTTTTCTTTTCCTTTTCGGGTGGGGGGATTAGAAATCACCACTAACACCAGGATAATACAGAAACCTCGATAAAGAAACATCCAGTGATAATAGAAATAAAAATAACAAATTCCACCCATAAAGGCATTGCCTATCCCTGCTTAATCCAGCAAAAGGTTAATAGAACAGTGAATTTATTATCCACAAACAAAAATTGTTTTTGTTATTAAAAAATTGAACATCCACATAGCTAACTGAAATTTATTCAAGCATAAATACATAGCCAATAAAGCAAAATCTACATGCGCACCTTTAGCCAAGGGGAGCCACGGAGTCTCTCACGTTCACGACTTCTTATTTTCGAAACTTTTGAAGATGTATCCATCTATCTTGACATTAGAAAAAGAAAAAAGCTCAATATAATATGAGAAATGAATGCACAAGAAGGATGCTTGCTGAATCCGGAATGGTGTTAGTAATTGATATTAGACAATTGGTGGGAAATAGTAATAGGTAAGTAAGCCTACAAGGTTCCAAGGAACACATCATTGTGAAAAATAAGAATTGTAGAACTGAACTACAAATGCAAAGGTCACAAAATTAAAACAAAGGACATGCTTCCTGTCCTAAAATGAAGCACTGGACCACTTCATAATAATGACTATTAAAACTTGTCAGTTAAAACATCTAGTAGTGCATATTCCATGCACGAGATTAGGAACATGAGGAAAAAAGTACACTACCCAAACTTAGAAATATACACCTAAGAAGCAATCATGATTTTCATATGCTACTGGCCTCAACAGGATTTGAAGTCTTATTAACTTTATAATTCTTTAAAAGATGTACACCATAAGAATCAAGACATGCATAAAAGAAACCATTTGAGACTCGAGAAACCTTCAGCAGGAAAACTTACCAGCTCTTGACCAGTCGCCGACAAACATGAATACCAAGTGCATGTAATCCCAGAGAGTAGAACCCAGTGGCATCCAACAAGTATAATAGCTGATAAGCAAAACATAATCCTGCATATCAGAACCTACATTAGAAGAATGATGACAATAAACTCGGGTTAAATGATAATAGAATGCTCTGGCATGGTTATTTCAATTTGACTGATATGCATACAAATTTGACAAGTTCTTCTAGAACAGGCAAATTATGGGATTTTGCTTAGCAGAATCCAGGTTAGAACAGGCAATGTTCCCAAACCAAAAGAAAATGAAAGGGGCATCAGTCAGACTCTGCATTATGTAAAGTAAGAGACAGAAGCAAATCAATGAAAGCAAGCCATAAGAAGTGATAAGCTAATTATGACTGATAACTTGGTCATAATAATTTCCACAGCACACAAGTGAAATTGGTCTTCATAACTGATCCAGAAAAGCATATTCTTAACATGCAACAAAGTCAAGAAATAAGCTAGTCTCCAAGGAGCTTCAGCAGAAGAATGTAAAATCATATGTAGAGAAAAGAAAGGAACAGATTCTCAATTCCTCATATCTTAAAGAAGGAAGAGGAGAAATGGTGCAATCTATAAAGGTTTCTTAATACAAGTAGTGTGCTGCGGCCAATAAGGGACAAATTGACAAAAAATAATGGATACCTGGTCCTTAACACCTCGTAGCAAAAATGGGTAAAAGTATAATGAATCTACTTTGATAAACATTTCTGTCTTATCAAATTGTTTAAGCTTCAAGTAATAGACTTCAAATTTTATTTTCAGTGCGTAATATGATTCAGATCTTTGTCCGAAATTTTAATGAATCAGGTTCCGCCATTACCTTTCTACAAAAAGGTTACTTTAAACTGCTGTCAAGAAATTCTTTATAGCTGATTCACATACCTAATATTACCCTCTCTATGTCATGTCCTGGTGGTGTGAAAGTTGAGACCTAACATCTTATCTCCAACTCATAATATCAAATACATTGGCAATGCAAAATGAAGACATTTATATCTTTAACTGGCATCCTTAGATCCCCTTATCCTTAAGATCCTTTCAATGGAGAAGCAGACGAATAGTTCAAAAAACGGAAACAACAGATCTGAATTTCGCAAGTCAAATATGAACAATAAAAATGCAAATAATTCAAAGTAAAGGGTAAAACTTATGGACCTTCATTTCCAGCATGCAGCCAAGGGTAGCAAGCACCAACAATCTTCCTTAACCTCTTGACGAGCGAGCTCTAGCTGATACTGAAACATTTGAGCCGTCCCTTGGCCCAAAGGAATTATTGCCTCTACCAACATAGTCATCATCAAACCTTTCATCACTATCTCCCCAAAGACTTGCCTGAAGACTGGCTTCTCTTTCCCTGTTGTAAGTTGATTGAAGTTTTGACTTCAAATATGGTAAAACAACCTGCCAAAGAGCAGATGAAGCATTCATCATGAATAAAATATACAAGCATTACTAGAGAAGAAAACTGACTGGTGATAAGTAGTTTGGAACAATAAATCGAGTTGCAAGATGATCATTAAGTAATATCATAAGCATATATGAACAGGAAGTCAAGATGATGTTGGTATTGCCCTATTTGTCTCCATTTCATATCACCCTCTTTTGCTTCCTAAGCATGTGATCTGAAGAACACTATACGGTACCAATTTAGTGGACAAGAATGGTTAGAGCATATGGTTGCACAGGTCTGCAGATTTAAACTGTATTAGCAAGTTTTGATGCCGTTTACAACGCCAGAGTGGCATTGTAGGGCAAAGAAAAGTGCTTCATAGTTCTTATAGTCACCTCCTAGAAAACTAAATTCAATGGCACATGATCCGTTGACATGTATCTTCTGACAACTGTTCGTATGTGTAGTAACCATGAGGAATTTTTGAGAATGTGCTGTCAGAGTTTGATGTTTCAGCTATTCAACTTCTACAATGAACCATTCTACCAACAATGGGCTCAATGCTTTCTCTAAGTTATCAATCATAGGGTTGAAGGCTGACATCAACTTATAGAAGGCCTCAGCTCTTTAGAAAAGAATAAATTGATAAATCAATGCTTCGAGATAATATTGGACGCTTCACCCTAACATAGAATTCAAAACTGCTTGATAATAAAGCACAAGAGTTGAATGATCCACCAAGACTGCTGCATTTGAAAGTAATACATGAAAAAATGGTTGCTCATTCCTTCAATTAAAAAACTCAATGAGATCAACAGACGGCCCATTGAAAGGATAGTGGGTCACCCAAAACACCGAAAATACAGTACATTAATAAAAGGAATGCTAATTTTGCAACAGGTAATGTAATGAGGTAAAAGTACAATGTAGCATAGCAATGTCAAGAAAACTATGAGTAAGTAGTCCTCAATTTCCTCCAGACTAATTGGTTACTGAGTAATTAAGAATATTCTTACCAGAAATACAACTGATAGCACCTTTTGACGCTTATGTAAGCCGTGTGACGGACTTCATCACTGGAATTTGTAAGAAAATTGCCCTTTTCAATTTGATCTTAACACCCCTTCGCCGTAAGCCATATAAAGACTCAAAAGAAGCATCTGAAAACATCTTGGAAGAAATCAGCAAATGGTAACCAGTATGCACCAATCAGTACGAAAGGTGGAACTTCACAGTCACTATGACTCCCTTTAGTAGCAGAAGCCAATAAAGCAATGTTTGCCGAACTCACATGTTGAGTAAAACCAAAGCATGACAATATTCACCCAACGTGAAACAAACAGCAACAACTATTACAAGCCAAAATTTTGAGAAAAAGATATTGCGTCAACTTTCACCTGTAGTGCGCAAACTGTGAGTTTCGAGGACAAGCATAAGTAGAGCAAAAAACTCATCTTCATAATCCAAGATTTTATGAATGAAAGGCCTTCTAAGAGCAAATACCTGCAATTAAGAGACAAAATCTCGCCTTATATCGTCCCCATCAATTACATGACGAAAAGTTTTCGGCATTAAAAGTTAGTAGAGTCCAGAAATGAAGTCTATAAGCTTGAACGAGATTATATGTTGTACGTTTTCCACCATAAAATCCTTATTTTTCCCCCAATCAAAATAAATATAAAAAAATATTCAAGGAACCGTTGCGCGAATTTTCTTTTACCAAGTCCATATAATTGCGTATAAGAGACGTCATATTCGATAGATAACATGTTGTTTATCAAAAACATGAGCTCCGATTATTTATAAAGCTCAGACTCCTACTCTTATCATCACAGTTTAGGAAATTCCAACATCTTGAGATAACTTCTCCCGACGCAAGTAAGCAAAGATCATTAAATTATTAGGTTTGTAAAAGAGAAACGAAATTGCAGCAAACGGAATTCTGGAAGAGTAAAAGGGAAATTGAGAAGGCAAAGGGGCAGAAACTGAGGAGACGATACGTACGCCAAGTGAGTAAGTCATGGCGGCGCGTACACTTGACGGCAGCTGCTGGGCGGCAGACATCTCGAAGAATGTCGGCCGCGTTCCTTGCCCTCCCACCTGAAACAACATCTCTTCTCTCTCTCTCTCGAGTTTCTCTCTCTGTATGTATGCTCTTCGTCTTCACTGTTTTTCATGTGCTATTCCCCGTAAGTTTTTATAAGATTGGCAGTCTGGTCCTCGAAGAATATAGATTTTTCACTTGAGTCCACAAAGTTGAGATAAACCCCTAAAGACCCTCTAAATATATGGTTTTTGCACTTTAATGTCATCTTTGGTTAATTTTGTCTTGTGTAAATCAAAAAATTTATGTCAAACCAATTAATGGGTCAAGATTAATTTTACAGTACTCATATCAAGATTCAAATTCATATTTGATGCACCTTATTTCTGTACAAACAGAAAATAATAGAGGTAAAAATTCATTATTTGTGACTTTTTTGACATTTGATTGTATTCAAATTCAAAACATGAGTTAAGGAGTAAAATAAATAAATTATTAAATGTATTTTTCACTATTTCTGAAATTCTATGATTTGGGTCATACGAATAAGTTTCCTTCCTTACACACAATTATTACCATTATATATATTTACAGAAGGGGATTGTTTTATAAATTTTGATATGCTTATTAGTTTCCTATTATCTACTGTATTTAATTTAATCTTATATATTTAATTTAAAAGCAATTGTGGTATACAATACATTTCTTTAGATGAATATTGCAATTCTCAAAATAAGGTTTTAAGTTTTTTTTTTTCAATGTGGTGCTCACTATTAAGGGTTTAATTAATATGGCTAAGTATGTTTTAATAACTCTCGTTGTCATGCGGAACAAACACTATTAAGAGAGTGTTTGGCTGAGCTTATAAAAGTTTTAAATTAGTGTTAGGTAAAATAAGATTCATACAACTTATAAATTGTGAATATAAACTCCAACGACTTATAAAATCCCAAAAAATAGGTTCCTTAATCCCAATTCATTTTTTTATAAGTTCATAAGCAACAAAGAATTTATTTAATTAGTTTTACTATAATTTGTTAGCATATAACCTATCAATTTCATCCTCTTCAATTTTTACTATTATTTCTCTAATTTATAAACCCAATTATCCAAACACTTTGACAACTTATAAACTTCTAAGATATTACATCTTTATAAAATTTTGAAATCATATAAATTATTAAAGCTTATAAACGCTTTAAAATAAACTTACTCAAGTATTATTTCAACACTGTATGCAATTAAAAAAAAAAGGTTTGTAGCTTAGTAGGTGGGGATGTGTGTCCGGTGTGCTGCGCCTGCGCTGCGCGAGACACGAGATTGAATTTAAATACTAATATAAGAAATACATCTATTGCAAATTTCCAAGACACTATATTCATCCCTATTATATTTTAGGTTTAATTAATGATTAGAAGTTTTTATTAATTTTGAAATAATTAAATTAGTATAACTGAATTAAAAGTTAAAATAGTGGAACTGTATAAATATAACAGTATATAGGCATCGATACAAACAATTGCATCACACTACAATTTAAAATTCAAGCATAAAAATAGATATTTAAAATGAAAGATCTGATATCGACACATATAGTATCATATACTATGACATGCACTCTATTATATCCAATATGTATGTAACATATAGATTATGTACTAATTTACGCATGTAACATTAGTAAATATTATAGTGTATATATACATGCAACATACATATCATATGTAATTTGTGTGTGCTATTAATAAATGTTCATATATAAACATGTATGAGCAGATATAATAGGATGAAAAGTTGGAAAAATTCAGTGTACTGTTAATTAATGTTCATTCTATCAAATTCAACGATTGCTTGACGGAATATGATTGTCAAAGATTGCTGCTCGGCAATCGCACAAAAGCAACTATGTCAACCACAATATTTTATAACTGTGCAGTGTAAAATTGGCTATAACCCCCCTGTACTTCACAATTGCTTGAGATGAGCTTTGGTTAATCACAAGATAAGCACATAGCAGAAAAACAAAACTATACCAAAATGCAGAACCACTTACAATCACCACCGATCAACGTGCATCTGTCCAGCAGAATTCGGTGGTTGAATCCGGAGTCGCAAGAAGGTTGAAAGGTTTGCCGATGCTATCTTTCAAAATGGAGATTTGGCCTTCTTTCATTAGTATGTCTTCATCAAGGGCCTCTATTTTCTTTCTCAGAGCGTTAACCTCAGAGTTCAGCAACATGTTACTCTCGGTATACCGCTTTACCTCCTCCCACATCATATCTCTCTCTTCAGATACCTTTGGTAATACTCCCTCAGTATTGCCAACTCCTTTTTGCAGTCTTGCAGATCCCCGTGGAGCTGATTGACAGTCTGGTCCTTTTTAATCATCTGACATACAAGGAAGACACAAAATCAATGGATTATACTTCACATATATTTTCAAAATCCAATGTATATTATTGCATAATATTGCATTTTACAAAGAACATCTACACTGTTTTGAAAACACAGAAATATGGAGGGAAGTTTGGTGCTTCCTGAGTTGATGATCTTCTCCAAAAGCAATTCAAATGGTTTCATCCACACTGTACCACATGTATGTATGGTAATAATTATCAATTTATTTGGTGGTACTCTTTAAAAATTCGTGCAATGAAAATCCAGACATTTTCAATTTGAAGGACTTTCCAATCACCACAAGTAGTATGCAGGAATGACACCTCAAGGAGAATAACATGAAAACTTGTGTTCAAGTGCATCTATTCGCTTACTATCGTTTCACTAAAGGCACAGTCTTAAAGAACTTTTCAATAAGAGGCACAGAGTTTGGGCACATGATGAGCACATATGGCTGTTTTAGACTTTTAGTTCTATTTAGATAGCTGGCATGTAATTTTACCAAGGAGAAAATACAAACTTTGAGGATTATTAATATTCATATGAAAGAGCACCATGCACATTAAGTGAAAGGAGTAAGCACATTCAAATAATCAAATAAACAAATATACAGGGGCAGGGGTATGATTCACATAATTCCAGTATAATTTTCACAAAATAGCACCTGTATGCTTAAGAAAATGTAACTGAGTTGCTACATGGGAAAAAAATGAATGCCAGTTGACTCATCTCTACAAGGAATAAATATCTTTCATGTTAAGTTCACAAAGAAGGAGGAATTACTGTTCAAATTTACCTGAAGTTCAACTTCTTTCATCTTGTGGTTTACGCAGGAGAAATTATCCACTGCATTTTGGACCTCACTTTTGAGAACATCATTGCCTCTAATAGCTGCAGCAAGCTCAGCTTGCAACAGCTCCACGTCAAGCTCCCTGGAGAAAAGCTTCTCACGCAACAAACTGGTCAACAGGGTCTCTGATTTCAACTCTGATCTGATTAAGTCCTGGAATGTAAACCAATACATTGCATAAAGTACATAGGAACGAGATAAAAGGAGAAAATGGCATTTAAAATGTATATTAAAGTCCTAAAATACCTCTGATATTTGCTCATTACATTTGTGTGATTCATCAACTGGGTGGCACTTCTCATGCATCATAGTGGATTTCTCTTGAAGGACACTGGACATGGTCTTTGTACTTGTTGCTAAGTTCTCAGCTGCCCGCTCTAGACCTTGGAGCTTCACTTCATATTCGACAAGAACATGGCCATCGAAACATGTGATAGAACCTGGCCCTTTGATCAGATGGAAGCCACCATTGGTTTTAACATATTCAATTAAATTCCTGCCAAGTTGACTTGTCTCAGTAAGCAGTGGAGCATTTGATTTTGCAAGCAGCAAATACGATTCTGTAGTTCCTGATCCAACTTAAAAGTTGAAAATCCACCTTCCTTCCCATAAGTTTTCAGACGATCGAGCAGATCAATGTTCTCACGCCTAAGTGAATCAACATCGACCCTATATGATTCCACCTCCTTCCTAAGTGCATGTTCCACCGGTCAGCCTCACATGTTCTATTTGCAGCTTTGCAATCCCAAAGTCAAAATTATCCTTAGAAAGTTTCTTACCAAGTTCCTCACATAGACCTCGTAGTCCCTCAACCGTCCTCTCTTGGTCATTACAGGTCCTTTGGAGCCTACTTACAGCTTGGTGCATATCCTTAGTCTCACATACCTTATCCTCATACTTCCTTCGGATGCAATCACTTTCTTCTTCTACTGCCCTAGCTTTGTCTTGCAATTCAGATAGTGTTTTCTGCAAATAATGGTTCTCCTCCCTAGTTTCCTTAACTTGAGTAGATAACTCAACAAGTTGTTTCTCTGAGTTTGTAATCTTGGTTCTAGTTTCCATATCCCTTTCACTAGACGAAGAGACTTCTTTTTGGAGGGAAACATTCTGCTCTGCTAGTTCCGTGCACTTTCCCGAAGCCTAAGTTCTTCGGCCTGTAATTCTCGATCTTGAGTGACCACTCTGTTGATCTTCTGTCTAATTCCTTTTCAAGTGCTATCTGCATCTCATTCTTTTCCTTCTCCAATCTGCAGACCTGTGCTTCTCGGTCTGTCCTTCCTAGTTTAAGTTTTTCTCTAAACAAGGCCCTTTCAGCAATCCTATCCTCAAAGACTGTTGAAACCTCTACAGCCAGATTTACCTTTTCCTCTGCTAGGCTTCTAATCGTTTGGATCAATGTTGGCATGCCAAGTCCTTTTAACTGAAAAAAGTTTCCCTTTTGCAGCTCTTCTGAGAGAGTTAAGGCGCGGTCCTCAGCTTCTTTGAATTTTTGATATAGTTCAACATCATTATCTGTTACAGCATTTTCTCCAGACATGTCTTCATCACCAGAAAAGACTCCTTTTCGAAGTATTCAGAACTTTCATCGTGGCGAGACCCATCACTAATCTGAGCGTGCCAATCTTTTGTACAATTTTTAGGAGAATCTTCATGATGATATGCATTGGCATATCGATTCAAGTTCCTCCCATAGACATCATCAATGGTGATTGGATTCTCAGAGTCAAATTCTTTTGACCTCATCTTAGCCTGAAATTGAGACTGTGAAAGTCTATCAACCACATGTTTGGCTAGTTTTCGCGGTGATTCATTGCAATATCCATTATCACTCCCATCTTTTGAGGAAAGAGGAACTTGCGACATCTTGGTTTCTCTGAAGGATCGAGACTTAGGTTTTTGCTTCCTAGCATCATGTGCAACAGGTGCAGAAAACTTTGGCGGCTTCTTTACCACATTTCCATTTTCAAATTGGTTTCTCGTGGAGAAATTGCTTTTGGTTTCATACCTTTCCATCTGTTCCCCATCAATGTAACGATCCAAAACCTTACTTGAGACGTTACTAGAGCAATAAGAGGAGATATCTGACAAATCATAGTGCGCTCCAGAAACAGTACAACCATATTGCTCCATGCTCTTTGCAGTCCGAACCACAGCTGTATCAACAAGATTTGCTCTAGTTTGCCTCTCTGGAGTAAGAGTACGACATCTGAACAAGAAAGAGAATTTCAACTCAAAGAGGAATCCTATGTTTACGAAGAAAATAACATGAATTGACCAGAAGAGTATACAAGATATACAGCACCAAAATCCGCAAGGAACGTACAGAGAGCCTACCTGGATGAACGGTAATAACCAGAAGTATGTGGAGAACCATTTTGATCACTGTTGTTCCTTAGCCCTTTTCCGTGTCATAAATAGACCCAGATGAAAACGACAAGCTTCTTCTTAGACAGGGTGTGCTACCAAATACCTGATCTTCTGAGGCATGCTTATTTCTGACAGACTTATCAACTCTCTGTTGGTTTCTCCCATGAAACTTGCTTATCTGTTGATGGTGGGAGACATTATTTGATGAATGTGATCTGAAAAAGAATAGCTTCTTCATCTCTGTGTCTTTTAACTCCGACAATCACTACTTATCATTGGACTTGGCAATAAACCTGTACTGTACATGAATCAACCAAGGGGAAAAATAAAAGGAAAAAAAGTAGATACTTATATTAGTGAGCTTGCAATAATTAGGAAGCAAATAAGAACAAATCAGTTTATAACGAACATTTAGGACGACTTACATAACAGTCTAATTTCTTTCATCTTTCAAGCATGTTTGTTCAACGGTACATAGTTAAATGAGCTGAGTGTCAAAGAAGATAAAGATCGTACAGAAACATTTGCACGGAAACAAAATCAAAAGAAAGATTGCAACATATAACATGAAGTGAACACAATCAAACAAATGCGGCAGAAGTACTCTTCTGAACATCAGTTTTTTACCTGTCTGGTACATAAAAGTCAACCAACAACATCAGAGGAACTGAAGTGTCTATGACTATCGTTTTGAAAGACCAATAGTATATATATGCTTAATGCTTATATTATACATATATAACAGAAAGAGATGGGTATACATACAAAATTTATACCAGCTTAAAAGAAAGAGGTTTAAGAGAAGGCATACACGTTTCTTGAATAAATAACCCTTAGATTCAGAACATCTGACGTCCCTACTCAAGAAATAATTTTATAACTCCACTGCACAAAATTGTACTTGACTTTTTTAAAATATTTTAGGTTTCAGCAAAGCCGAGTAATGATTTCAGACACCGTTAGCAGGAATCATGAGGCTCCCATGCAATAAATAAAGCACTAATCAATGTGTCTCTGATCCATTATCACAAATAAAATAAAAAAATAAAAAATCATGTGTCAGTATGACTCCTCAAAGACCAGTCTACCCTCAATTCCCCATCTTCACACAAAATCACCTCCACCAACAATAATAACACAATAACATCGAAGTTTCAGAATCAAATAGAAAACACGAGTTTTCTCCAATACCAAATAGTCCGTATGGGGGAAAAACAGACTCAATTTTTCATATTCAATAAACAGTGTAATCACTAATCAGATAGCAACACCTGCTAAAATCAACAAAGAAGCGCAATAAAATTTCTTAAAATTCTTTTTCCGGTCAAAAAAATTAAAAGTATAAAAAGGTGGACTAAAGAAGAAGAAGATACTTTCTGCTTCTTGAATCAGTCGGAGCTCTTCAACAAATCAATCCTCACCTTCCCCAATTGCACTCCACTTAACTTAAAACAGATAAATTCAGAAAACGAAATTCCGACACCACAAATCACATTACCCTCACTCTCCATGCGCCATAACTCCTCAAGCAATAAATCAACCGTTAGTTAGAGACTTTTCAATTTCCACTTGTTTTCAACTTTTAAAAACTTGAAAAAGGAGGTTAAACATTCTACAGGAAATCAAGCAATCATTCAAAAGATTAGCAACGGGGTCTACTTACCAAATATAACTACTCCACAAAATCTCGTGCACGGCACGGAGAAAAGGAGATTGATACAACAGAATGAAAAATAAATGAAGATTAACAGTATCACACAGTATAATCAATTCGGAGAGAGAAAGGGTTTGGTTTACTGACGAAATTGAAAAAGGCGGCCGTTGGAAAAATGCGGGGTTTTAAAATCTAAAAAAGAAAAAAGCGAAGAAAAATATAGCTTCATTACTGAGAGGTGAGAGTATAATGATAATTCCATCGTAAAAGATTATATAAACTGATTGAATTTTTTATTAAAATTAAAAAATTATTTTAAAAAATTATACAATAAATTTTCTAACATGTTTATATTTATTTTTTAAATTTTAATTAAAAATTTAAATATAGATATATATTACTAAATGAGTTAGAAAAATACTATTACATCCGTCCCATTTGAAGTGTCGATTTTCTTTTGCGTACGGGTATTTATGAGATATGTATAAAGTAATTAAAGTGATAAAAAATGGGTAGGGTCCATGATCGATCTTAATTTTAGCAGGGTAATGAATGCACAATGAACACGAAGAATTAACGTGGTTTGATCTTTTGAAATAGATCTACGTCCACGGAGCAAGATAGTATATGTGTATTGAGTGTATAAGAAGCGATTACAAAGAGTGTAGATAATCCTCTTCGCCTAATCTAGCCTCTATTTATACACCATGATATTGAGTTTGACTCAACAAGTCTTCTCTCATAAGGATTCAAGTCTCTCTCATAAGGATTCTTTAGATATGCATCCAATCTTCTACGCTCCACTTCCGATTTGAGTTGTAGTTGGTTTAGAGTCTTCTTGGGCCGAACTCACATAGGCCGAGCTTAATGTCGATGCCCATTTATATTGAGCCCGATGCTTGGGCCTAATAGTTGGGTCGATCCTATCACCATACTTTTGAAGAAATAATTAGTTCCTAAAATGAAATGAGACATTTGTAATGAGATAACCTAAAAATAAAAGTAGAATATTTTAAATGGAATAGATGAAGTGTTTTTTTATAGAAACAAATCTTTATGCTTGGGATATTCGCAAAAGAAAAACAAAACAAATTTATATAATTAAGAAAGAAAAAAAATCCAATCTTTGGGATTTGATTGAGATTTAGGAAAGTGAGAAGGGTAATATTGTCAAAGGACGAAAGTTCAAAATTTCGATGTCGCGCGTCATGCGGCGCGTCTATTATTCTTTGGCCTTTAAGTGGGTGATAAACGCGCATTTTACACGTTTATAGTTGATATTTGAAGATGAGTTTAGCTCGTTTAATGTGCTTATGTATCGATTCTTAATGTTTTATCTATTTTAGAAGACATCGCTATTGGGTGTTATTCTAGTGTTTTGTAGCTTATGTGTTGAAAATCAAGCAAGGAACGAAGCACGAACCAAATGAGCGATCTGCGGCTTTAGCGACCGACCTTAGCGGTCGCTAGCTGGTCATGAGGCAAAACCAATGAGCGCCAGAAGAGCCGCGACCGCGACCTCGTGCCCGCGAGTGAAGCCTAGCGCCGAGAACATCTCGGACGATTTCTCGCGACTGTTCAGATTACTAGCGACCTCTAGTCGTCGCGAGGTACCATGCGAAGAAGGAGAGACCGCGGCGAAGAAGAGCGGGAGATGGCTCATGGTCGAGCTAGCGACCATGAGCAGCGATCGCGAGGAGAGGCGGCAGACGCGCAAATTAGGGTTTTCACCCTTATCTATAAATAGGGCAAGAGCCCTTGCGCCCCCATCGAACCCCAGATGCCCCAGAGCTCGTTTTTCTTCAGTTTTTCCTCAGTTTTTCCATTCTTTAGCTTTAGTCTTCATTTAGTTTAATTCTAGTATTGATTTTCCGTTGTTCTAGTTTAGTTTATCGTTTCGTTATCGATCGGAACGTTTTTGTCCGATTGTTTTCCGTTCGTTCGCTTGGGATTGGATTCAAGACCAACCATTGGTCATCCGACGCTTCCCTACGGGTTTTATATATTTAATTTCCGTTTTTATGGTTAAATTGTATTTCATTCCGTTTATTATGTCTGGCTAGTTTTCTGTTCTAATCCTAGGGTTTGCATGATTCGATCCTATATGTTGTGATTTCTGCTATTGTTATTTACCTTCCGTGCATTGATTCATGATTCATGGTGCTTATTTATATGTGTTGATTTCGATCAATCTTGATGCATATCTAGTTGCCGCTAATGACGAATTGTATTAATTGTCAATCGATCTTGAATGCATGATACGAATAAGCCTCGAGTCGTGAATCGAGATAGGACATTCGTAGGAAGCATATTCTTAGTGATCCTTTTCGAGTTGCTTATTTTCCTCTAGAGACGAATCGTGATAGGAAAATTAGTAATCAATCGCCGCAATTGTCGTGAATCAAGTTGTTGGTTATATATGTGATCTTCCATCTTGTCTCGGATTAAAATGGTTAGTAATAAGGTGATAAACATCGTTGTGGATAGGATTGGTGCATCCCTGTGGTTAGTCTTTCTTCATAGTTATCTTCCGTGATTTTATTGCTTTATTTATATTTTCGCTTGTTACCTTTGCTTTGGATTAAATTCAAGCCTTAAACCTTTCACCCTTTCTCCGTGCTTGGATAATGATGAATTATCGTTGAGCTAGCTTCTGTGTTTTCGTATTGCAATCCCTGTGGATACGATACTTCGCTCACCCTATACTTACACCTTTTCGTGTGAAAAAGGAGCGATCAAATTTTGGCGCCGTTGCCGGGGATTGTTAAGATCACATAGGAATAATTTGACGATTTGGATTTATTAATTCAAGTTATATATAGTATATTATATTTATTTATTTTTGTCAGTGCTAAATTCTCTTTCTCGTGTAGTTTATGCGCACAAGATCTCGTGGACCTCAAGTATTATTAGATCCCGAGATCGAAAGCTCTCAAAGGAGAAGAGGACGAGAGAGAGACGGCCGCAATGGCACCAATCCGCGAATCAGGGCATTCCTCCCGAGCAAGTCAGACGCATGCTAGCCGACTTTGCAGAGATGCGTCACGATGGCGAATATGGAATCATTGTCCCCGCCCGAGGAAAGACCTCGAATCACATGTACCGACATCCCACCGATCAGTTCCAAGGAGGCGGTTGGGGCCCGCACGTGGATGCAAACAATTTTGAGCTAAACCGCCCCGATCAAGATGGTCCAAGGAGAGCGGTTTGGGAGGAGTCACTAAGACCCGAATGCGCATCTCGAGACTTTTCGATATTTGTGACACCATCAAATGAATGAGGTGCCACAAGACACGATCCGGATGCGCATGTTCGGTTTCATTGCTGACCAAAGTAAAGATTGGTTCAAGAGTTTGGACCGAATCGACATCGACACTTGGGGAAACTTTATAGAAGTTTTTTCAAATACTTTTCACCGGCGAAAGCGAGATGTAATACCCGATTATTTAAACTCCTAATTACGTAAATTAATTTCATCAATTAGAATATTATCATAATAATTTGATTATTTATATATCGAATAATGATATCGATTATTGTTGGAATAATAAATTCCTATGTTTTATTCACAAATAAATGTGAATCGAGAAATACGAATATTTAACGATTTCAACAAGATTATTTCTACGTCGACACGTATCGATATTTATATGCTCGTGATATTTTCTAAGTTTTAAGCTTAGAATCTAATTCCATTATTATTGGAATTATTTAATAAAGTGATTATAGCTTTATTTTGACCATTTTGAGATGATTCGATATTTAAACGTTTGAGACGTTTCAAACGTTAACATTTTGAGATGACTTGAAAATCAAGTCTAACGATCAAGGAATTATGATATTTAAATTCATATGATTATTTTATATAATTGAATATTATTTAGCATTGAATTAATGCTAGAAATTTTGGAATTATATTGTTGATTATTTATGATTCACGAAAACCATAAATCGAGAAATAGGGTTTTCTACCTATGGATTAATTCCGATAATTTTCCTATGATATAAATTATCATTTAGGATATATATTATGCTATATATCTACTTATAGCATGAAAATCAATTTGTGGGCATGAATATGTTGAAAGTGCCGTGAGTATGCTATGTGATTAACATAGGATTATTTTTATTTTGATCTCCCAAATTGTATTATATCTTAAGTGTAGTGTTAATACACACTTACCAAGTAAAATTTGTAAATGAAAATATTCTTGCAATTTGTTTGTGAGAGTGGCCGATTTTGTTGACCAAAATTGTGTACAAAAAGCTTGATTATTCTTTGTGCATGATTACATATATTTTGGGATAGAGTGTATAGCTATACACATGCATAATACTTGGAAAAATATGAAATTCCTTCTTCCTCTCATCGGTAGTCGACGGCAAGTATGCCATGCAAGAAACAAAATTAGTTTTGTTTCTCCCAAAATTTTGCTTTAATAAAGCTTACATAGTTAATGAATGTAAGAGATATTATTTTGCATGACATCAACATTTGACTAATTTGTGTTCATTTGTGAGAGAAAGAATCGAGAGGTCTGTAGGTGTGTCTTGCAATTTGTTTTAAATTGCCTAAGTATATATATTTATTCACTAGACCACGTAACACACTTCACACTTAAAAACACTTTGCTTCTTCTTTTCTCTCTTTCATTCTGCCGAGAGCTTTCTTAAGAAAACCCAAGGCATTTTCTTATTTTCCATCTCCAAAAGCTTGAGCTTTAGTTACCCCACAACCGATCAACTCCGATAACGAGGTTAGATATCGAATAAGCTTCGATAAACCTAACTTTTCAATAATCCTACGGTTTAAATAATTATTTTGCCTGTTTTAATTATGCAATAAATCATGCTAGCATGTTATAAGCTTAGAAATTATGTTACATATGTTAATATGTGCATAGATAAATTATTTCCTAAGCTAAGCTAGGTATTTAATTTATTTTGATGATGCTCGATTTTGCTAGGTATGATTTAAGGTTGGATTGTTGATCTATAGTGTTGTAGGAGTGCATGGTATTAAATTGAGAATTTTGGAAATCATATTGTTGGATTTTGAAAACGCGAAAATTATATGGGTTGGAACCTTGGTGTATAAATTTTATATGCTTGATATAATAGCATATTGTTGATCTAGGGTATTAATTAGGTGATGTAGGAATTTATTAGAATTTTGGACCTTGGTAACTATTTTTATTCAAAGTAGCCGTGAGCTACATATTGATATTCTTGGGTGAATAGTTTGGTTATGTTGTGTATTATAGTGAAATGATGATATAAGATAATAATTAAGTGTTATAAGAATTTAGAATTTTAGAATAATTTATTATATGTCTAAAATTATATTAGACATAATTGAATTTCGAGGATTATTAAACATAGAATATTGTGTTTACGATGAAACGTTATATTAAATAACGTTAAAAGCATAAATAATGCTTAATGTATTAAAAGATTAATATTGAAAGAAAATATTAATCAAGTTTATCGACGGCGTGAAAAATCAAGATTAAAGCTTTTGAAAAGAAATCGATTGAAAATCGATTTATATTGATTAAAATATGAGTTATTGAAAATTTAATAAGAAAAGTCAAAATGGTTGACTTTCAAATTAACGCATTTAAATGCATTCGTTAAATACGTTAATACGTGAAAAACGTATTACTTTTATAAGAATATCTCAATTGTGAGAAAAGATTTCATTATTGAAATCACTTTATCAATAACGTTATTATACGTTAATTGTTTAACCTAAAAGGTTAAAATGAGACTGTAGATCATATTACGCTCTCTCGATATACGAGAATTATTTTATTGATATACGCGTCGCTTCAACGTATTAAGACGATAAAGAATCATCGAAACTTGAATTATTAATTTATTTATCAAAGTTGAATGAACTTTGAAAATCTCGAAAGCGCATCAACGTGCTAAACGTAAATTTTTGCGTAAAGGTGGGACGTGAAACTCACGCCAACGAGGGAAGGACACGCATACCGAGATTCGAAGTTTAAAAGTCAAGGTGGGCTTTACTATACTCAAACCGGTAGAATTTACCAAATGATTTATTTATGATGCTTTATTGCAAGCAAATAATTATGAACTGATTTATTTAATTACCTGCCCAAAATGTTTATGTTTTATGATGTATCCAATCCATGATTGTTGATGCATAATGTTGGGTAGCCCCCACTTTATGACATGCTTGAATTCGTATTCTTGGAAGTACCCCCAAGAATGATGGAGAATTCGTATCCTGTGCTGAGATGGCCTGGATTTTGTGCACTAATTATTTTGTGACTGTGTGCTGAAAGGGTGCTCGGCCGGTCACGGCGGCTCGTGAGAGGAGGCCTCTCTCCGTAGTAGGAATTCTTGTGAATGATTGATTGTGGTGGATGTGGATCATACATACGTGGAAAATGCTTGGCCAAGCGATATTTATTGAAAATGATAGAAAATATTTAGTAAGCACGAGTATTTCAAATTAAAACCTCGTGTGTTACTGCGATGGGGCAGAGTAATTCAAACTGTGATAAATTATTTTGGCATGAGCCACTGAGTGCATTATTTGTACTCAGCCCTGTATATTTGTTTTTAAATGTGCAGATTGAGCTGGTAATGATGGTGATGGAGCGGAGATGTTGAGTAGTCGGGCCTTTTGGTATTTATTATGTTTGAAAACAGAAGATCATCGTCGAAATCTCTCATTTTGCCAAAACCACGACGAATCATTATTCGAGGCATGGAGAGATTCGAAGTCTATTGAGACGATGTCCACAACATGGGTTCTCCAAGGAGCAACAAATCACACAGTTCTACAGTGGACTGACATGGCAGACGAGGAGCATGGTGGATGCGCGGCGGGGCTGTTTATTGAACCGACAAGTAGATGAGGCGAGCCGTATTTTAGAAGAGATGGCTGCCAACAGCTATCAATGGCCAACGGAGAGAACGCCATTGTTCAAAGCAGCTGCTGTTGAGAGTGATTCAAAATATGACGATCTCATGAAGAAGTTCACTGTTGAAGAGTCGATTGAGACGCAGAACGCCACCACATCAATCGAGGAATCATCCGACTTCCAACAACCTCCGCAGCTTCACCGCTCGTAATAGTTTAATTCAAGAGCCGAAGAAGCCAAGTCTCGAAGACATGATGCAGCAGTTGGTTGTAAGCAACCAACAATTGGCAACGAATCAGAATTCATTCATAAACAACACCGGGCAAAAGATAAATCATTTGGAGTCCACTGTGACGGCTATGGGGAAGCATATGAAGATGTTGGAAAATCAAATTGGTCAAATAGCCGTACAAGTGAATGCACTACAAAAGACGGGCCAATTTCCGAGTAATACGGAGGTGAACCCGAAGAATCAGTGCTTCGCCATCCAGACGAGAAGTGGACGAGCCTACCCGAGCCCTACCGAGGAAGAAGAGCATGAAAGCACACTGGAGCAGAAACTCGCGACCGAGCTCGCGACCGCGAGCCCGATCGCGAGGAGTCCGAGAAGTTCCCACAGAAGCTCGCGAGCGACCCAGCGCCCGCAAGCCAGCCCGCGAGCAATCAGGCAGAGCATGGTTCCGAGAAATCAGCATGAGTCAAGCCATAAGTCGCACGCGAGGAAGGAGTCCAACAGCATGATACCTCGTGACCTCCCCCGGTCGCGAGGTCGACCGCGAGGCAACCCGAAGCAAATCCTCACGCACACTCCTCGGTCCCGTTTTGAGTCGACTTGTCAAGTCGAAATATGACGAGGAGTTTGCTCGCTTCAAAGAGGTTTTTCAAAAGTTGAGATAAATTTGCCTCTCTTTGAAGCCGCGAAACATGCCGGATACATGAAATTTTAAAGACGCGCTTGCAAGCAAGAAAACTGGGAAATTTGAGAAAATTACCCTAATCGAAGAATTCAGTGCCGTCTTGCAAAGGAAGCTCCCTCTGAAGCAGAAGGATCCCGGCAGTTTCACGTTAGAGTGCGAGATCGCCGAGCAGACTTTTCCAAATGTTTTGTGCGACTTGGGGGCGAGCATCAATCTGATGCCATTGAACGTTTTCAACCGGCTACACCTAGGAAAGATGAAGCCGACGAAGATTTTACTGATGATGGCTGATCGGTCTGTCACATATCCAAAAGGTATCGTCGAAGACGTGTTGGTAAGAATTCGGGATTTTGTTTTTCCTGCAGACTTTGTTATTTTAGATATTCCCGAATTCAAACAACAACCGCTAATCCTAGGAAGACCTTTTCTAGAAACTGGTCGTGCGTTGATTGATGTGCAGGAAGGCAATCTCACGTTTCGTGTTAACGATGAGGAGCTCAAGATTTCCATATACGACGCCATCAAGCAACACGACGGTGGAAAGCCGGAAGTTTGCTACTCGATCACGACTGCTGCTGCCGCACACGTCGAGCGCTTAGAAGGTACTCGACCAATCGAGGATGCTGCGAGAAGGAAGAAGTGGACTCGGCATGGAACTCCGAGTGTATCGTTCAAGTTTGGGGGGGGCCACTTCCATAGTCAGTGGTGGTCATCCGTGAATGCCAAGTTTAGGAGGGTCCACAAGTTGAGAAAGATGTCTTTTGCCACAAAAACGCCGGATTGAAAAAAGGTTAGTGATGGTCTAGCTAAAGACGTTAAATTAAGCACTTGTTGGGAGGTAACCCAACGTTTTCTTTGTTTTTGTTTTCGTGTTTTGTCATGTCTTTCGTTTGTGTTGCTTTTTGTCGTGTTTCTGTTTTTTCTTTTCGTTGTTGTGTCTGTCGATCAACGAGTTAAGTGAAGTGTGTTAATCCATGTGGCCAATGACGATAGAAAATTTTTGTGGAATTTCAATGATAGTGCACATGATATGTTAGAAAATGACGCATGAACGACTTGAGATTGCTTAAACTTGTTGTTTTTCACCATTTGCTTAACCCGTGAGACTTGAGCTTCACTGTATACATATCTTGATACAGTTTCTGTTAATTGTGTGATATCGTGCATGTGATTATCTTCTAGAACTTGCCGTGTTTTTGTGTAGAGACAACAATATGTGTTTCGAATTTGGAAAGGATAAAAGGCCATCTTTGTTAACCACATATTCACCCAAACACTAGCCCAAAGATATATACCATTTGTCGCCTTCTTTGAACCTTTATTAGACTTTTTCTTTCGATTAACCGGATGATAGGAGGTGAGGATGGATATGGGAATCAAAAGGGGTTGAAATTTTGATGTAGTTATGACGAGAAAAGTTTCTTTTAGAAAATTACATCTGTGGTGAAGAATAGTACATTTGTTGTGAAAGTTAAACCCTATAAGCTCTAGAAAAGAAAAGAAAAAGAAAAATGTTAAGTTCACTATGAGTGTTGAGCATAAAGGGTCTTTAATCAAAGTATAGGTACCTTCTGTGACATTAAACGTTGATTTAGCACGTTGGGAGAGAAGAGGAAAATGGACAAAGTCCATATGTGTCGAAATGTATAAATGGTGGTGCTTGGAATATTCTTGAGTCACTTAGCCATATTTTATCCTACCTTAACCAATGTGCCTACATTATAACCTATCAAAAGACCTCTTTGATCCTTATTTGACGCGGTGGAGATGTTAGAGAAATGGCAAGCCTATGGTAAGATGTTGCATTGCATTGATCTATGAGTGTATACACGTCCTTAATTTCTTTGTGAGTTTGAGTGTATCCTCTATATTTTATACACATGCCGTTGTGAGGGTTGAATTAAATGAGTTTTTGCCCTCGATGGTTGTTTGTGTTGAGTTGGCTAACGTCGTTATGTGCGCTAATGTTTTTGAGCGTTAATATGTTTCTGAGGCTTATAATGGTTATCCTCTTTGCTACGCTCGTTGATCTTTCGTTTGTCTTTTCGTTTCGCTTTTGTTTGAGGACAAACAATGCTTTAAGTTTGGGGGGTTTGATAAACGCGCATTTTACACGTTTATAGTTGATATTTGAAGATGAGTTTAGCTCGTTTAATGTTCGTTTATGTATCGATTCTTAATGTTTTATCTATTTTAGAAGATACTGCTCTTGGGTGTTATTCTAGTGTTTTGTAGGCTTATGTGTTGAAAATCGAAGCAAGGAACGAAGCACGAACCAAATGAGCGATCTGTGCAGTTTCTAGCGACCAGCCTAGCGGTCGCTAGGCTGGTCGCGAGGCAAAACCAGCGAGCGCCCAGAAGAGCCGCGACCGCGACCTCGTGCCCGCGAGCGAAGCCTAGCGCCGAGAACTCACTGGACGATTTCTCGCGACCTGTTCAGAATTGCTAGCGACCGCTAGTCAGGTCGCGAGGTACCATGCGAGCGCAAGGAGAGACCGCGAGCGAAGAAGAGCGCGCGCGGGAGATGGCTCGCGGTCGAGCTAGCGACCGCGAGCAGCGATCGCGAGGAGAGGCGGCAGACGCGCAAATTAGGGTTTTCACCCTTATCTATAAATAGGGCAAGAGCCCTTGCGCTTCATCGAACCCCGCACGCCCCGAGCTCGTTTTCTTGCTTTTTCCTCAGTTTTTCCATTCTTTAGCTTTAGTCTTCATTTAGTTTAATTCTAGTATTGATTTTCCGTTGTTCTAGTTTAGTTTATCGTTTCGTTATCGATTGGAACGTTTTTGTCCGATTGTTTTCCGTTGTTTTCCGCTCGTTCTTGGGATTGGATTCAAGACCAACCATTGTTCATCCGACGCTTCCCTACGGGTTTTATATATTTAATTTCCGCTTTTATGGTTAAATTGTATTTCATTCCGCTTATTATGTCGCTAGTTTTCGCTCTAATCCTAGGGTTTGCATGATTCGATCCTATATGTTGTGATTTACGCTATTGTTATTTACCTTCCGGGCATTGATTCATGATTCATGGTGCTTATTTATATGTGTTGATTTCGATCAATCTTGATGCATATCTAGTTGCCGATTAATGACGTAATTGTATTAATTGTCAATCGATCTTGAATGCATGATACGAATAAGCCTCGAGTCGAATCGAGATAGGACATTCGTAGGAAACATATTCTTAGTGATCCTTTTGAGTTGCTTATTTTCCTCTAGAGACGAATCGTGATAGGGAAAATTAGTAATCAACTGCCGCAATTGTCGTAACTGAAGTTGTTGGTTATATATGTGATCTTCCATCTTGTCTGGATTAAAATGGTTAGTAATAAGCAGGATAAACATCGTTGTGGATAGGATTGGTGCATCCCTAGGGTTAGTCTTTCTTCATAGTTATCTTCCGTGATTTTATTGCTTTATTTATATTTCTGCTTTGTTACCTTTGCTTTGGATTAAATTCTGAAGCCTTAAACCTTTCACCATTTCTCTGTGCTTGGATAATGATGAATTATCGTTGAGCTAGCTTCTGTGTTTTCGTATTGCAATCCCTGTGGATACGATACTTCGCTTACCCTATACTTACACCTTTTCGTGTGGAAAAAGGAGCGATCAGTGGGCCAGTACCCTACGAGCTAAATCTCATATTTACAAATGTTAGTTCTCATAAAAATTAAAATAATTTTAATTATTTGTCGCAAAATTTTAAATGATTTTTAAAAATCACATGAATTTGATTTTTTGTCTTTTTTTGAGGTAAAAGGAAAATCATATGAAGATAAAAAATAAGAACATTTGTTGGCTCAATTCAAACATAAAAATAAATAAATATCTTAACAGAACGAGCATAGTACGAATTATGTAATTAGCATCTCTACTAAAATGCTTGACTAACCATTAGTTCCCGCCTAACTTTAGTTTTAGGGATGGGTATTTAGATTCGATTAATTGGATAATTGTATAATCGAATCGAAAATTTGATTATCGGTAATCGAATAATCAATTTTATTGGATTCTGTTTGATAATTGATACAACTTTAGAAATATTGGTGATCAGTTATACTGATGGGTATTCCAAAATAACAGAAAATAATTGATATTATTATTTTTATAATTTTTATTATCAAATTAATATCGTAGTTCAGGGTGGGCTAGGCATATGTTTAAAGTTTCTACATTCGTCATGTGTTCAATTCTTCCTTGGAACAAAAATTAATACGATTTTTTTATTAATGATAATCAAGTACTAATAAACAAAATTAAATCGAATAGATTATATATCATATATCATTATCCTAGCTTGATTTTAACTTACACCAAAGGTCTTTCTTTTATGAGGAGGTCTCGTGTTTGATCCCTTCATTTCGTAGAATTTGAAATATTTTTATTTATTGAAATCATGTTAATCGGTTATACCAACCAATTAGTTCGATTTTATATAGCAATATTTTCTATATTTTAAGCTTTGGTTAATCGAAAATTCAGCTAGATTAATCGAACCGAACCAAGTCCCTGCCCCTAGTTAGCTTTGTAGTTACCAATGATTTCGCCAAATTCAGGTGTCTTCAAGCCCAAGCTCCATCGCATCAGCAACCATTTTGCTATCAGTTACTACATCGTAATGGCTGCCAAAGCTCCTCTTGTATGTCTCGTCTCACAGGTTCTCTTTAGTAGGAATAATATCATCAGCAGCCTGCCATACGAGGATCTTAATTCTGAGGCAACTTTCAGCCGCCGCATAAAGCTCTCCCGGACCTTCCTCGGCATGAACGAGATCCACAGTCATAGAACAAGCAAGTTTGTAAATTGTAAACAGGTAGTATCATTAATCTGCTTGTCGGGAATTTCCATAGAACATGTAGGTGTACTACATCCTGTCTCACATATTAATATTTTATTAATATAAATTATATTATTAAAATATTATCATGTGAGAGAGGATGTAGTATACCTACATGTTCTATATAATTCCCCCCTGCTTGTCTATATGTTCTTTTTTCTATTACTTTTTAGAAAGTGTATTTTTTAGTCTTTGTTACTTTTATACAATTTATTAATGATGTTTACTTTTAATTTTCATTTTTTATTGAAATGAAAAATCAATTATTGTAATAATTTATATTTATAAGTTTAAACGGATTCAGGTATACATATATTCATTCTAGACGGATCTAAGTGATTGAACTCTAGCCAAGTATGAAATTGTTTTATAAACTTGTACTTATAAACTACAATGTAAGCGATTATCCATCAAAACTCCACAACATATAATTTGTATATCATATTCAAAAGCATTTTCCTCATACTATTTGCTTTAGGGATGAACTTATAATTTTTTTAAAAAAAAATTGCTTTGATAATTTAATTTTTTTTTATCAAAATTTGATGGGTTATACACTAATTATCTATATTATGTTAAAAAAAATATTTACACTTTTCGCACTTAAATTTATTTGATTATATCAAAGGCCAAATTTAGTTGTTGAATCTAATTAATTGCCATTTTCAAATAGATTAATGGATCTCATTATCATTTATATCTGTAACTCTTTTTCAAACTAAATTAGTTTGTATTAATATATATATATATATATATATATATATATATATATATATATCTTATTTAATTAACTAATACTCTCTCCATCTATCAAGAGTGTGTAATACTTGTTTTATTCAACGGCCACAAAGAGTATATTACTTTTTTTTTTGGGCCACTACCTCACACTGAACTCTTATTATTCAATCTCAAAATTACTCTTTATTTATCAAAAATCTCGCTATCCAACAATCAACTTTTACTATTCAATCTCATAATCATTCATTATTTATCAAAAAACCATCCATTCTTCATTAAAAATGTATCTATATTGGAATCATTTATTTAATCAAAAAATATATATTAAAATTTATTAAAACTCGTGTCGTCCATCAAATGACACATTTTTAGTGGACGGAGGGAGTATATTAAAATGATTGGATGGTGATAACATTTTTTTATCAGTTTGTCTCCCCCTTAAATTTATTTAATTTCATGCATACCCTTAAATAGGCTTGTGCACCGAACCGACCGATCGAAAAATGATCAGCCGACCGCACACAAAAAATTTGGCACGAACCGACCGATCCATTTTAAAAAACCGACCGCAACCGAACCGATTTGAAATATCGGTTTCGATTCGATCAATCAACCGATCGAAAAAGTTAATTAAATTTACCAATCAACCACAGCTTCCTTGAAAATTTGTGTGCCTCCGTGAGCATGGGTTGAGAAGAGAGAGTAGAGAGCCTAGAGACTACTATTGTTTGAGGTAGGGGAACTAGAGCGAAAAATACAAAAAACAAAAAAGAGAGGGACTAAGAGCATGCAGCCAGTGCTGGTATGGAGGAAAGAGACAGAACATTGGAAGAAGAAAGAAGAAGAAAGAAAATTGAGAGCAGCGGCTGCTATGGAGGAAAGAGAGAGAAGAGAGAAGATTAGAAAGAAAGAAAAAGAGAAGTTACATGTAGAAAGTAGAGTAGTGGGTGTGGTGGTGGGGACCATTGTACTATAAAGTAGAATAGTGGGAGAATCATTACACTATAAAATAGAGTACTGAAATTGAAAATATGTAGGCTATACATCAGGAATTCCATATACCTTCAAAAATTAGCACTAGATGTGATCGGTCGGTCGGTTTTCGATCGATTCAAATTATTGAAAACCGAAAACCAAAATTTAGAGAAATTTATAATTTAACCGACCGAAACATAGAAAAAAACCGACCGAAACCGATAATTTCGATCGGTTTTCAGTCGGTTACAGTGGTCGGATCGGTTTTTGCACACCCCTACCCTTAAAGACCAAATTCATTCGTCGCGTGCACCAACGCTTTCCTGTATTTATTTATATTTTAAAGTTTTCAGTTAATTTAATTTTTGTACAAAATTATATTTTATTAAGTATATTTGCTAGATTTATAACAATATACTATAAAAATATTAAGTATATTCATACGATTTAAATTTATTTATTTGCAAATGATCATAATATATGCAGTGGCGAACACAGACATTTTGGTCGGGGAGGTCCAAAAAAATATTTGGGTTCCAAATAATCATAATTTTATAAATTCATAAAAAGAATTTTACAATTAAAATAAAAAATAAATGATAATTTAATATGAAAAAGTGAAACTTAGTGCTATATGTTTAAAAACAATTAATGTGTCCACCGAAATAATCAAAATTGGTATTTTCATTGCCAAAAAAGAAGAAGAAGAAAAACCATTATTTTCTATGTTTACTCCCTTTCAATTTTTATGTATTTATTTTAAGCATGGTATATATTATTTTTCATGTATTTTGTACCTTTAAATATATATTTATTACATTAGAATTACTATTATACCCCTAATGTTTTTTAAAAATCCAGTGGGACACGGTGCCCCCACTACCCCCAGGTTTGCCACTGAATATATGCATGGTCACTGGTATATATTTGTTTGCATTCTTAATGCCTCAATGAAAAACATAATTGTTGCATCTTCCCGCCTATTATTACTGCACCAAATTTTCCATTTGTTTGTTTGTATTATAACTAGTAGTGTGTAATCCGTCGAATTTCAACGGGAATTATCCTATGTTAAAATTCATAACAACTATTTAAAAAATAAACAATATTTTATTTAAGGTGTATTTCGACAATTCACTAAAAGAAATATTAGAATATAGATAAAATTATAATAGAAAAATAGGTCAAGAATTTGTTTGTTTGATTTTTTCGAATTTCTTTATCTTCAAGAAATCAATATAAAGTTAATGAAACATATATTTAGATAATAAAATATTTCCCTACACATACATCAGAGTTTGCCCGAAAGCGTGATGGACTAGGAGAATTAGATTTTTTAAAACAAGTACAAAACAAACAAAATAATTTCATTGAAAATGAAGCTATAAAATTATTCTCACAATTTATTTCACAAGAATTAGAAAAAGGGCCTGATATTACAACAAGTAAAAATTATCCTATAATATTAAGATTAGAAAAACTAGGATTAATAGGAGATGATATTACAAAAGCAAAAGTGAATTATGTTTGTAAAATAAAAATAAAGTTACCCGAAATTACAATAAGAACAAAAAATGGAGAGTATAGTGCGGAAGATGTAGAAGAATTTAGAAAGCAGTTAATGAAATGTTAAAACAGGATTAATTAGACATTGAGAAAGTCCTCATAGATCTACTGACTTTTATAGTAAGAAATCATTCGAAATAAAAAGAGAAAACCTAGGATAGTATACAATTATAAAAGATTAAATGATAATTGTGAAGATGATGGTTATAACATACCAAATAAAGAAACTTTAATTGCACTTATACAAAATAAAAGATATTTAGTAAATTTGATTTAAAAGTGGATATAATCGTTAAAATTAGAAGAATGGTTTAAACCATGGACTGCTTTTACTTGTCCAGAAGGACAATTTGAATGGAATGTATTAAGTTTTGGGTTAAAAAATGCGCCTGCTATCTTTCAAAGATTTATGGATAATATATTTTTAAAATATAAATTTTGTCTAGTATATATTGATGATATTCTTGTAGCAAGTAATAATTTAAAAGAACATGAAGAACATTTAAACATTATATTTAAGGAAATTGAAAAGAATGGTATAGTAATTAGTAAAAGGAAAATGGAATTATTTAAAAGAAAAATTTCATTTTTAGGATTAGAGATTGGAAATGGAAAAATAGAATTACAACCTCATATTGCTACTAAAATTTTAGAATTTCCAAATAAATTAACAAATTTAAAACAAATACAATCATTTTTAGGATTAGTAAATTATGCTAGGAAATTTGTTCCAAATCTTAGTAAATTAGTGGGTCCATTATATAGTAAAACTACTAAAATGGTCAACGACATTTTAATATAGAAGATGAAAACTTATTCAAAAATTAAAATGAAATAAAAAATATTAAACCTTTAGAATTACCTACAAGTGATAGTTATATAATTATTCAATGTGATGGATGTAAAGAAGGATGAGGAGCAATATTAATTTGTAAACCCCATAAATTCAGTCCAAAAAATGAAGAAAGAATAGCTGCTTATGCTAGTGGAAACTTTAATAAAACAGGTTTAAATTGGACATCTTTAGATTATGAAATACAAGCATTAATAAATTCTTTAGAAAAATTTAAAATATGGTTAAAAAATGAATTCACTGTTAGAACAGATTGTGAAGCTATTGTAAAATTTATTAATAATGCTAATAGTAAAAAAGTTAATAAGACAAGATGGATAAATTTACAACAAATAATTCAAGGAAATAATTATAGAGTAAAATTTGAACATATAAAAGGTAAAGATAATAATATTGCTGACCTCTTATCTAGAAAGATAAATCGTCTTTTTATGTGAAATGGATAGAAAAATTATAAAGCCTTCAAAAGGAAAAAGAAAGTTACACACACCAAGTCTCTAAGACCAGAAGGGAAGAAAAATTATACAGTTCAGGTTCTGAGAGACATTATCCAATGGATATCTCTTCAGACGAGGAAACTAAAAGTGTTACACAGTTCTCCAGACTAAGAGAATCCAAAGATTACAAAGATGAAATTCAATTTGGAACAGTAACTTTACAAAATGCTCAAATCTCGCCACGCAGCTTCGGAGCAATTACAAAGGTTACACAAAGACAACAGGTTATCCTTGATAATCTATGGCATATTCAAACATTGCCAAAAGCTACAGCTTTTAAAGTCCAAGTTTTAAATGCTCTGGCATTTTATTTTTCTAAACAAAATCAAAAACCAGAGCAACTCCAAAAGAAGTTTACACATTATGTTATTTTCAGAGGAACAAAAATTGGAGTTTTTCATAACTTTAATACTGTTCGAAAATATATTAATTGTCCTAAACCTCTTTGGAAAGGTTATTACAGTTTTTCAGAAGCATTATCAAATGCTAGAGAATCCTTTGGTATACAGGAATTTTTTATTGAACCAGAGGAAGTCAAAAGTTTTGCTCAAATAGCACAAGAAAACCCAAGTAATGTAATTCAACATCAGTCTTCTTTGCTAAAAAATTATGAATCACAACTTGTGGACTTTGAAAAGAAAACTTCTGATCTTAACAATCAATTGAAAAATTTACAAAATGATTGTAATTACAAAGATCAGACGATCTCGGTCATGGAATCAACCATTACAAAGTTAAATCAAAAAATTGATTTTTTGAAAACAAAAACCCAGTATGTTCCACCTCCAAGAAGTTTTGAAAATTTTAAAACTAGAATTCTTGATATTCCTTGGAGAGAAACAATGGAACCAGTCCTGGAAATTGTTCCTGACCTTGAGGAAATTATTTCTACAAAAGTTTTACAAGGATTTCCTCAAAACCTTGTTGATTTACAAAAGAAAATTGTTGAAATTTATTTCAATGAATCAAAATTCAAGGCGTAAAAATCATACAAAGGCCGATGTTTATAAAATTATACTGAGAAAGAAGGATACTAATTGATGAGCAGATCGAATTCCGACCTTCTACTTTTACTGATTGATTTAAACAAGACTGACATGCCAGATGAAATGACAATCAATTTTACCACAATGGTATGATTGATTTCATGGAATTCGATTATACGAAAAAAACAAGACCTAATGAACAAATTGGGAGAAAATTTTATCGACGGTGGCAATATTTCATCCTTATCTTCCAAATCAAAGGTCTACTGCAAAATTCTAGCTTCTCTTCCAGAAGCTACATCTCACAGTTATCGCCCAGCTAGAAAAAGAATTTATTTGACAGACATTGAATATTCTGGACGATATCTTCAAACCAGATGTAAAAAGAGGAACGGATCATTTTACATTTCAAGATTTCAAGAACAAATTAACATATTTTGAGTCCGAAAACATCCCTAAACTTGAATTATGGATGAAGTATAAACTTGCAGCTGAAGGACATTATTTACAAATATGGGTTACACCAAATTGGAATATGTTCCTTCCTTTCAGCGGAGAAGGTGATAGTCTTGCAGATGAAGAAATTACTATCATCAATACAGATAAAGAAGAAGAAGACATTGAAGATTCTCAAAGCTGCGACACAATTCCAGAAACTCATAGAGATTTCTAAAGATTAGACAGATGGGCAACAATTATTAAATTGTAACTGTTCTTCTTTTGTAATTTTCTTCTTTTCCTGTTTTTCTTTTACACGTATAGGATATAACGTGTAATGTATTATTAATTGATAACAGGTGTTACACATATGTTACGCCTTAGTTGATAGATAGGCATTATTTTAGTGGTATCAATAGTAATAGGCATTATTTTAGTGGTATGAATAGTTAGATGCATTATTAGTTGATAGGTGTACGCACCATTTGTTTAGTGGTATGAATAGTTAGATGCATTATTAGTTGATAGGTTTACGCACCATTTGTTGTCTAAAAATTTTGCCTATAAATAGGCGGTTCTTTCATTGTAAAAATCATCCCAAGTACTCCGAGAAGCAATAAACCTTTGAGCTTTCTGAAAACAAAAACATGTGTTGTTAAGTTTTCAGCTTTCTTACTCTTCTACCGATCATAATTCTATACCAATCCTTAGAGCTACATAATATATCCCATTCCATATATATATATAAAAAAAAATAAAAATAAAAAAAATCCTTCAATTCCGCTGAACATATTGTCTGAAAACGAAGGCTCCGTCCCTGTCTCTTCATCATAAGAGTTCTGTGTGAGCTCTATAGGTATTATTTCTATTTCCTTTCTTTTTTGTGGTTTAATGTGTAACCCGAAAAAACACACCCTACCCCCCATTTGGTATGTATATATATAAGTTTTATTTCGTCGAGTTTTGATTGAAAATCACTTTAAATATTAATTTATAAGTATAAATTTAAGAAACAACTTAATTGTTGGCTAGCCACCCTGAGTATGAAGCGGAACGATAAGGCTAGAGTGCAGCCACCCGGAGTCATTGATCATGGCAGTGAATCGAAATGATGGGGTTTGATATCATCCACCTAAACTTTTCTTTAGTATATATACGCGTACTTGTCTTAATCTAATTAAAAAATAATTGTACTCATCGTTCTCGTCAGAAATTCAAATAATAATGTCCGTTAACTACGCGGGTTCCCATATATATATATATATATATAGGGGTTGGTTATAGGGAGAACTCCCTCTAAGATAAGAAATAAGAACTTATCATCACCATTGATTTCATCTAATCTAATTGATCATATTTAATTCATGCTTTAAAACAAGTTTGACTATTTTCTATACTATTTTTATGATTTAAAACGTGTTAGGGGCATAAATGTCAATATAAAGATTCGTCTACCCCTAATTTTTCGTGCAATCCCCGATGTTTTGCCAATTCACATTCTCTCTCTGAAATTAATTATTGTGCATACGATATTAATGGTTGTGCATAGGATTGTATGTTTTTATGCGAAATAAAACAATAACTAAAATCAAATTTACATAATTGATAATCCTTACTTGAATAATAATTAATGTAAAATAAATTTTTGTCCTTAAAATAAAGATCACAAATACAAATTTTGCACCGAAAATCCCATAATTAGTGGGTGGAAAAAAATAATGATATACAATTATGATTATTTTTGTGATTAAACTAATATACATAACTATATAGTAGTTGTGCATTGAACACAAGACATACTCGTACATCATCCATTATGTGGATGAGCAATATCATATTAGCATATTCGTGAACATTGCACAATGATCATATAATAATGCATAAAACAATGTTTACTATATTAGGGGTTACAACACAATATAGATGCGGTAGTGACCGTTGTGTGCATGAATCATTATATTAATTATGTAAACATATTTTCAAAATATGCAGATTGGCTTCGTGCACAACAAACATTTAAATTGCGCATAAGGTTATTTAATAAATGCATAAATCGAATTAAACGAAAAACAAAATTTTACTATGAAATCATGAAAAATCTACTATGCAAGTTGAACATTTCAATACATGAAAATATGTAACATGCTTTAATAAAGATCATAAAATTTGAACTAGATGAAGATAATAAATATTTATAATTAATCACCTACAATAAATAATTATAAGAATCCCTCAATTTAAGAAATAAATTAGTTACACTAAAAAGCAAAAATACAATAATAACCTTATTAATAAAATCTTTAAAAAAAAATCACAAAATAACATTAAACCTAAACTGTCGGATACACCTAGATCTACGCTTAAGATTAGTTCTCATTTCTCAAAATAATTGTGGTTCTCATTTGATCCATATATATATATATATATATATATATATATATGATGCACAAAACATTATAAAGTTGTATAACGAAAACTTTCTAAAATTGTTGCACAACAAAATAATTTTAGAAAGTTTTCGTTATGCACAACTTTGTACTATCTTGTGCATCATCTTTAACGTCTTATGCATGGTTCAGAGTTCAAAAAGATGTGGTTCATTGATCCTTCTATATATATATATATATATAGGGAGTGGATCAAATGAGAACCACATCTTTTTTGCGAACTCTGCGAACCATGCATAAGACGTTGAAAATGATGCACAAAACGGTATAAAGTTGTGCATAACGAAAACTTTCTAAAATTATTTTGTTGTGCAACAATTTTAGAAAGTTTTCGTTATGCACAACTATATATTGTTTTATGCATCATCTTCAACGTCTTATGCATGGTTCTCAAGTTCTCAAAAAGATGAGTTCTCACTGGATACAACCCCTATATATATATATAGGGGTTGGATCTATATATAGGGGTTGGATCTAGTGAGAACTCATCGTTTTTGAGAACTTGAGAACTATGCACAAGCATATAAAGTCGATGAATAAAATCTATAAAGTTGTGCACAGGGAAAATATTCTAAAATTGTTGCATAATAAAACAATTTTAGAAAGTTTTCGTTATGCACAACTTTATACCGTTTTGTGCATCATCTTCAACGTTTATGCATGGTTCGATAGTCAAAAAGATGTGGTTCTCATTTGATCCACTCCTATATATATATATATATATATATATATATATATATATATATATATATATATAAGGAATTGATCAAATGAGAACTCTAACTTTTTGAGAACTAAGAACTAATATGATCCATCTATTTTATAATCTAATGGTTAATATTAATTATAAATCATTTATTATTATTGGATTTTAATGGTAACCGCTTAGCCCTATAATCAAGGGATTTTATTTATTGATTTTGTAACAGTTCACATATGCACAATCACTACGATTACATGCACAACATCATGAATTACATGAACATAACAATCAATTGGAATGTGATAGCACGCACAAGAACTACGATGACATGAACAACAACCTGAATTATAGGAACAACGAAGAATAGAATGTGAAATATCCAAATAGCGAAAATTTAGGAATTTGACTATTTTGATCATTAAATAATTATGAATCATCCGATCTTATTCAATCTAACGATGTTTATTAGTTCTTAGTTCTTATCTAAAAGATAGTTCTCTCTATAACCAACCCCTATATGGGGTTGGTTATAGGAGAACTCCTCCAAGATAAGAAATAAGAACTAATCTTCACCCTAAATTTAATCTAATCTAATGGATCATATTTAATTCATACTTAAAATGAATTTCACTATTTTTATACTATTTTATAATTTTAAACGTGTTATGGGCATTAAGATCGATTTAAAGATTAGCCCAACCCCGATTTTCGTCTAATTCTTAATTTTTCGCATTTGCCTCATTCACATTCTCTCTCTGTTGAAAATAGTAGTTTTACATATGATTGTAATAGTTATGCATATGATTGTAAATGATTATGCAAAACAAAACAAATACTAACAATCAAACTTATAAAATTGAGAATTTATATTTGAATAATAATTAACATAAAAAAGTATCAAATTTATAAAATTACATTGAATAATAATTAACGTAAAAATATATTTTTTACCTTAAAATAAAGATAACAAATAAGAATTTTACACCGTAAATCTTACAATTGTGATACAACTATGGTTATTTCCGTGAATCGATTAACATGCATAACTAGATAGTAGCTGTGCATATGATTATAATGATTGTGCATACAGTTGTAAGTAGAATAATAATAGTAACATAAAAAAATATCAAATTTATAAAACAACCTTGAATAATAATTAACATAAATTTTTTAAAAAATTATATAATTACCTTAAAATAAAGATCACAATTCTTTTTATTCCTAGGAATATTCAAAATCGCTAAAGGTGATGAGCATGCGCAAACATACAAATTGTTTGCATAAGCGTATTGTTTGTTCGAATTTTTTTTTAACAAAACACGAAAAATACAAAAAAAAATTGAAAAATACTGATAAAAACAACATATAATTCATGTCATTCATAATTTTCTAAAAAAATAAGAAGCCTCAACATTACAAGTAGAGTGAAATAAAACCATAAAAAAAAACAGACCTTGTGATGACATTAATCTTGTACAATGATGAAAAAATCATTTGGAACAACATAGAATTAGTAGGTTATCCGTTATAAAATAAAGATCTATATTAATTAAGATAAAGTAGAATTGGAAGCAATCATTATAAATCAAATCCCTTGAATGTAGGATGCTGTACTTTGGAATTTTTTAAGATTACAAAATTAACCTTAACCACTATCCTTACTTAATATACGAAAATAATGAATTAAATTAGGGACCACAAGATTAGCTCAAATTAACCATTTAGGACTAGTTCTTATTTCTCAATATATTTGTGGTTCTCATTTGATTCATCCCATATATATATATATATATATATACATAGGGGATGGTTCCTGTGATAATGAAAATAAGTGTAATAAATAAGAATATATCACATCCACACATCTTTCTCAAATCAATGGTCCAGATTAAAAGTAATATATTAACTGATTTTTAATTATTATTTCTTTATAAATTCGTATAAGGGTATAATAGGGAATATAGAATAAAAATTACATCATCATATTTCACTTTCCTTAGTATTCGGAGTTACTGTTCACCGTATATGCTTGCGCATCTCTAGTTTCACATCAATTATGTAGCATAAATAATACATCACGTAGCATATTCTTACAAATACATTGCATAACCTTATTGAATATATGACACTGTGTAGCATATTCTTACAAATACATGGTATAAAACGTGAGTTTGTACTGCATATATATTACTTCTTAAAACTTACATAAATGTAATTTTCTATAGCACTTGTTATTTGCTAACATATCACAAATACATTTATAATACACAATGATAAATTATTATTCAAACTTTATATATATATATTTCATTATGTAGCATATATTAACATTTTTGTAGCATTTTGTATTTATATGTTTACCACCAAAAATCTGTATATATTAAAACGCACAAGCGAGAAAAAAAAATTTCAAGTTGAATAAAACTGAAAAATGAAAATCCACAAATCTTAGTGGTATGTGCAACAAGTAATTAAAAATATGCTATGAAACTGTTATATCAGTGCTATATATTGAACTACACGTATGAATCAATATATATATATTATTTACATAAATTTTCCATGGATTTGCTAGCTTGAATCACAAATAATTTTGTATGTATTAAGTATTGAAACATAAATAATATTGAAGATAATGATTTAAATGATACGTTACAGTAATTCTCTATATATAAGTATACAAATCGTGTTTTGCCAAAAAAAAAAAAAAAACTGATTCTTAAAAGATGCAATTACTTATTTAACCTTTAGTTAAAACGCAGAATTTTTTTCGTAGCACATATAGTTATAGTTTGTAGCACAACTCAAATAAATCTTGTCCATTGATTCACTAAAATCAATGGTTTAGATTTATTCTTATTTCTGAAAAAATCATTCTTACCGATCCATCCTCTATATGTGTATATATATAGGGATGAGTTATAATACAAACCTCCTTAAAATAAGAAATAAGAATCCATCTCCATCATCCATTTGACATTAATCAATGGTTCAAATTAAATTATCACAATCCCTATAATTAAGGGACGGTTATTTTCGTAATATTATATAATTACCATTATACCCTAATTTGATTTAATCACGACCACACATCTTCAAAAATCAACGGTGAAAATTTATTCTCATTTCTTATTTTTGAATGTGTTTTTATTTGAACATATATATATATATATATATATATATATATATATATATATATAAAGTTGTTACAATAATGTATGTAAACATTTAAATAAGAACATGAATATCACAAAGTAAATATTAATACTCCTTCCGTCCACTAAGAGTGTAGCACTTTGTAGATGACATGAATTTTAATAATTATTTGGACGACATGGATTTTAATAATTGTTTGGCTTTAATACTCCTTCTATCTAAAATCGATTAAAATATTACTAATAAATGTAAGCATTTAAATAAGAACGTGAATATCACAAAATAAATACTAATACTCACTCCATCCACCAAGAGTATAACACTTTGTGGATGACATGAATTTTAATAATTGGGTAATTTGGTTATTTGGAATATGAATATTAAGGCATATTAAGAAAAGAATTTAGTTATGAGCATTATTTTCTATTTTTAATATTGTGATGTAATTTAAATGGTATTATAGTGAATTAACTTATTAGATTCCTTTAGGATATAAGTTTTATCTCCATTATAATTGTATCATATTATTAAAGATCATTAGTTATTTGGAATATGATTATTAAAGCTTATTAATAAAAAAAAAATTAGTTATGAGCACTATTTTCTAATTTAATATTATAATGTAATTTAAATTGTATTATAATATAATTCTTTATTTCTAATTTTAGTTTTAAAATATTTCTTGATTTTTTTCTTTTAAATTGCGATAAGTTGGGCCATCATGAGGAAAATATTTGGTTACGTCACTAGATGTTATTTCTGTGTTTAGACTTTAGAATCATTTGTGGGATACTATGAGGGAAATTATTGTTGAATACTTTATCGTTATTTTTCATGTCATGTAATTTTACTTCTTTTGTCGGATATTTTTATTCTTTTGAATTTTATGTTTGTTAACTTATCATTTTGACTTTTGTGTGTATTTGTTTATTATAAATATAGAAATATCAAGAAATACATACATACATACATATATATATATATATATATATGTGTGTGTTAATTTTTTCATAAGCTTTTGGCCCGATTGACCGATGAGTTAGTCCGAAATCTAAATGTTTAAGGTCAGGGTTGAAAATTTCTACCGAAAAAATGTCAACCCGAATAACCTGATCCCAATAGCCCGATAACCCGAGTGTGTTGGCCCTATTGATATACCTACTTATTAAAAGGTAAAGCTTACATATATCTACAATCTGTCATTGTCTTATACGAAAAAAAATAGTTGGGGACCATTCCACGTGTCTTTTTCTCATTGGCTCTTATTCTAAATTCTAACAAACTTGTAGGGATGTTATGCACTTTTCGCCATCTCGACCCTGTGGCCTGAAAATATGTCTCCCTTATAAATGACTAAAACACTCTCAAAGTAGGGTAAAAAAGTCGAATATACCCTCCATGCATATTTACCTATAAATACTCCCTCTCCCTCGCTTATACAAAGGTACGTTATCTAGATACTTGACTATATAATACATTCTTTGTTCGAAAACCGACTTGAGCATCAGAGTCATCTCCGAAGGACCCATCCAACTCGGTTGCAGTCTTTCCTATCTTCACGTGAACTAAGTTTGTGCACTAGTCAAGTTGAGCACTTGAAGAGTACACCACTCTCTTACTTAATCACTTTCATTCTACTTGATACAAGGTATTTCTTACATTTTCTTACTAAGAGGGTGTTTGGCTGAGCTTATAAGCTCAGCCAAACACCCTTAAGTCTTCAACCTCGACCTAATAAGAAGAGTTTGGGTAAACCGAAACACGTAACTCGTTTCATCAAATAATGTGAAGAAACACGGTACATCAGATATTACATATAAGTTTATTTAATTAAATAGTAAAGAAGGTAGAGATTAGTAGTTGTTAGTTTGTTAAGAGAAGTTGGTTTGTTAGTTTGTTAAGGGAAGTTAGTTTGTTAGAGTAATTGATTTGTTAGATTCTATTCTTCTATAAATACTCTATGTAATTGTCATTTGGTGAATAAGATGAAATATACAAAATTCTCTACAATGTAGTCCATTAGTTTTTCTTCTTTTTTGTTCCTGCAATTTCTTCCAGATTTCCAATATTATACAAAATCAACAGAAGGATCAAGAGTATTAAAGTCATACAAGTTCATAAAGTACGTAGTTGTATTACAAGTTGAAAGCAACATAAAGTTTGAATTCAAGCTTTTTGCTGATGGTGGTTGAGTTTGCACATTTCGCAGCGTTTTATAGTAGTTTTTAAAAAGGTAAATATGATTTTAAGTTTTAAATTATTTTGAAATATCTTAAATTATCAATAATATTAAGTAACTTTATAAATTATGGATGTAATTATCAAATTAAGATGTCCCAGAGGTTATTTTGTGGTTGCAATTCGACATAACTCACCAGATACCACATGAAATTACATGATATTTTGATTCATTAATTAAAAAATGATTGAATTCCACATTATAAATAAAAAAAAAACTTAAAATTACAAAAGCCTCTTCTCTTCTCTTCTCTTCTCTCGCGTCCCTTCGAAATCAGACTTGCCAGCACTACTATATATGGTCATGGTGATTCTAAATCTTAAAACAAATCAGACTTGCCAGCACTACTATATATGGTCATGGTGATTCTAAATCTTAAACATACAAATCATAACAATAAGAATGAATATAAGAATACCACATTCCACTTGTATCTTTCTCCACCTCCTAGTCACCTTCTTAAGTAACAGCCAGAGATTACTGAGGTCACATGAGTTTAGTTGATTAATATTTGTATTTGAAATAATTTCCAATAAGTGCACAAATTTTCAATAATTTTGCAATTTTAGTCCGACCTTTTGAAATGTAGCAATAATATCATCATCTTTCAATTTATAGCAAATTTAACACCTCTATCGGCGTGGGATGCTTCATTAGAGTTGGTTGCGAAAAATACACACCACAATTACGACAGAAATAAAGAACACGAGAATTGTTTACCCAATTCGTCTTGCGACTACGTCCGGGAGCGATGTCAAGCCAGAGATTTCACTATGACATATTTGGATATAGATTATAAGGAGAAACTGCCATTAAATAAAACAATAATAAAACTCTAAACCTAAACCCATAAAGATTCCGCGAGAGCCAAAAAACATGGGCCCAAATATTTGGCTCGGGGGCTACCGCTCCCGAAACCTGTCCAAATCTGCAGCAAATTGGTTCACTGAAATCGGACTTTTACGTACACTCCATTCAAACTCCATACGCCAATATGCATTACCACGTTTCGATTACACGGCTTCGATATTCTCAATACGTGCTATTACACTTGATATTTTAGCTTTTCAGTGGCCATAATTTTGGTAGCATTAATTGCTTTTGGTATAGTAAATGCCTATTGCAATGGCCCGTTTTGAGACATTATTAGCTGTTCCCATCACGTAAAATTTTATTTGCTCAATTTTATCAAATACATATGAATGTTGTCTATCAATTATTACTTTCCCTTCAACAACTAAGATTGGTGTACTTCAAAGTTTTACACAATAAAATATATTAAACAGTTTTGATGATTTCAAACGTAAATAAAATCAAACAAACTCTCACCTTTGTGTAAAAAATAAATCTAACTCTACATAAAAACAGAAGAGTCTGTAAATAAATTTAATTAGAATGTTAAAATTGTCATTTTACAAAATTAATAGGGTACGACTGACTATTATAAAGAGATACCATTTATATTATAATTTATTTTAAGAAGGAAATTATAAAATTGTCACGTAGCAAAAGGATATTTGGAATGTTTCCAAGATAATACTAGTTGATATTTTTGTTGAATTGATTACTATTTTTTAGGTAAATAAATATTAAAATAATTATTAGTTAATCTCTGAATAAAAATAATAACGAACAACTAATTTTTCAAAACTAACAAGATAGTGATTTTTTTAGAGTAAAAGATAGAATTTGTTATTCCAAATCAGATTGTATAATATCCTAGCTCCAAGTCCGACTTCCAGACCATTAGGATAGTAATTGATAGACATGTTTAGATATATCAAAATAGATATGACATAGATGTGTATCGTAGATAATGTGAGATTGGTATTGTATGTTGTTGTTTGGTAGATAAGATAAAAAATATAGATAACAAACCTTATTTGTTTGGTACCATATATAAAAACATAGATTAAGATAGTGGATGACCAAAATAGCCTTATACAAATAAAAAATGACGGGCTGGGTCCTAAAGTATATCCTCCATTTGGTGAACTCTCTTTTCCCCATTTTCGGCTCTTTCCTCGCAGAAGATTGGAAACGCCATTGCAGAGTCCAAAGCGGCTCTTTCCTCTCATATATATGATCTGACTTTTTAAAAATGAATAAATAAACAAATAGATCCTTTTTTCTTTTGTGGTGATTCCAAATTTTCCTTCAGGATTTCAAACTTTCCTCCTCTCTCTCTCTCTCCCCGTCGCTACTCTTCCGTCAATGTGTTGCCTTTTTGCCATTTTTTAACCACTATCATATTTGAACAATTTTCTCGAACAAGCTGACTATTTTTCGTTGGTTTGCTATCAAATTTTTATGCGATATTCACATTTTTTTTGCCAACAACAGTTGGGACCTGCATATAAGTTTTATGCTACATTAATGGAGACAAATGTAAAGCAAATTAAATGGCATTCAAATTTTTTTGTTCGATTCACGTTAACCACAATAATGTGCATGCTATTTTGGTAAAATAGATGGAAGTTCTATTCATCACTGTGCAGGTTCACTCCTTGCAAGGGGCTTTTCATGAGATACAGATGCCAAAGAGCAACAGTGGATAATATCGGGCTTAAGGTCAATCACGGGCTCGTGAGATAACACATCACACATACCAAACAAACAGATTAGTCAAGATACGTTTGCTATCCAGACCCTATCTCACGTACCAAACGGATCCTTAGTAGCTAGCTTTTCGTAAAATACCGAAAGTTAGTGGATACGAAAATGAAATAGAGAGGTTATGCCTAAGTTTTTTTTATTATCAATTAACAAAAAAAATTAAAGGTCGGCTTCACAACAAACTCGAACCGAGATTTTTGGTCTTAGATATTAATCATTATACCACTAGGTTAACACATATGTTATGCATAAAGTTATTATATATTAATTTCTTTTAATTTTGTAATTCTAATACTTGCTGGACATTATATAGAGTTGTAAGGGCCAATCGAGTGAAAAAAGTCAGTATATATAATGGTCAAAGTGCTAGTTGAAAATAATAACAATAATAAAATAAGAAGACCGGCACATGTTACGGCCCATCTCAATCCCATTATGATCGCCCGGATATTAATATTATAAACTAAAGTTGGGAATGAAAGATTATGAGCTAAATTAGATATATGTGCTTTAGTTAATTAATGTTGGATTATTAATTAATTAAAACAGACTAAAGAATAAAAGTCCATATAAGCTAGAGTTTTGATGGGTTGCTCTATTTAGTATAAATAGTGATATTTATTCATTAGGTCATGACACAAACATAATCTTAGAGAACTACGTTAATTCATTCAGAGATTTCTTAGCTTTCTCTGCTTGAACTTTGTGTCGAGGAATTGTTCCTGCATCGGATTTATATACACGTGGATACCATAGTTGTGGAGACAATCTTGTAGGATTCATTGGAAGCATTGCAAATCGTAAGTTCTCTATCTAACGTGTTCATAGGGCTCATCGCATGGTTAATTGTATATCTATATATGTTTCTTGACTATATATTCCGCTGCGTATCATTAGATGATGTCAAGAATAACCAACATGAAATTTATTTTGTGTAACTCTTATTTTCTATTTCCTCCATCCGTTAAAAGATACATATATTTTCTTATCGATCCGTCTTCCAAAAAGATATATAATTCATTTTTAGTAATATGACTCGTCAACTTTACTTTAATCTAACCGTATATTTATTCATTTGTCATTATTTGGTCCTATCAAAAATAATTTAAACCTATATAATGAATGATAACACACTAACCCATGTCCAAATCAAAGACTATCTTTTTGACACTAATACATGTCCAAATCAAAGACTATCTTTTTGACTGACAGAGGGACTATTAAAGTATAAAATTATCAAGATCAAGGACGGTTTTTAGAGGAGCTTGATTACTCAAACAACCACACTTGTTTTAATCTTCCATATAGAGTCAACTTAAGATAACTCAGAAGCACTGCTCCCATTTTCTGTATTCGCTGCATTTTCCGCTTCTCTGAAAAGATAAGTTCAAAGCAGTGATGGCGGCTTATGCAGCTCTGGTTTCTGTTATGCATATAATAGAAAACCTTGAAAATCATCCTCGCCCTCCTATTTCTCTTCACAAACAACAAGTTCTTCTCCTCACTGAAAAGGTTACTTCCCTGCAAAAATTTCTGGAAGGCTATAATCCCCATCTCGGCTACAGCACTGAAGCAGATCCATTGGAGAGTCGCATTACTGATGCAGCTTATGCGGCTGAGGACGTCATCGAATCTCATATTGTGGATCGGATCACAAGTGATAGGGAAAAGATGAGCTCCGATGCCTTCAGTCAAAAAATTGAAGATGTTGTCCCATATCGTGTATATGGGATAAGACGAGCTCCCATGCCTTGTATGAAGCTCTAGAGAAGGTGATTGATGAATTGGCGTCGATCCAAAAGAGGTTGGTTTCATGGAGATGAAAGGTGTCCAATACCAGCTGCTCACAAAGTCAACGCCTGTTGATTCCATGACCTGTATTTGTTAGGCTGTGTCAATTCATCCCATAAGCACCAAACTTGATAGAACGAACTATATGTTCTGGAAAACACAAGTTCTAGCAACAGCCCGTGCCTACGGTTTCGACGATGTTCTACTGCAGAAGTCAGCTCCTTCTCCACACATTGATGAAGTTGATTCAAACCCTGAATATCTCGTATGGATCAAACGAGATCAGTTTGTTTTTAGCTGGATCTTGGCGTCCATTTCTTCTACCATGATTGGTTATGTTGGAAGGTGTTCAACATCTGCTCAACTATGGACTACGTTCGAAACTCTATTTCAGTCACAGTCGAAAGCAAGATCTGCCCAACTGAGGTTTCAACTCCAGTCCATAAAAAAGGGAGATCTCTCAATTGATGATTATGTTTTAAAATTCAGAGGAATATCTGATCAATTGTCTAGCATTGGACAATGCATTGCTGATTCTGATCTTGTGAATTTCGTTCTTGGAGGACTAGGTCCTGAGTTCGAAAGTATCTGTGTTTATCTCCAAGCCAAAAGTGAAGAACTCACTGTTGATGAAGTTCAATATGCGTTACAAACGCATGAAATCAGGCTCCTGAATCAATCGTCAACTGGTTTCAATCCAACCTCCCTCCTCAAGCACATGCTGTCTACGGTCATAACAATACAAATCGGGGAAGGCTCAGTCACCGTGGATCAAACTACCGTGGACGAGGCGGTGGAAGGTATCAAAACAGCAATCACAGTAAGTTGATCTGTCAAATATGTGGTAAGTCAAATCATATTGCCATAAAATGCTTTAAACGGTTTGATGTTAGCTACACTGGTCTAGAATCTTCTCCTCAAGCTCATTATTCTTCGTCTCAAATTCCTTCCTCAAACACTGTCCACACTCAGTACTCATCTCCTCAATTCCCACACTCCAACACTGCTTCAAATGGTCACCCAAATCAATCATTCCTGTTGCCTACCCCCACTCGTATATCACAGCCGCCACACCCACAATCCTCTTCTGCCTATACCATTTCTCAAGCTCCCAATCAAGGCTCGTCGGACTGGTATTTGGATACTGGAGCCTCGGCACATGTCACTGCTGACATGGAGAATCTCCAAGTTCACTCTCCCTACAATGGTCAAGAGACACTCACTGTAGGTAATGGCTCTCGTCTCTCCATCACCCACACTGGATCTGCAAATCTGAATAACACTTCACCATCACCTTTAGTGTTAAGTAATATTCTGGTTGTTCCACATATAACCAAAAGCTTGTTGAGTATTTCCAAATTTACTTCGGATAATAATGTATATCTAGAGTTTCATTCAAATTTTTGTTGTGTCAAGGACAAAGCCACCAACACAATCCTCCTGGAGGGCACTCTTAAGGAGGGGCTGTACCGTCTCAAAATGCCTACCCAACAGCCTCATAGTCAGCCATTCTGCTACAAAGTCTCCACAGCATCCGTCCAAGGTGTAGCCACTACTTCACAACATTCTGCCTCCAGTTTTAAACTCTGGCATCATAGACTAGGACATCCTTGTCCTCAAGTTCTAAAAGCAGCTCTCAAGGTCGCGCATGTCAATCACAGGTGGCCACCGAATAATTTTTGTGATGCTTGTGCATTAGGAAAATTACATAGCTTTAGTTTTCCACCTGTTTCAGTCAAAACTAGCTCACCTTTTCAACTTGTTCACACTGACCTTTGGGGTCCAAGTTCAACTCAATCTGTTGATGGTTTTAAATACTATATACATTTTGTGGATGATTTTACACGGTTCACTTGGTTGTTTCCACTTCACACCAAAGCTGAAGCTCATAACGTAGTTATCAATTTTAAAAACTATGTGGAACGACAATTCAAAACTCAGATTTGCAGTGTCCAATCCGATTGGGGGGGTGAATACCGTGGTCTTAAACCCATTTTTGACGAACTTGGAATCATCTTTCGCCACCCTTGTCCTCATACTCACCAACAAAACGGTCGGGCCGAACGCAAACACCAACATATAACCGAGATGGGTCTCACTCTTCTAGCCTCAGCTCATCTTCCCTATAAGTTTTGGTGGGATGCATTCTCCACTGTCATTCATCTAATCAATAGATTACCAACTCCAACTCTTCACAACAAATCCCCGTTCCAATGTCTATTCAACTGTGAACCGGACTACTCGATGTTACGCACGTTTGGCTGTAGTTGCTTCCCCTTCCTACGACCCTATAACACCTCCAAGTTGCAATTTAGATCAGATAAATGTCTGTTTTTAGGGTATAGTGCTTCACATAAAGGGTACAAGTGTCTCCACCCATCTGGCCGTGTCTACATTGCCCGTACTGTCTTGTTTAATGAGCTTGAGTTTCCATATTCAACTTTGTTCTCAGAATCAGCATCTAGTGTGGCCACTGACCAGTGTGTTCAGTCCCCGTCTCTTCTTCCTATACCAGACCTTACCCGTCCTCCACACCATTCGTCTCATCTCGAGGGTCTCTCTCAGTCTCGGTCCAGTTCGGCTTTCACACCATCCACTGAAATCAATCCCCTCCCTAGCACTGCGATAAGATCCTTCCCCTCTCACGATACTTCTGGTAGCTCAGCCACATCTGCACCTCGTCTGCCTTCTCCCACATCTGCATCCCGTCTGCCTATTCAGCCAGTCAATCAACATCACATGTGCACTCGAGCTAAACGTGGTATATTCAAACCCAAAGTTTTCTTAACACATATTGACAGTTCAGGCTTTACTACCTTCACTGTAGTTGAGCCAACCACCGCCTCCGAAGCTCTAGCTCAGCCACAGTGGCAGCAAGCCATGAAGCAAGAGTTTGATGCCATCATGTCCAAATCCACTTGGGAACTTGTCCCGTATACTGACGACATGAATATCATACAATGTAAATGGATTTTCAGGGTCAAGACGAATGCCGATGGGTCTCTTGATCGCCTCAAAGCCAGGCTTGTAGCCAAAGGTTTCCAACAGTTGGCGGGTGTGGATTTCATGGACACGTTCAGCCCCGTTGTCAAACCGGTGTCCATTCGCCTATTGTTCTCGCTAGCCGCTACTTACCACTGGGATGTCCAGCATATTGACATCAACAACGCCTTTCTCAATGGTGTGCTTGACAAACCAGTGTACATGGAGCAGCCTGAAGGTTTTGAGAATCCTACATTGCCAAATCACGTCTGCAAACTCAGCAAATCTCTTTATGGTCTCAAACAAGCACCACGTGCTTGGTATGACAAGCTCAAAGGTTATCTTTTGACGTATGGTTTTAGGTTCTCCACCTCTGATCATTCGTTTTTTCACATGCGCCTACATGGTAAACTCCTTTTGGTTCTTGTATACGTCGACGATATTCTTATCACGGGTGAAGACCCTACTTTGATATCTCATCTCATCACAAACCTCGCCACCATTTTTGCCCTCAAGAGTCTGGGCACTGTCAGTTACTTCTTAGGGATCCAAGTTACCAAATCCACCTCACATTCCTTTCTTCTCAATCAATCTAAATACATTCGTGAACTTCTCACCAAACACAACCTCACTGATTGCAATCCTCAACCCTCTCCGTATGACCTCAGCTCTAAACTGCATTCCAATGACAGTCCCTTGTTTCATGACCATACACTGTTTCGAAGCACTATTGGGGCTCTCCAATACGTCACCCTCACTAGACCAGATATCTCCTTCATTGTCAATAAACTTAGCCAATTTCTACACTGCCCCACTGAGCTTCATTGGAAGGCTTGTCGCAGAATTCTTCGATACCTTAAGGGAACCATAAATTTCCAGCTTGCCTTTCATCCCTCCCAGTACCTTCATCTCCAAGTGTTTTCAGATGCGGATTGGGCTGGGTCTTTAGACGACAGAAAATCTACTGGTGGTTTCTGTGTGTTCCTTGGTTCGAACTTGGTTTCCTGGAGCTCGAAGAAACAAAAGGTTGTCTCTCGAAGCTCCACCGAGTCTGAATACCGAGCCCTCGCTGATGCCGCTGTTGAAGTCATATGGATCCGTTCGTTACTTCAGGAAATTGGATTGAATGTCAGTGAAAGCCCCGTTATTTGGTGCGACAACAAGAGTGCAGCCGCCATTGCTCAGAATCCTGTTCATCATGCCCGCACTAAACATATTGAAATAGATGCTCATTTTGTTCGTGATAAAGTTTTCAAGAAGGAGCTGGACGTCCGCCATGTTCCCACCGCTGATCAGCTTGCAGACATACTCACAAAACCAGTTACAGTTGTCCGCCTTGGTCATCTTCTCAGCAAGCTCCCAGTTGAAAAAGGATAGACTTCCAGTATGTTGGGGTTGTATTAAGTTGTATACATGCATGTATGCATGAGCATGACGTGGCAATAGTTGTTACTGTATTTGTTAGGCTGTGTCAGTGTATTAGGTGCTGCTGAAAGTTGTTACAACTGTTTCTGTACATTAGCTTTTACGTGTAAATCGCTTGTATATAATGTACCGAAGGAAGAGCAATAAAGTTCAGTTTTTCCTTTATCCTCCTTGTGTTTTGTCACCAGAAGTTCTTCTTCCATTGCGCACAAGGACAAGGGTATTAGCATGGTGGGTGCTGATGATGTCAAGCTTCAACTGATGGATAAGCTCTCTTCTCATCGCCCAGATCTACAAATCATTCCCATCACAGGAATGGGCGGCGCGGGTAAGACTACTCTTGCCAGATATATATATGAACATCGTTTTACTAAGGACCATTTTGATATTTGTGCGTGGGTTAACATCTCTCAAGAGTATAGCACTCGACAAATGCTCATAGAAATTCTTCGTCAATTAAAGGGAAACGATGATCAGGATTTGAGTGAGCATAAATCAGTAGATATGTTGTACCAACACTTGTTCGGTAGAAGATACTTGATTATAATGGATGATATATGGAGCACTGAGGCATGGGATAGACTTAGGAGGTTTTTGCCGGATAACAAAAATGGTAGCAGGATAGTGGTAACAACTAGGATATCAAATGTTGCTTCTCAGTTATCCTACTCTAATAGCCTTGTTGAGATGAACCTTTTGGATGAGGCAGATAGTTGGGAGCTGCTCTCCAAAACTGTGTTTGGAGTTAAAGGACGTTGCCCAGTTGAATTAGAGAAAATTGGGAAGAAAATAGCAAAAGGTTGCAAAGGACTTCCAATTTCAATTGTTGTGGTGGGAGGAATTTTGGGCAAGTCGGAACAAACAAGAGAGTTTTGGGAATACAATGAGTTATGAGCAATTGCTTGAAAACATTACACATGAGTTATGACTTATGAGCAATTGCTTGAAAACATAAATTCAATGGTGAATTCAGAGGATGATGAGCGTTGCTTGAAAACATTACACATGAGTTATGAGCAATTGCCGATCCATTTGAAACCATGTTTTCTGTATATGGGAGTTTTCCGTGAAGATGAGGTGATTGGTGTCTCAAGGCTTGTTAAATTGTGGGTTGCCGAAGGATTTCTAAAACCAGTAAGTGGGAAAAGCTTGGAAGAAATAGCAAAATAGAATTTAAAGGATCTTGTGGATAGAAATCTGGTTTTCATTGATGAGGTGGGTAAAACTGGAAACATAAAGTACTGCAAAATTCATGATTTGTTGAGAGACTTGTGCTTGAGGGAAGCTCAAAAGGAAAGATTTTACGATGTGGTCTCAAGCCCAACTAGTCTTGAAAGGATAGGAGATGGGCAACGCCGCATTGTTATATCTACTACCATATCAAACAATGACGCCATAAACGCCTTGTCATCATCCATACCACTGGCTCGTTCTTTGGTGAATTTTAAGCCCCGATGGCTCAATCAAAAGCTCAAGTTGAGCAGGTTGCTGAGGATAATGCACCCATATGATCCCATAATCATGGAAGTAGCAGAATTCTTAGTTAACTTGCGATTCCTTAAGTTATGGTCCTCATCAATAGAGCACACACTCCCTAGTTCAATTTGGCTACTTTGGAATCTACAAACATTAATTTGTCCAAGAAGGGACACCACTGCGCCCACTGATATTTGGTACATGCCTCACATTAGACATGTCCAGTTCCGAGAGCTCTGGCTCCCAAATCCTCCCAACGACCAAGATGGCATTCTTTTGGGAAATCTGCAAACACTTGGTCGGATAATGGATTTCAAGTGTACTGAACAAGTGATTAAGAGAATTCCCAATATCCAAAAACTGGAAATATTCTATGACTGCGAGCTTCATGAAGCCGACATGAATTTTCATTATCTAGATAAACTTGAGTGCTTGAAGTGCTCCTTTGAAAATAAACATGGTTCTTCTCCACACAATCTAATTAATTTTCCACATTCGCTCAAGAAGTTGAGTCTATTCATAGAGAGATCTGAATATTGGGAAGACATATTGGATAAGATAGGTGTGTTGCCCTTTCTTCAGAAGCTCACACTCCGACGGGGGAGATTCAGAGAAGGCCAGTGGGTAATAACCGAAGGCCAATTCCGCAGCCTCAAATTCCTGGCTCTTATGTACTGTTATGATCTACAGGTTTGGACAACAGAAAGCTCCCCCTTCCCGTGCCTTGAGCAGCTTCATCTTTTTGGAATTCGTCATCTTGAGGCGATCCCTTTAGAGTTTGCAGAAATACACACACTCAGAGTAATTCGCTTGAAACTTTGCAGCGCGTCTGCTATCGAATCTACGAAAAGAATATTAGAGGAACAAGAGGAATCAAGTGGGGAAGCAATCATTCAAGTTCAACTTGACGACTGATAACGAAGCACGGGAGAGCTTGGCAAGTCCTAGACGAAGAAGAAGTTATAGATTTGGAGGTTGATGCTGAATCCTAATTTGCATAGATTTTCTTCTTCTGTTTTTTCTCCTTCTGTCCGGACTGTTCGTTATTTGGGTGCACAAGTTTTTTTTATTAGCACCCTAATCAAAACTATGTCATTTAGACTATAAATTTAAAAAAAAAAAAAAAAACTCATCAGATCTATCCTTTTCCTCTGCTCTGAAAAATAAATCACAATCCTGTACATTCAATTCCAACCGCTTTCCGTACCAAAACACACAATTCAACTAAGAAATCACATAGAGATGGCTTAAAGGACACACAAGCAACAAAATTTTCCAAAAATAGAGAGAATTTCAAAAATAAATCAACATTAAAATGTGGGGAAAATGGAAAATAGCTTCAACTGTAGAGACAACGAAGAAGCTAACAAAGTCGGAGAGTTATGGAGAGAGAGGAAAATGAAGTTCTTTCCATAAGGGTTCAATTTTTATTTTTTTATTTTTCCTTTCTGTCTGAGTTATAACAAACTAGGACGGGCATAAGGTTGATCAACAATGAGTGTAGCACACTGTGGAGGCAGGGCTAGGACAATCAATTGAGTGGTGGCGGCAAAGGTAGGGGTAGAGGGGTCGATTGAGCGAAGACATTGTACAGTAAGGAGAGAGTGAGAGATTTGAGAGGATGGAAGGAGATACATTGGGCCAAAAGCCAGCCCGGTGGGATGGAGGTGGTCGGACGGAGCAGCTCCCTTCTGTAACCAGGAGGAAGAAGACAAAGCATAGTAGTGCCATTTCAACACCAACTCAAAAAAAATGTGCCACTCGATTATAACGTCAGTTTTGATTTGAGGAAAAACTAAAATCGTGATAAAATTTATGTACATGGCTTTCCAGAATCAATCTCTCTCTCTTGAAATTTATTCTCTATGTTTGGACCTTTTTTTTGAGATAATAATTGCGAATTATATATGGTTCATTATATTATATTCTTTTGTCTATCAAAAGCTTGTATTTAATTGATTTTTGGTATGTTCATCAAAAGTTTGTATTTTTCTTTTTTGGACATCTTTTTATACTTACATTACATGACCTCTTCTTTACTCACTAAAATTTATTAAAATCCATGTAATCAAAGGCAATATAAGCTTTTGATAGATGAAGAGAATAAATATTTTTTTATTGAATAGATTGATGGTAGTATAAAATAAAATGACAAGACAAATATTACTAAATGTTTATTGCAAAGCCATGTATATTACTATGCCTTCGGTACACCTAATATGAATAATCTCAACTATAATAAGCGTCAGTAACATATAAACTATACTTTTCATAGTTATATGAAAGTTTGACAGTAAAAAGTGGAACTTATTGTGTACGTGTTTCGGTTTAGTGATATAATGATTAATATTTGAGACTAAGGTCTCAGATTCGAAATCATCGTGATATAATATTTATAATTTATGTATTAATTAACAAAAAAATTGAAATGATTGTATAATCAAATAACATATACACAATCATATATACATAGCATACCAAAGATAATCATATATAAATGATACTCAATTCACCAAAAGTTTGTATTTAATTCATTTTCGGTTTATTCATCACAAATTTGTATTTACCATTTTTTGAAACACCAACTCCATATATGGTCTATTTTTTAATCTCACTATCCGTTAATCTATTTATTTATTATCTTCACTTATTTTATACTAATTATAATTTATTAACACTCGTACCACCAAAAGTAATGCAAGGTTTTGGTGGACGGATAAAGTATATTATTTTGATTTATATATAAGCATGTGGAACTAATAAATAATATTTGCAGATAAAAATCAAATTTTCATGAAATAATGGTTAAAAACAATTGTAAAACAATTATATAATGCAATAATTTACATAAAAAGTTGAAAGTTGCATTTGATCAAGAAGAAAAATATTACGTCACATAAACATATTTATATGACTTATAGTATAAAAACAACATTGAACATATTATTTTTAGAAGTTGATGATATATATTGTATATAAACCTTGAAAGTACTATATAATTAATTATGAGAAAATGTATTGATCCAGATTTCCTAGGAATAACATGAATACCTTTTAATTTCCTTTTATTTTCAACTAACACACCATAATAATAATCATTGGCCGAAGAAAAAAAATATAAACTAACTTGCATCAATCCACATATCTTGTATTGTGTACCCGAATAGGCTAATTAAAATTGAAATATACAATTATAAAAATGTTATAATTATAATTATAAGATAAATAAGTATCAAAATAAATAAATGAAATTGTTTGGGCTTAAGTATTCTGAGCCCGCAGTCATTTGTAATTAGTATAGGCCCAACACTAGTAAATGCATCACGAATGTATAGAGAAATCTTGAAAATGGATTCTTGAGAGAGCAATTCACCCTCGAACTTGCTCAAAACTTCTAATCTAATCTTGCAGTGATGATAATTTGACCCAATTATAAAATATGGGTCGGGTTTCTGGACTATGCATTGCAGATATATATTTAGACGTATGTTTCTGTATTCACACTCCTTATTCGCATTCTAAATGAAACGAGATCTTAAATGAGCATCGATATTCTGTTAGTGTAGATGTCACTTAAGTGTTCGATTAAATGCTTGAAAATGAGCTTTAATAAGTGTTCGATGAAATTCTTGAAAGATTAAATTTAGTTAACTGTTTGATGAAATGCTTGAAAGGTGAAATTTACTCAACTGTTCGATGAAATGCTTGAAAGATGAAACATGTGCTAGTGTTCGATGAAACTTAATTGTTCGATGAAATGCTTGAAATATGAAATTTTCCCGCTATTAAACTTTCTACCTTGTACCTCTATTAAAATGATGTAATTTTAGTAATTTAGAGTTAATAAGAAATCAGGATCATCAGCTTTCCTGATCAACGGTTGTTTTTGATTGTCAGGTGTCGTGTTTGCAGTCAGATCCTTCCTGCATTCTGCCAATTGAGCACCAAGTTTTCGAAGATATCTTTTGTTTATGCTGATATTGATGAATGTCCAGAGACGACACAACACATACGGTACACGCCCACGTTTCATTTCTACAAAGACGGCGAAAAGGTAGATGAGATGTTTGGGGCTGGAGAGGAGCGTCTGCGTGATCGCCTCTGGCTGCACTCTTGAAAAAGATATGTGCAGAGATCTTTTATCTGTTAGTAGACTCATCCTTTTATTATTTCAAATGTATGCTTTGCATTTTCACTTGCCAAATTGTGACTATTTTAATTGATCTTGGAAAAGCAGGTGCTATATGTATTTTTTTAGAGGAGAGGAGGTACAAGATATAGTTTTGATTACTCAAACAACCACACTTATTTTAATTAGAGGAGCAGGTATAGTTTTGATTACTCAAACAACCACACTTATTGTAATCTTCCATATTTTGGTCAACTTTCAAGAACTCAGAAGCACTTCTCCCATTTTTCTGTATCCGCTGCATTTTCTGCTTCTCTCAAATTAATCATGGCGGCTTATGCAGCTCTGGTTTCTGTTATGCATATCATAGAAAACCTTCAAAATCATCCTCGCCCTCCTATTTCTCTCCACAAACAACAACTTCTTCTCCTTACTCAAAAGGTTGCTTCCCTGCAAGAATTTCTGGAAGGCTATAATCCCCATCTCGGCTACAGCACCGAAGCAGATCCATTGGAGAGTCGCATTACTGATGCAGCTTATGCGGCCGAGGACGTCATCGAATATCATATTGTGGATCAGATCACAAGTGATAGGGAAAAGATGAGCTCCGATCTTACCTACAGCACAGAAGCAGATAGGGAAAAGATGACCCCCGATGCCTTGTATGAAGCTCTAGAGAAGGTGATTGAAGAATTGGCATCGATCCAAAAAGAGGTTGATTCCATGGAGATCAAAGGTGTCCAATACGACCTGCACACAACAAAGTCAACGCCTCTTGATTCCATGACCAGTAGTTCTTCTTCCATTGCGCAGAAGGGTATTAGCATGGTGGGTGCTGATGATGCCAAGAGTCAACTGATGGATAAGCTCGCTTCTGATCGCCATGATCTCCAAATCATTCCCATCACAGGAATGGGCGGTGCAGGTAAGACTACTCTGGCTAGATACATTTATGAACATAGTTTTACTAAGGACCATTTTAATATTCGTGCTTGGGTTACCATCTCTCAAGAATATAGTACTCGAGAAATGCTCATACAAATTCTTCGTCAATTAAATCAAACCGTTGATCAGAATTTGAGTGAGCATGAACCAGGACAAAAGTTGTACCAATACTTGTTTGGTAAAAAATATTTGATTATAATGGATGATATGTGGAGCATTGAGGCATGGAATGAGATTAAGATGTTTTTCCGGATAACAAAAAAGGTAGCAGGATAGTGGTAACAACTAGGATATCAAATGTTGCTTCTCAGTTATCCCACTCTAATAGCCTTGTTGAGATGAACCTTTTGGATGAGGCAGATAGTTGGGAGCTGCTCTCCAAAACTTTGTTTGGAGTTAAAGGACGTTGCCCAGTTGAATTAGAGGACATTGGGAAGAAAATAGCAAAAGGTTGCAAAGGACTTCCAATTTCAATTGCTGTGGTGGGAGGAATTTTGGGCAAGTCGGAACAAACAAGAGAGTTTTGGGAATACATAGAAGAAAACATAAATTCAATGGTGAATTCAGAGGATGATGAGCGTTGCTTGAAAACATTACACATGAGTTATAAGCAATTGCCGATCCATTTGAGACCATGTTTTCTGTATATGGGAGTTTTCCGTGAAGATGAAGTGATTGATGTCTCAAGGCTTGTTAAATTGTGGGTTGCCGAAGGATTTCTAAAACCAATTAGTGGGAAAAGCTTGGAAGAGATGGCAAAAGAGAATTTAAAGGATCTTGTGCATAGAAATCTGGTGTTGATTGATGCAGTGGGTAAAACCGGAAACATGAAGAAGTGTAGAATTCATGACTTGGTGAGAGACTTGTGCTTGAAGCAAGCTCAAAAAGAAAGATTTTATGGTGTGGTGTCAAGCCCAATTCATGAAGATGGGCAACGCCGCATTGTTATATCCAGTACCCTATCAGAGAATGACGCCATAAACGCCTTGTCATCATCCATGTCACTGGCTCGTTCTTTGCTTTGCAATTTTGAGGATCCACTGGACTCTCACAAGCCCACGTGCAGCAGGTTGCTGAGGATATTTCGCTCACGTAAACCCGTGGAAGTAGCAGAATTCTACGTTAACTTGCGGTTCCTTGAGTTAATGTCCACATCAGTTGGGTACAGATTACCTAGTTCAATTTGGCTATCTTGGAATCTACAAACATTAATTTGTCCCCAATTGTGGAACCTTAGTGCGCCCACTGATATCTGGTACATGCCTCACATTAGACATGTTCAGTTCGGAAGGCTCTGTCTCCCAAATCCTCCCAACGACCAAGATGGCATTCTTTTGGGAAATCTGCATACACTTGGTCGGATAATGGATTTCAAGTGTACTGAAGAAGTGATTAAGAAAATTCCCAATATCCAAAAATTGGTACTATCGTATGATTGCGAGCTTGATCAAGCCGACATGAACTTTCATTACCTAGATAAACTTGAGTCCTTGATCTGCGAATTTCGAAATGAACATGGTTCTCTCCACAGTCTAATTAAATTTCCACATTCGCTCAAGAAGTTGACTGTATTCCGAGAGAAATCTGAATGTTGGGAAGACATATTGGATAAGATAGGTGTGTTGCCCTTTCTTCAGAAGCTCACACTCCAAGGGGGGAGATTCAGAGAAGAGCAGTGGGTAATGACTGAAGGCCAATTCTGCAGCCTCAAATTCTTGGCTCTTATATACTGTTCTGATCTAAAGGTTTGGACAACAGAAAGCTCCCCCTTCCCGTGCCTTGAGCAGCTTCATCTTTTTGGAATTCGTCATCTTGAGGAGATCCCTTTAGAGTTTGCAGAAATACCCACACTCAGATTAATTCGCTTAAAACGTTGCAGCACGTCTGCTGTCGAATCTACGAAAAGAATATTAGAGGAACAAGAGGAATCAAATGGGGAAGCAACCATTCAAGTTCGACTTGACGACTGATAACGAAGCACGGGAGAGCTTGGCAAGTCCTAGCTGCTTGTTACATTCTGGGACGAAGAAGAAGTTGTAGATTTGGAGGTTGATGCTGAATCTTAATTTGCATAGATTTTCTTCTTCTGTTTTTTGTCCTTCTGTCCGGACTGTTAGTTGCTTGGTTTTCTTATACTAGACAGATACTCTTTTTCGTCTATCAATATTCTGGGTCTTGTTTGCTCCAAGGGTTTATGATTTTTCATCTATCAATACTCTTTGTTTGCTCCAAGGGTTTATGATTTTGTCTTTGTTCATCTTATCTAGCTAGTGTTTAATGATTGTATGATTACTATGTAATTTCTTATATTATTGTGATGTATTCGGCCTTTGCTTTGTGAAACACGATTTTGTTTAGAAAAAACAATGTTGCTTAAAAATGTTGAATCATCATTTATATGAAAATGAGGTTGGATTGATTTATTTTATTTGTAAGTTATAAGTGGTGCTCAAGTTTATGTAGGTAGACTGCTTTCTAATTTATTTGTTTTATAATTTTTTTGGAATTTATTCTCCATATTCTATATATTTTAGTGACATGCTATTTGAGCATATGTGTCGAAGCCCATGGCCTTGGTGTCGAGCCAATGCCACTCTTCTCTCTCTATATATACTGCATATGCTCACCTGTTAGAGCAATAGTTTTTAACCCTATTTTATGCAAGATTTCCCAAGGTACAGTATTAGTTTAATTTTGCTAAGTCTCCACTCTCAATAAACAGCAGCTGCGCTGGAAGAGCATCAATCGGTGCATCTTTCGCTTCCAAAGTCTTCGTCTTTGCCCATTTTTGCACTTCTCTGGGCAAACAATTTTATTCCATTTCGCCGTATGTTATTCGGTGATGTTGGAGTACGCCGTTTATCTTTCTTCTTTCCCTTATAATAGTAAGTTTCTTTTAGTTTAATTATTTCTTCTTTTTTTATTGCATGTTTAATTCGTTTATGTCTATCTAAGTTTATATTCTTGTTTAGACAAGATGAGATTAACATGAACTTGAGAATTCCAGAGGTCTAAGACAATACGATCTACATGTTGGGTTTTCCCACCGTGTTAGGTTTGATTCGAAAAATATCTAATTTGACTTGGTTAGTTAACAGATCATTAATTAATCAGGTTGAGATAGATCACTAATAAATCAAGGTTAAAGTGTGGCGTAAGATCCATTTGCATCTTAAAATATAATTGATATGAGTGAGTTGAAATAGTCTAAGGTCTGTCGAGTGCCAATATATGATCTACCTTGGACATAGTGCTGCTTGGTTAGTTACACTCATTGATGGTATCCTCGTGGGTGGTTAGGATTAAGTTAACTTAGATAGAGATGTCCCTTGCCTGTTATAAACTATAAGAACATATTGAGTCAAGATGATTGTATGCGTGACATATAAAAATGAGGGCAAGATCATCATAGATTTATAACTGTTTGAATACAACGTAGTGAAAATTCTTGCACTAATTATCGAGTCAAGTTTATGTTTATCGAATCAAATGCTCAAGCCAGATTTCTTTTATTATTAATTTATTTGTTTAGTCTTTTTAGTCTAGCTATAGTTCTCGTATTGACCACGACTTGTCAGTACACCTTTCCCTCTTCTTTTGATTGTGACCAAAAGAACACTGCACCAATTCCTCGTAAGATCGATCCTATATTTATCATAGGTAGGCCTGCTGTGTGCAATAGAAATATAAATTTATTTTGCATGCTAAACGGCAGCGCATCAAAATTGGCGCTGTTGCCGAGGAGTTGTGTTTCCAATAGTGCTCTCTTTTTGTGTATTTGTCTTGCTTTTCAGACGTTGTTTCTCTCTTGTGCTTTCTATATATCATTTTTCGGTGATGATTGTGCTTTCCACTGTCACAAATCACTTACGGACTAAAATTATCATAAAATTTATTTCTTTAGGCTTGATTAGGGTATTGTTAATTTATTAGACTAAAATTATGTATTTTCCTACAAATAAGTATCAAATAAGATAAATGAGATTGTTTGGATTTAATTACTATTAGTTATAATATTCTCTATAATTCTTTCTTTTTCCAATCACCGTAAATTTCCCACCAAATTTATGCCGCAAATATATATCCCTGTGTTTTCAGGAACTAAATTAGAGTCAAAGAGGAGGAAAAGAATCAAGACATGGAGAAGGAAAAGGTTCAAGACTTTGGAGAGAGCAATTCGCCCTCAAACTTACTGAAAACTAAATCTAATCTTGTCTCTGCTACCACTGATGATAATTTAAAGGAAATCTTTCGCCAAATTAAAGCCTCCAGAAACCCTGTAAGCTAATTCTTGCCCTTTATATGCATATATATATGGATCCTATTTGTTGGATGAGAGAGCTGCTTCAACTGACATCTTCTTCCAAAGCTCTGATTTGCAGACAGTTATCAACTACGGTGCGGCATGGTATGTCCAATTTTTCGATGAAATGCTTGAAAGATGAAATTTACACAGGTGTTCGATGAAAATGCTTGAAGGATGAAATTTACTCAGGCGTTCGGTGAAATGCTTGAAAGATGAAATTTACTCAAGAGTTGATAAGAAATGAAACATCTCGTCCACCCTTTGTACCTATCTGGTTCTGCTGCTTGATGAAGTGCAACTGCTGGTCGGAAAAATGTACAATATCGAGAAGCTAGGACGGAAAGTCCTTATTCTTTAGCATTACATTTCTAGAAATAACCGCAAAATTCATCAATAATTTTTTTATTGACCTCATTAGTCAGAAGACCGTTAGAGGAAAAAAAAGCAAACAAACAAAGATGAAGGCATTACAAGGGATCACAAACCCCAATGGAATGACGGCCGATGATAGTGTCAAAGCTGAGAAAAAAAATAAAATAAAATAATCTCTTCTTGAAAGAGGTATTTGTTATTGCATTAAGATTAAAGTTAGGTAGAATTTGAATGCACTAAAGTGAAATGGAAAAATAAGTAAATCCCCATCTCGGCAACAGCACTGAAGCAGATCCACTGGAGAGTCGCATATCTGATGCAGCTTATGCGGCTGAGGATGTCATCGAATCTCATATTGTGGATCGTATCACAAGCGATGGCGAAAATGTGAGCTCCGATAGCGATGCCTTGCATGAAGCTGTAGAGAAGGTCATCGAAGAATTGGCGTCGATCCAAAAAGAGGTTGATTCCATGGAGATCAAAGGTGTCCAACACTACCTACACCCAAGGTCAACGCCCCTTGATTCCATTGTGCAGAAGGGTATTAACATGGTGGGTGCTGATGATTCCAAGCGTCAACTTATGGATAAGCTCGATTCTCATAGCCCTGATCTACAAATCATTCCCATCACAGGAATGGGCGGCGCAGGTAAGACTACTATTGCCAGATACATTTATGAACATCGTTTTTCTAAAGACCATTTTAAACTTCGTGCTTGGGTTACCATCTCTCAAGAGTATAGCACTCGAGAAATGATCATAGAAATTCTCCGTCAGTTAAATCAAAACATTGGTCAGAATTTGAGTGAGAATGAATTAGGAGAAAATTTGCACAAACATCTGCTCGATAGAAGATACCTGATTATAATGGATGACATGTGGAGCACTGAGGCCGCATGGGATAGACATAGGAGGTTTTTGCCGGATAACAAAAATGGTAGCAGGATAGTGGTAACAACTAGGATATCAAACGTTGCTTCTCAATTATCCACCTCTAATAGCCTTCAGATGAAACTTTTGGATGAGGCAGATAGTTGGGAGCTGCTCTCCAAAACTGTTTTTGGAGTTAAAGGATCAGTTGAATTAGAGAAAATTGGGAAGAAAATAGTAAAAAGTTGCAAAGGACTTCCAATTTCAATTGTTGTGGTCGGAGGAATTTTGGGCAAGTCGGAACAAACAAGAGAGTTTTGGGAATACATAGAAGAAAACATAAATCCAACGGTGAATTCAGAGGATGATGAGCGTTTCTTGAAAATATTACACGTGAGGATATTGCACTCATGTGAACCCACAACCAGGGAAGTCACAGTATTCTTAGTTAACTCACGGTTCCTTGAGTTACGTTGGTTCTAAATGGTTAGGAGACGTGGTTCTCTACGCAGACTAATTAATTTTCCACATTCGTTCAAGAAGTTGGCTCTATCCACATCCGTTTCTGAATATTGGGAAGACGTATTGGATAAGATAGGTGTGCTGCCCCATCTTCAGAAGCTCACACTCCAAGGGGGGAAATTCAGAGAAGAGAAGTGGGTAACAACAGAAGGCCAATTCCGGCTTTTATGATCTACAAGTTTGGACAACAGAAAGCTCACACTTTCCGTGCCTTGAGTACCTTCATCTTTACCGAATGAATTATCTCAAGGAGATCCCTTCTGAGTTTGCAGAAATACTCACACTCAAAAGTAATTCACTTGAAATATTGCAGCTCTTCTTCTGTCGAATCTACTAAAAGAATAGTAAAGGAACAAGAGGAATCAAATGGGGAAGCAACCGTTCAAGTTGAGTGCTGGTCACGAAGCATTAGAGAGCTTGGCAAGTCCTAGTTTTGGTGTTGCATTCTGGGACGAAGAAGAAATTGTAGATTTGGAGGTTGATGCTGAATCTTAATTTGCATAGCTTTTCTTGTTTGTTTTGCTTTGGTGTCTGTCTTTCCAGACTGTTTGTTGCTTGATTAGTAAGCGACGTGTTATGAGTAATTTTATTATTAAAATTAAAATTTTAAAAGTATTAAATGTTATATCTTACATAACTAATATCAAATATTAGTTATCTCGTAACAACATGTTCAATTTCTATTTATAAACTACGTAGAGAAATGCAATAAAAAGTACATCTTAAAATATTCTTATAACCTATAATATTAGACAAAAAGAAATAAATTCATTTTCGTGCTAGTTTTGCAATTAATTAAAAAAAATAGTATATTCATCCATAAGGTTGCATTAAATCGATAGTTTAAATTAAAAAAATATAACTATTGTAAAATGTATAACTATTTATTTGGTCATCTAATTAATTAATTAACCAAATTAAATAAGTGATGTAAAATAGTTATAGGATGAAAAAATATGCATTGATTCTAAATATACATATAAGTTATTCAATTGGTAGAGTATGATTAGAAATCAATGTAGGATAAGATATTTTAATATGAATAGAATTAGAATTTAAAAGACATTAAATAGAGAATTTAGATAAATAAGAATGGAGGAATATAATGGTACCACATAAGATATGAGAATGAGGTGGCACTAAATTTCACTAATCATATTAATATTATAGATTGATTATGATAAAATGTATTGATCCAGATTTCCTAGGAATAACATGAAATACGTTTTAATTGCCTTTTATTTTCAACAAAAACACTATAATTATAAACATTGGCCGAAGAAAAAAAAAATATAAACTAACTTTTGATATGTATTAAAAACATGTTAATTTGAAGTTGAAATAACTAGTGCCCAAATTCTTCTTTCAAGAAAAATAGTATTTGCATCAATCCACATGTCTTGTATCGTGGGGCCGGCAAAATCAGCCCGGTCCGAAAAGCTCACCCGGGGTACCCGGAGTTTAGCTAGTTTGGGTTTAAAAATTGAAGGCCCGGAAAAAATGGGGCCTAAATAGCCCGTCTGAAAAAACCCCATGAACTATCGGGCTTTGGGCCAAAAAAGCCCGTCTGATATTCTCTTAAATATACATATTTATAATATTATTTAATATACTTATCTATAATTTTTTAATAATATTAATTATATTTTATATAATTATTTATTTTTTAACAATTAAAAATATCAATTTTAAATATTAAAAAAATTAAAAAATGATCTAAAAAACGTCCGTCCACCCGAAAGTCCATCCGGGGTTGGTTTGAACTTCATATTTTAGGAACAAAAAATTTCGGGAGGACCCTATGCCCGAAAATTGTAAAAGTCCGACGGGCCCGGGATCGGCCCGACCTGCTACTTTGTCAGCTATAATTGTGTACCCGAATAGGCTAATTAAGATTGCAATATACAAATATAAAAAATGTTATAACTGTAATTATAAGATAAATAAGTATCAAATGAAATAAATGAAATTGTTTGGGCTTAATTATTCTGAGCCCGCACTCATATGTAATTGTTGTAGGCCCAACACTAGTAAATGCAGAAGAGATGTATAGAGAAATCTTGAAAATAGATTCGGCTGACCTAATTACAAAATATGGGCCGGGTTTCGGACTATGCAGATAGATAGGACGGGTCTGGGTTATAATATTCTTTACAATTCTTCCTTTTCCAATCACCTAAATTTTCGTAACAGAATTGAAGGAGATGAGTTTTAAAAAAAAAAAAACTAAACGAAATTACAGAATGTAGAACAAACTAAAAACTTATTTTATTAAGATAATGCATGGTTCAAAATAAAGCAAAGTAATAAAAAATATTTTAGATTGAATTAGTGTCATTGGTGGAGTATGAAAGTGATAAAATTAGTTATATTTTTTTTGGCTGGGGCTGGGGGTGTATATAATTAATTTCACCATAATGTTAATGTATTCCATCAAGTTTTACATAATAAGTTTAATTCTGATTAGGATTACCAATATGACATCGTTTCACAACTACTACTTTGTAGTAATGATGTAACATATCTTTATTTAGCTAATGTTTGATTTTTCCTTTTGCCTTATAATTTTGGTTTCCAGTATCTCTGTCATATTTCAATCTCGTATTTCATCTTTGAAAATATTGGGATGTCGAGTTGAATCTCGAGTAGCTCTTATTCAAAACAATAGTTTGTTTCTTTTCAAAATGAACACTTATTATAATCCTCTCAACACCCTTTTTGCCCTACTAGTTGAATCACACGTATGTAATAAATTTTGTCATAATCTTAACGATTTTAGATATAAAATTAATTTTATTTAAAATATATATATAATTTGTATATATTTATACGTTAACTACTAATCTATTTTTATATTCAATCGGTTGGACCAAGCACCTTAAGAGAGTGGAGATATGAATTTACGTATAGGACCCTGCTCAATTGTATATCATGATTTGTTCGGGATCCTCTAGCTTGAACTTGTCGTGAGGCGGTAGCGCCTTCTCGTGTACTCTTGAATGGGAGTCATCCAATTGGGTTCTTCATCCAGACTACGTTGACCTCGGCCCGTTATCGGCATCGTCATGCTTACTCTTGGGACTTCTCTCTTGGCGGGCTCGTTGATGGCGAGGCCAATTTATAAGATGTCGGCTCGGCTATTTTGCTCCCTTGGGATGCGAACTATCTGGAAGTGTGAGAAAGTCCGTTGCGAGGCTTTGCTTTTCAAGATACTTCTTCATTCATCGCTTTTTGCCCGTATTTTCCCAACATTTGGCTCACGGCGACTTGAGTCGTGTGAACTTCACACTCGTATCTCGAGACTTTGAGCGGCGAAGTCCTGCGATCGATGCTTCATCTCCACTTCGTTGTTCGTATTTTTGAATGTGAACCGAAGTGAGTGGTGATCTCTTGCCGTCCGAGCCTGGAGTAAGATTCTGCTCCGCTACCGTTTTCCCAAGCCGATCAACGTGAGAGTTGCCAGCTCTTTTGGTATTTCATCCATTGGTTCGGCCGGCATTGTCGTCACGGACTCGGTGGGCTTCGGTTTCTCGACGAAGTTTGCCGGCGAGAAAATCCGCTAGAAACGACCCTTGATAGCTGGCGGGGCGAAGGATATATCGTGCTCGCCTTGATTCGATTGCCCATTCGCGATTCTCCACGAGGCTTGGTTTCGTCAATACTTGCAAGTGGGTAGTCGGTGAGGACTTGTATGGGATGTGCATGGAAGTATGGGCGTAGTCTCGCCGCGGCATTTACCAATGCTAAGGCAAGCTTCTCGGTGATACCTCGTTTCCGGCCTTTTAGTGCTCGGTGATAAAATATAGCAGGAGTTGGCGTCCTTCTCGTACCAAGAGCGCACTTATAGACTCGTCCGGGGCGAGTAGAAAAAAGACCTCTCCTCTTTCGGAGACGGATAGAGTGGGGAGTTTGGCGAGTAGCTCTTGAGATCTTCAAAGCGGACTTGTGTACATCATCCATGAGAATTTGGGGCTTTTGAGTATCTTGAAGAAGGATAGCTGCTTATCCATGCTTTTGAAAAAGCGGCTCGGTCTTGACTTCTCTGACTGTTAGCTTATGTATGCGTCATGGATGGTCTTTGGCATCTTCATTTCTAAAATGGTTTGGACCTTGGGCGAGTTTGCTTTTAGCCCTTCTTGTGAAACCCAACACCCTAAGAACTTTCCGGACGGATGCATAACGTGCATTTACAGGGATTGACTTTAGGTTGATTTTCGAAGGCAGCCGGGACGATCCGGAGGTCAACACATCTGACTTCTTCCTTGCTCTTGACGATGTGTCGTCTCATTATCTCCACATTCGACCTATGTAGGGTGAAATATTTTGTCCACCATCCTTTGATAGGTAGCCCTTGCATTTTAAGGCGAATGACATCTTTTTATCGCAAAGACTCGAAAGTCGGTAATGAAGGTGTCTTGACGGCGTCTTCGTCGTCCATCGGGACTTGGTGATATCCTTTGTATAAGTCCAAGCGAAGACTTAGTATCCGACCGTGCGTCGACCTTCTTGTCAATGTTGGGGAGGATAGCAATCCTTTGAGGCAATGTTTATTGAGGTCGGTGTAGTCGATACACATTCGCCATCCCCTCCTCCTTTCTTCACCATCACGGGTTGGCTATCGGTCGGATATTTGACCTCGAGCGATATCGTGCTTTTAACGGTGATTCACCTCGTCATGAATGACTTGGTTCCGTTAAATGCGAAAATTCTTTAGCCATCCGAGCGGCTTTATGTTCGGGTCGATGTTGAGCGGTGGTGATGATACTCGCGAGACTCGGTCATGTGGGGAGACCAAGCAAACACGTCCGAATTCCCTTAGAGTTGGATGATCGATCCTTCACTTGGTGCGTGGTGAAACCAACACGGGCGACCTTTAATGGCTCATTTTATGCAATGCGACCTCTTCCACGGATCGGGGGTGGTGATGTCTTCGACTCCAACTCCTCGGTTTCTTTAATTGCTATGCACATGGGTCTTTGGACCGAGGTCACAGCACCTCGTAAAGCAACTTGCATACATTCGCGGCTTCTTACGATCACCTCGGATCACGGTATTCCCCGTGGTGGGTATCTTTATCGTCGGGTGATGCGTTGAGCATACCGCCCTTACGGCGTTCGGCCAATCTCGCCCTAGTATGATGTTATCGGTGGTGGGCCTTCTCTGAACGCACCACCTTGGTCGAGGTCGTTGGTGCTTTCCCACCGTGACGGGTGGCTCGATTATCCCTCTGGGCGCGTCTCTTCGGGCGAAGCTTGGGTGGCGGTGATGCTGTCGCGGTGCGCTTCTTCTACTCTAGCTTGTCAAAGCATTCCTTGAAAAGGATGCTCACCGACAGCTTTTGTCGATATAGCAGCGTTTACCAACTTATTTGCGACCATGCGGATCACCAGCGCATCACGGTGGGATCTTGTCGCGGGTGCGGGGTCGTCCTCGGAGAAGGTGATCGCCTCGTCCTTCGAATCTCTTGTTGGTAGGTTCGCGGTTTAGGACTTGAGCATCGGCCTTGAGGAGGACTTCGTGACTCCACGGGAGCCCGTAATAGTGGAGATCACCCGTCATATTGGGGCTCGTCATCTCCTTCCTTGTCGGTGTTATGCTTCGTTTTATTGTAGGAAGTAATTTCCCTCTTCTCTCTTTTCTTCTTTTGACTACGGTCGGCTTGGCGACTCTCCTCAGTATTTCTTGAGGATCCGTCTGAACCGGCATCTCTATTTCACCCATGAGCTCTTTGCACTCTTGATGTCGTGCCGTAATCCTCATGGAATGAGCGTGTTATCCGCGGTGGCACCTCCTCCCTCTGTCATCGGTCGAGGCTTCCGAGCGAGTTCATATGGTCGTGATTTACCCGGCGGCCGTCAGCGGGGTGTATTGAGGTCGCTCCGGCGTCCGCGCGGACCGAGCACGGACCTTATCGGGCGATGTAATCTTTCAGGCGCTTCGGCCTTGGTTCCGATCTTCCTTCCTTCGTCTCTTCTTCCTTTCCGGGTCTGCCTTATGCCTTGCGCTTTCTCTTGTCGTCGTCGCTTTGGCGAACCGGTTGGCTATCGCCTGACTACTGCCGCATGATCGGGGTTCGTGCCAGCGATCTCGGTATAAGGCCCGGCAAGATGCCGTTTTGAAGGCGAGATGACTAACAGTCGTTCACGTCTTGACCTTCAAACACTCCTTGTTAAACCTCGTCGTGAAGTCACCGATGGACTCGTTACGGCTTTGCCTTATGGTGAGGAGGTGTCTGACGATGTTTTGACTCCGCCTTTTGGAAGAACCTTGATGGAAGTACGCCATCGGTCGCGATAGGGCCGATGCTTCCGTGGGTAGCCAGCCGAACCACTGCGGGCGTTGTCGACGGTAACTCGGGAAGAGTTTACACATATGAACCGAAGTGAGGCGTTGGTTGATCATGTTGTATTGGAGCTGCGAGAGGAAGTTCGTGGATCCCGATCCGTCATAGGGGCGATGCTTGGTACCGTATTTATCCGGGAAAGTGTTGAGTATCCTATTTGAGCAGGGTGACTATCTTCCGTATCCATCGAAGCCGTCCTCGGAGATTGGGACGGAGTTCGACGATCGAACTCGTTTAGGTGACTCGGACCGACTTCACGGCGTACGATGCCTTTCTGCGATGCTCGTCCCTTGGAGATCGGGCGGAGTTGTTGGATGGATTCATTCGGCGATCGAGGCGGCGCGGCGATCACGACGTCCTCGCGTTGCTGTTCCTTGCGCGGTCGGTTTGGGCCCGACCTCTTGTTGTGATGCCTCGTATCTAGATGAGGCTTGGCATTCCGTTCTTCGGGGCGTGGCCGACCACAATGCTTCACTGCGGAGAAAGCTACCTTATTTTTCTCGAGAATCCCGGCGGGCGTCGTCAAGGTTTACTTATGAGCGGATGTTCCCACGGATTATTGCTGCGATTTCGCCGCTATGGTAACTCGCCTGCCGCAATATCTTTATTTAGCTAATGTTTGATTTTTCCTTTTGCCTTATAATTTTGGTTTCCAGTATCTCTGTCATATTTCAATCTCAGATTTCATCTTTGAAAATATTGGGATGTCGAGTTGAATCTCGAGTAGCTCTTATTCAAAACAATAGTTTGTTACTTTTCAAAATGAACACTTATTATAATCCTCTCAACACCCTTTTTGGCCTACTAGTTGAATCACACGTATGTAATAAATTTTGTCATAATCTTAACGATTTTAGATATAAAATTAATTTTATTTAAAATATATATATAATTTGTATATATTTATACGTTAACTACTAATCTATTTTTATATTCAAAACAAGCAAAAATATATTATAGATATATCATTATTCATGAAAATATACGTTTTTATAATTGAAATAAATGCTAAAGCTTTTTGTTGGGATCAAACCAAAAATCAACACTTATTTGGAATTGATGAATTGATAAATCTGACAACGCTTGTATTATTTCTTTAGTCAAATTCGATTTGAATTGGAGTGATGTGACGAAATGATTTTACAAGTCGGTTGTCAAAACAGAAAAATTGAATGATACCAGATCACAAAAATCTTGAAAACTGAATTGAATCCCCCAATTTTAGTTTTAAACAGAGTCAAACAGACTCAAAATAGAATGAAGATATTCTACACAAATTCGATCAATAACTTCATGCATAATACAATTTTAATTATTTGGGTACACATAAATTCTTGACGCATTAAATTGAAAAAATTTAAATGCTACAGTTTAAAAATATAATAATACATTGTAACTGGAAATCTCGAGCGGAATTTGTCGGTTTTTATTTTGTCTTCAACCCTTAAAATAATTAAAGTCAGAAAAAAGCCCAACTATCCGTTCCTCCTCCACCTACTTTTCAAGAGTTTATAAAACATAATATTTGAAGAGTCTATAAGTTATCAAAGTGTTTGGATAATTGAGCTTATAAGCTAGAGAAAGAATCGTGAGTTAGAGAGGAAAATTGATGAAAGTTGAAGTCGATAGTGTATATGTAGAAAATAACGAACTATAATAAGATTATTCAGTAAAAAATGGCCCATTTTGAGACATCATTGGCCATCCCCATCATGCCACATAAATTACAAGAAGAAGAAGAAATCAATTAATAATTTACTATTACTTTGCTTTCAAACAACTAAGATTGATATTCTTCAAAGTTTTACATAATGAAATACATTAGACAATTTTGACGACTTTTTTTTTTGATAAATTTAATGCAGAAATTTAAAGGTTGCGTCACGATGGACTCGAATCCTAATCTTTTGGTCTCGGGTATTAACCACTGTACTACTAGGCCAACACACAACAATTTTGACGATTTAACTCACTTTTATGTAAAGAATAAATCTAACTCTACAAAAGAGCAAAGCGTCCGTAAATAAATTTAATTAGAATGTTAAAATTATCATTTACAAAATTAATATGGTACGATGTCACTATTATAAAGAGATACCATTTATATATTAAAATAATTATTAATTAATCTGCTCAATAAAAATAATTACAAAAAACTAATTTTTCAAAACCGAGAAGACAATGTTTTTGTACGGTAGAGCGATAGAGTTTGTTATTTCAAAACGATAGTTTTGTTGTGTGTGAATCCAATATTTAACATTCTTTTTTATTAGATCATATTTCTTTTGCAAATATTTTTTGAGTTTTAAGAAATCAAATCAGAGTTTGATTATATTTTCTTTTTGTTAGTTTTTGATTTTTTATCACATAATTTGACAAAAATTGATAATTAAGTAATTTCTAAAATATTTATATATTTTCTAAAACCACTCATAATGGACCTAATTTTTTAAGAATTTGCACAAGGCTCATGTTTTTGGCCCGACCCGCAGTCAAGATATGTAACCCGTAATCAAGATATGTATTTTGACCCGGACAACTATTCTAATAAATATGCTATAACCATAGAGCTACATTAGAAAATATTATGGGAATTTTGTTGTAGGAAAAAGTTAAAGGACTTGAAATTAAAAATAAATAAATAAATAAAATTACAAAATAGACTATTTTTTTCAAAAATTTCAGATGGGCAGTGTCAAAATATGGATTTTCGTCATCAACTCGTCGGAAATGGCTATTTTAATTTTCATCCTTATATTTTTTCTATTTTTTGAGTTAGGAATGAAAGGGTTGAGATTCATATCCTGGTTTTTCGCCCTTACAAAGGAAATATTTGTCGGGAATCCTAAGAAACATGGCATACTACAGTTTTACGCTTTGCAATTTTATATGCCAAATTGTGACTATTTTAATTGATCTTGGAAAAGCAGGTACAAAATATATGCCATACTGTATAGTTTTGATTACTCAAACAACCATACTTATTGTAATCTTGCATTTTCTGCTTCTCTCAAATTAATCATGGCGGCTTATGCAGCTCTGGTTTCTCTTATGGATATCATAGAAAACCTTCAAAATCATCCTCGCCCTCCTATTTCTCTCCACAAACAACAAGCTCTTCTCCTCACTCAAAAGGTTGCTTCCCTGCAAGAATTTCTGGAACGCTATAATCCCCATCTCGGCTACAGCACTGAGGCAAATCCATTGGAGAGTCGCATTGCTGATGCAGCTTATGCGGCCGAGGATGTCATCGAATCTCATATCGTGGATCAGATCACAAGTGATAGGGAAAAGATGAGCTCCGATGCCTTGTATGAAGCTCTAGAGAAGGTGATCGAAGAATTGGCGTTGATCCAAAAAGAGGCTGATTCCATCGAGATCAAAGATGTCCAATTCCAGCTGCACACAACAAAGTCAACGCGTCTTGATTCCATGACCAGTAGTTCTTCTTCCATTGCGCACAAGGACAAGGGTATTAGCATGGTGGGTGCTGATGATGCCAAGAGTCAACTGATGGATAAGCTCACTTCTCGTCGCCCAGACCTACAAATCATTCCCATCACAGGAATGGGCGGCGCAGGTAAGACCACTCTTGCCAGATATATTTATGAATATCGTTCTATTGAGGACCATTTTGATATTTGTGCGTGGGCTACCATCTCTCAAGAGTATAGTACTCGACAAATGCTCATAGAAATTCTTCGTCAATTAATGGGAAACGTTGATCAGGGTTTGAGTGAGGATGAATCAGGACAAAAGTTGTACCAACACTTGTTCGGTAGAAGATACTTTATTATAATGGATGATATGTGGAGCACTGAGGCATGGGATAGACTTAGGAGGTTTTTGCCGGATAACCAAAATGGTAGCAGGATAGTGGTAACAACTAGGATTTCAAATGTTGCTTCTCAATTATCCTACTCTAATAGCCTTGTTGAGATGAACCTTTTGGATGAGGCAGATAGTTGGGAGCTGCTCTCCAAAACTGTGTTTGGAGTTAAAGGACGTTGCCCAGTTGAATTAGAGGAAATTGGGAAGAAAATAGCAAAAGGTTGCAAAGGACTTCCAATTTCAATTGTTGTGGTGGGAGGAATTTTGGGCAAGTCGGAACAAACAAGAGAGTTTTGGGAATACATAGAAGAAAACATAAATTCAATGGTGAATTCAGAGGATGATGAGCGTTGCTTGAAAACAGTACACATGAGTTATAAGCAATTGCCGATCCATTTGAAACCATGTTTTCTGTATATGGGAGTTTTCCGTGAAGATGAGGTGATTGGTGTCTCAAGGCTTGTTAAATTGTGGGTTGCCGAAGGATTTCTAAAACCAGTAAGTGGGAAAAGCTTGGAAGAAATAGCAAAAGAGAATTTAAAGGATCTTGTGGATAGAAATCTGGTTTTCATTGATGAGGTGGGTAAAACTGGAAACATAAAGTACTGCAAAATTCATGACTTATTGAGAGACTTGTGCTTGAGGGAAGCTCGAAAGGAAAGATTTTACGATGTGGTCTCAAGCCTAACTAGTTTTGAAGATGGGCAACGCCGCATTGTTATATCAGTGAATGACGCCATAAAAGCCTTGTCATCATCCATGTCACTGGTTCGTTCTTTGGTGTGGAATTCTGAGTACCCGCCGGACTATCGCATGCTCACCTGCAGCAGGTTGCTGAGGGTATTTCACTCACATGAACCCATGAAAGTAGCAGAATTCTTAGTTAATTCGCGGCTCCTTCAGTTATTATCGTCCCCATCAAAAGGGTACGGATTCCCTAGTTCAATTTGGCTATTTTGGAATCTACAAACATTAATTTGTGCACTAAGGGACGTTAGCGCGCCCACTGATATTTGGTACATGCCTCGCATTAGACATGTTCAGTTCATAAGCCTCCGGCTCCCAAATCCTCCCAACGACCATGATGGCATTCATTTGGGAAATCTGCAATCACTTGGTCGGGTAATAGATTTCAAGTGTACTGAACAAGTGATTAAGAGAATTCCCAATATCCAAAAACTGGAAATATCGAATGACTGCGAGCTTGATGAAGCCGACATGAATTTTCATTATCTAGATAAACTTGAGTCCTTGAAGTGCTACTTTGGAAATAAACATGGTTCTTCTCCACACAATCTAATTAATTTTCCACATTCGCTCAAGAAGTTGAATCTATTCATAGATAGATCTGAATATTGGGAAGACATATTGGATAAGATAGGTGTGTTGCCCTTTCTTCAGAAGCTCACACTCCAAGATGGGAGATTCAGAGAAGAGTAATGGGTAACAACTGAAGGCCAATTCCGCAGCCTCAAATTCTTGGCTCTTGTGTGGTGTAAGGATCTAAAGGTTTGGACAACAGAAAGCTCCCACTTCCCGTGCCTTGAGCAGCTTCATCTTTCTGAAATTCATCTTGAGGAGATCCCTTTAGAGTTTGCAGAAATACCCACACTCAGAGTAATTCACTTAAAAAGTTGCAGCGCGTCTGCAGTCGAATCTACGGAAAGAATATTAGAGGAACAAGAGGCTTCAAATGGGGAAGCAACCATTCAAGTTCAAGTTCCCTACTGATAACGAAGCACGGGAGAGCTTGGCAAGTCCTAGCTTGGCGTTACATTCTGGGACGAAGAAGAAGTTGTAGATTTGGAGGTTGATGCTGAATCCTAATTTGCATAGATTTTCTAATCCTTCTGTCCGGACTGTTTCTTGCTTGGTTTGCTTATACTAGACAGATACTCTTTTTCATCTATGGATGTTTTTCAAATTGGATTTTCATCTACACAGGTGTTTATGATTTTCATCATATCTAGCTAGTGTTTAATGATTGTATGATTATTATCTAATTTCTAATACTATTGTGATGTATTCGGCCTTTGCATTGTGAAACACGATTTTGTTTAGAAAAAAATTGATGCTTGAAAATGTTGAATCATCATTTATATGAAAATGGGGTTTGATTGATTTATTTTTTTTGTAAGTTATGAGTTGATGCAGGAAATGTCGTCCACTTATGGTTGAAAATGTTTATTGGGGCTCAAGTTTATGTAGGTAGACTGTTTTTTAATTTATTCTCCATATTCTATATATTTTAGTGACAAGCTATTTACTTTTTCTTATATAAAAGTTGCAAATTACATCTTGATTCATAAGTATATTATTAATAAAAAAAATTGATTTTATGGGAAAACCCGTAACCATTAGGTCATCCCGAAGGATTATTATTAATTAATATTTTGTTGAATAAAGTGATGGTAGTATAAAAACCAAAAAAGAAAAGGATAAAAGTAGAAAGATAGATAGCGGTTGAAGGTTCTCATAAATTAAAATAAAAATAAAAATTAGTAGGTATGATTACGAGAATTCGAGAATTCAAAAATAAAATTAAAAATGATGAAGATGTTAATAATGGTTAATATGGGAGGGTTCGCAAAGAGTGTGAGCTATTTACTTTAAACTTTTTTCCTTAAAAGAAAATTTATAAAATTAAAAAAGATACCGTAGGGTATCTTTTTTATCGAAACGATATTGTTTTGAATGCCATCTTAATTTTGATTTTGCCATGTTAACTTCGATTCCGTAGAAATTCAATTTGCAGAAGAAAAAAAATTAGACAAATCAAAACTTGAGGTATTTAAATAAAAACAAATGATGTGTAAAATTAGAAAACATCCAAAGTTTGTATATTGACATACGTAAAAAACAAGATCAAGGAATATTGAAATCATACAAGATCATAAGGTAGTTTTATTAAAAGTTGAAAACAATATAAAGATGGAGAGTTCGAGTTTTTTGTTGGTTTGTGTCTTAGTTTTGCACATTTTTCCTACGTTTTATAGTAGCTTTTTAAAAAAATTTATAAATGTTTATGAAAAAATCTATATAAGTACTTGCGAGTTTCAAAATTATTTATGATTTCTTGTAATTATTAATTTGATGTATATACTGTTATTGTTAACCTTTTTAAGTTTTCAAGCTTTATATACAAAAATTTAATGATCCATGTTCTAAAATTATAGCCAATTTTATATGATTTTGTATGTTAAATTTTTAGACTCTAGGGTATGAAAAATGAGAAAATTTAAGTTGATGTACAATATTAGGCTCTATTTATAGAGAAAAAAAAGAGATAAACTTCGATATAATATTTTATTTGATATATAATTATCACAAATTTAAATTCTGCACCAATAAAATTTTATTGGGCCAATTATATTTTGACACTTGTCAACAATGTGGGTGATGATTTTTCCTCAAACTTGGTTCCGTCACCAATTAGGATTGTGAACTTTTTTGCTTCCAATTTCTTTTTTCTTTTCTTTTTTATTATATTGTTTGTCTTCTAGTAAAAAAATATCTTTCACATATTTTCTATCAATTAGAGTTATGTAATGTAAAATTTTGTGCATCTATTTGTAATTTTTTTAAAATCATATTGCAATTCATGTATCTTATATGTTTTCATTTTCTTATTGAGTTTGTATCTTATTTTACTTATAAGTAAATTTTTTATAATTATGAATTTTTTAATATTTTTCTTTAGATATGTGTATTATAATAGACTTACTTTTAGATAATAAGTAGTTAAAAATAAAGTAAAAATAAAAATATTCCTTTTTCCCCTTTTTTCTTCCCGGTCCAATACTTTTAGATTGGATTGATGTCATTGATGAAGTACGAAAATGATAAAATTGAATTGAATCGTGAATTGTGTAGGTGGAAGAGAAAGAAATGAATATCATATTAAAAGATTAGACTGTCATAGATTGTGAATGAAAATAGTCTTATGACACGATCAAGTAAGTCAGGATGGATCAATCATGACAAAAAGAAAAGCTAAAAGCGAAAAAAATAAAAATGGTCTTTCTATCTACCCTTATAAGTTAAAGACATAATTTGAATCTTTAAACTATTTCCATTAAGATCCAACTTTTCATTTTGAAGCAAATTAGTCCTTCCTACCAAATTTTGCATCTAATGTTCATTGATTTATTTTATTTGTAAATTATGAGTGTTGAAAATATTTGTTGTTTCTCAAGTTTATGTACATGGCTTTCCAGAATCAATTATCTCCCTCTCTCTTGTTCTCTATTTTTGGGCTATTTATTTTTTCTGAGATAATAATTGCAAATTATATCTGGTGATATAATATATTATCTATGTCCACAAAAAGTTTATATTTTCCTCTTTTTTACACTTATAATGTGGGATCCCTTATCCATTCACCACAATTTATTAAAATCTGTCACCAAAAGCTGTGCCAAAAATAATACAAGCTTTAAATATTTTATTAAATAGATTGATGGTAGTATAAAATAAAAGGAAAAGACAAATATTACTCAATGTTTGTTGCAAGCCATGCATACTACTATGCCTTCGGTACACCTAATATGAATACTCTCAACTATAATAAGCGTCAGTAACATATAAAATATAATTTTCATAGTTATATGAAAGTTTGACAGTAAAGCGGAACTTATTATGTACGTGTTTTGGTATAATAGTATAGTGATTAATATCAGGGGCTAAATGTCTCAGATTCGAATTCATCGTGATGCGGTATTTAAAATTTCTGTATTAGTTGATAAAAAGTTGAAATTATTGTATAATAAAATAACGTATACACAATCAAATATACATAGCATACAAAAGATAATCATATATAAATAATACTCCCACCGTCAATCAAAAGCTTGCATTTAATTCATTTTCGTTCTATCTAACAAAAAATTGTATTTACCATTTCTTGAAACATCAACTCAATACATGGCCATCTTTTAATCTCACTACATATTAATCTATTTATTTATTGAGGGTGTTTGGCTAAGCTTATTTTAGAGAGCTTATAAGCTCAAAGTGCTTATAAGATGTAATGTCTCAAATATTTATAAGTTGTCAAAATATTTGGATAATTTAGTTTATAAGCTAGAGAAAGAATCATGAGTTAGAGAGAAATAATCACTTTGACAACTTATAAACTTCTAAGATATTACTTCTTTATATATTTCTGAAATCATATCAATTATTAAAGCTTATAAACTCTCTAAAATAAACTTAGTCTATTATCATTTCAACACTGTATGCAATAAAAAAAAAGGTTGTAGCTTAGTGGGTGGGGTGGGTATCCGGTGTACTGTGCGACGCACGGGATTGAATTTAAATACTAATATAAGAAATATATTTATTGCAAATTTCCAAGAAACTATATTCATCCCTATTAAATTTTAGGTTTAATTAATGATCAGAAGTATTTATTAATTTTGAAATAATTAAATTAGTATAACTGATTTAAAAGTTAAAATAGTAGAACTGTACAAATATAACAGTACATAGGCATCGATACAAACAATTGCATCACACTACAATTGCATCGATACAAACAATTGCATCATCAATGGTGATTGGATTCTCAGAGTCAAATTCTTTTGACATCATCTTAGCCTGAAATTGAGACTGAAAGTCTATCAACCACATGTTTGGCTAGTTTTCGCGGTGATTAATTGCAATATCCATTATCACTCCCATCTTTTGAGGAAAGAGGAACTTGCGACATCTTGGTTTCTCTGAAGGATTGAGACTTAGGTTTTTGCTTCCTAGCATCATGTGCAACAGGTGCAGAAAACTTTGGCGGCTTCTTTACCACATTTCCATTTTCAAATTGGTTTCTCGTGGAGAAATTGCTTTTGGTTTCATACCTTTCCATCTGTTCCCCATCAATGTAACGATCCAAAAACTTACTTGAGACGTTACTAGAGCAATAAGAGGAGATATCCAGAAACAGTACAACCATATTGCTCCATGCTCTTTGCATTCCGAACCATAGCTGTATCAACAAGATTTGCTCTAGTTTGCCTCTCTGGAGTAAGAGTACGACATCTGAACAAGAAAGAGATTTCAACTCAAAGAGGTAATTTCAACTCAAAGAGGAATCCTATGTTTACGCAGAAAATAACATGAATTGACCAGAAGAGTATACAAGATATACAGCACCAAAATACGTACAGAGAGCCTACCTGGATGAACGGTAATAACCAGAAGTATTGTGGAGAATCATTTTGATCACTGTTGTTCCTTAGCCCTTTTCCGGTGTCATAAATAGACCCAGATGAAAACGACAAGCTTCTTCTTAGACAGGGTGTGCTACCAAATACCTGATCTTCTGAGGCATGCTTATTTTTGACAGACTTATCAACTCTCTCTGTTGGTTTCTCCCATGAAACTTGCTTATCTGTTGATGGTGGGGAGACATTATTTGATGAATGTGATCTGAACAAGAATAGCTTCTTCATCTCTGTGTCTTTTAACTCCGACAATCACTACTTATCATTGGACTTGGCAATAAACCTGTACTGTACATGAATCAACCAAGGGGAAAAATAAAAGGGAAAAAAGTAGATACTTATATTAGTGAGCTTGCAATAAATAGGAAGCAAATAAGAACAAATCAGTTTATAACGAACATTAGGACGATTTACATAACAGTCTCATTTCTTTCATCTTTCAAGCATGTTTGTTCAACGGTACATAGTTAAATGAGCTGAGTGTCAAAGAAGATAAAGATTGTACAGAAACATTTGCACGGAAACAAAATCAAAAGAAAGATTGCAACATATAACATGAAATCAAACAAATGCGGCAGAAGTACTCTTCTGAACATCATTTTTACCTGTCTGGTACATAAAAGTCAACCAACAATATCAGAGGAACTGAAGTGTCTATGACTATCGTTTTGAAAGACCAATAGTATATATATGCTTATATTATACATATATAACAGAAAGAGAGGGGTATACATAAAAAAATTATACCAGCTTAAAAGAAAGAGGTTAAGAGAAGGCATACACGTTTCTTGAATAAATAACCCTTAGATTCAGAACATCTGACGTCCCTACTACAGAAATAATTATATAACAACTCCACTGCACAAAATTGTACTTGACTTTTATAAAATATTTTAGGTTTCAGCAAAGCTGAGTAATGATTTCAGACACCACCATCACCGTTAGCAGGAATCATGAGGCTCCCATGCAATAAACAAAGCACTAATCAATGTGTTTCTGATCCATTATCACAAAAAAAAAAAATCATGTGTCAGTATGACTCTTCAAAGACCAATCTACCCTCAATTCCCCATCTTCACACAAAATCACATCCACCAACAATAATAACACAATAACATCGAAGTTTCAGAATCAAATAGAAAACACGAGTTTTCACCAATACCAAATAGTCCGTACGGGGGAAAAACAGACTCAATTTTTCATATTCAATAAACAGTGTAATCAGATAGCAACACCTGCCAAAATCAACAAAGAATCGCAATAAAATTTCTTAAAATTCTTTTTCCGGTCAAAAAATGTAAAGTATAAAAAGGTGGACTAAAGAAGAAGAGGAAGATACTTTCTGCTTCTTGAATCAGTCGGAGTGTAGAGACCAGCAAGATTCGACTACTGATAAAGAAAGCTGAAGGCTGGATAAGCTACGGTGCATGGGGGTGCAGAGCTGAAGGAAGATGGTGTTGCTGGTTTTTGTGTCTAATAACATGCATATTGTTGAAATCGCGTGCATATATATATAATATTATATATGTGGTCAAGTTTTCGGAAACTACTTTGACCAAGATTTTGAGTGACGAACGCTTAATTTTGTGAAATTAACGGCATAGGATCGATCTACGTTTTGAGTAGATGATCGTGGTGTATTCACATTCTCAAACCGATTTTCGTGAATGAGAAATAGTGGATCAAAGTTGGTCACTTAAACATGGACTTATGTGATTAAGGGATAAGCATGGATTAATTAATCCTTATCCCACATTGATTAATGTATCTTCATTAATTGTCTATATAAGTGGTTCATTGAACACTTAGTATAATTATGTGCACAAGTGATGGGTGGAAAGCCCACGCACAAGACACGCCGCCGCCGCCGCCGCCGCGCCGCCGCCGCGCGCTTCCGCCCGCCCGGCCCGCCCGGTTCCGGTTCGGTTCGATTCGATTCCGTGGTCCGTGGATCGTGGATCTTGGCAATTGGTCTTTGGGCTGTTCGTGGGCTTGCCGTGGGCTCGGTTCCGTGGCCCATCGCTCTTATATTTGGATCAACGTTTGATCGAGCTCAGATGGAGTTGGTCCGAGGCCCAACTCGTGTGGCCCAACCGCTGGGCCTGCTTGCACTTGAAGAGACGTCCGGATACGTCCAATGAACCCGACGCACGCGTTGTCCGATTCGTCGAACCGTCGGTAACGCCCGACATGACGGCTTTCGTGGAAACGTGCCCACGTTGTCTCGTAAACCGCCAGCACTCAATAGGGGACATAACTCCATAAACTCGACATCAATGCGGTGTTGACTCAAAGATGCTCCCCATGAGGGGGACGACGCCTATAAATAGGACATGTCTCCCCAACATAAACCACCTACTGCAAAAAGCATTCCAGCATACCTAGAGCACTCCATGCATACATTTTTGTGTCCAAGCTCTGTCCTCATCTCCGTCCAGTTCGCCGGAGCTCGTTGGTCTGCGGTGCTGCCACCTACGAGACGCTGCCGTTTCATCTTTGGGGACGATACGCCAGAACCGAGAGCACTACCGGGGCGTATCTCGTCTTGCGGAAAGAGGCCTCCTCGACTCGGCATCTAGAATACGGGTTTGTTTAAATTGTATTTCAATTCAGTTTAGTTCATTTTAAGTTTGATCTTCTTCTACATTTCTGTTGTTAAGTTGTAATACGCCCGGCAAGTACTGTACTGTTCTGTACACCATTTTTTCCAACAATCGCAAGGCGAGATAATACTTGCCAAGGAGTTCAGACTTCTAAAATGACTTAAAACTTTCAAATTAAATACCTTTGCTTGGAGATGTCGATTGCTCCACCCACCGACTGCTCGCCGCCGCCGCCGCCCGCCGCCGCCGCTGCCGCCGCCAATTCGCACTATGACTTCGGTCATGTTTGGTTCGATGCCTTCGGTCAACCATCGACCCTTTGGTCGATCGTTGATCCATGGGATCTAACATCGTGGTTCTCATTCGAGTTCCATGTTCCAAGACACTTCAAGTGGTGTTGGTGGATCCGGTTTGGGATCGATCTCGGTGCTGCTCATACCGCGAGGATGATGCCACCGAGAAGCCGCCAAAGTTTGGAGGATCCGACTTGTTAAAATAGAAGTATCTAAACACAAGATAAATGTGAAATCGTGTTGAAGCAAAATGACCAAGTTGCCTTTCAAATTCATTGAAAGAAGCTCAAAACCTCTAGAATTAATTCACACCGATGTTTGTGATTTAAAGTTTGTACAAACTAGAGGTGGTAAAAAGTATTTTATTACTTTTATCGACGATTAGACAAGATATTGTTATCTTTATTTATTAAGTAAAGATGAAGCAATTGATGCATTTCAAACTTCAAGAATGAAGTGAAAATCAACTTAATTGCAAAATTAAGGTTGTAAGAAGTGATCGAGGTGGAGAATATGTTGCTCCGTCATTTGAATTATGCAACGAAAGTGGTATAATCCATCAAACGATCGCTCCTTATTCGCCTCAATCAAATGGTGTTGCTGAACGCAAAATCGAACTCTTAAGGAGATGATGAATGCGTTATTAATAAGTTCGGATTACCCCGAATATGTGGGGAAGTCGTTCTTACGACCAACTATATCTTGAACAAGATTCCTATCAAAGGAATGATGTAACTCCTTATGAACTTTGGAAAGGAAGGAAACCTTCATATAAATACTTCAAAGTGTGGGGTGTTTAGCTAAGGTTGAAGTACATACAAAACAAGTTACAATTGGACCTAAACGGTAGATTGTATCTTTATTGGTTATGCACTTAATAGTAGTGCTTATAGATTTGTTGTGCACAAATCGATATACCGATGTTCATGGGAACAACAATCAATCAAGGAACGCTATATTCTTTGAGAATATCTATCCTAATAAGGATAAGAATAGTTCGATTCAAGTAAAAGAATTGGGAAGATTCTACCAATTCTCATCTTGTTGAAGAAAGTGAACCTCAAGTTCTAAGCAAGTTTTTTATGGCCTCGCTAATAGAAAACGACCTAGGTCTACACCAAGACGTGCAACCTAGACGTGGTAATCGTAAGAAAAGCTAAAATTTATGGACCGGATTATGTCGCTTTATTGTTAAATGATGAACCGTTACCGTAAAAGAAGTTTTATCGTGCCCGATGCGATCTGTGGAGAGAAGCAATAGACATTGAGATAGAGTCTATTATGTGAATCATACTGGGTGTTAGTAGATCTTCCACTGGTTGTAAAGCTTTAGGATGCAAGTGGATCCTAAAGAAGAAATACAAGTCCGATGGCACTATTGATAAATATAAGGCCGACTTGTAGTTCAAGGGTTTAGACAAAAGGTCGGTATGACTTCTTCGATACCTACCGCCGTGACTAAACATACTTATTAGAATCTCGTCGCTATCACGCTTTGCAAAATCTTGAGATTCATCAAATGGATGTAAAACAACATTTCGTATGGAGAGTTAGAAGATGAGATCTATATGAAACAAAGGAAGGTTTTGTAGTACCGGCAAGAGCACAAGGTATGCAAACTTCAAAAGTCTTTGTATGGACTTAAGCAAGCGCCATCGCAATGGCATATGAAATTGACAAAGTTATGTTGTCAAATGGTTTCAAAATCAACGAGAGTGACAAGTGTGTCTATGTAAAGAATTCAATAACGATTTTGTTATTGTTTGTCTTTATGTAGATGACATGTTGATAATGGAAGTAACTCGTGTGATTGGAGAAACAAAAGAATGCTAAGTAAGAACTTCAAAGATGAAAGATATGGGTTTAGCGGATGTAATTTTGGAATTAAAATTTTAGAACGCCAAATGGAATTGCTTTGACACAATCCCACTATGTCGAGAAAGTGTTGAAGAAATTCAATGCAATGGATAAGCTTATTTCCAAGACTGGGACTCGAGTGTTCATTTGACTCCAAATAGGGTGAACCTATAAGTCAAGATGAATATGCTAAGATTATTGGGAGTTTGATGTATCTCACAAACTGCACCGACCGATTTAGCTTGCTCTGTGAACAAATTGAGTAGTTTCACGCCTAATCCAAGTAGAGAACATTGGAAAGCACTTGAACGCGTATTGGGTTACTTAAAGTTTACCCGAATTATGCGATTCATTATTCTAGTGAGCCCATTGCACTTGAAGGGTATAGTGATGCTAATCGATATCCGCCTCAATCGACTCGCTTTCCACAAGTGGATACGTGTTCACTATTGGAGGTGGAGTCAGTATCTTGAAGTCCAAGAAATGTCTTGTATAGCAAGGTCTACCATGGAATCAATTCATAGCTTTAGATAAGGTGGTGAAGAAGTTCGAATGGCTTAGAAATTTTCTCGAGGATATTCCATGTCTGGCGAGTCCCGCGCTTCCGTGTTGATTCACCGTGATAGTCAATCGCAATAGGAAGGGCACAAAATATATATTACAACGGTAAGTCTCGACATATTCGCCGATTTACACAATACCGTGAGACATTTGATCACGAGTGGGGTTATCACTATTGATTATGTAAAATCAATAGATAATCTAGCGGATCCACGACAAAAAGCATTAATCGAGATCAAATGTTTAAACCTGTTAGAGGAATGGGTGTTAAATCCACATCTTAAGGATGATTATAGGAAACCCAACTATGATGATTGGATTGTCCGAGAACATGGTTCAAAAGGACAACGGGTTATAAAAATCCGTGTGATAAACACTCAAACATGCCTATTCTCCGAGAACAAGGAGTGTTTGTAAGTCCGCAAGTGGTGAGGTTAAGTTTTAACTTTTAACGACTCTTGGATACCTCAAGGAGGTCGAGTATAGGAATACTTGGTTGTAATAGTCACCTATGCAAGTGTGAAGTGGGCCGCTTCAAGTGGTACACTTGTGAATCCAAAGGTGTTCCAAGGCCATAATGGACACAAACGTAAGAACGGATGGAAATTGAGATGATATTGTGTCAATATTATTGTCTCAAGATACACCATGGAGACTAGTTCAGGTGAAATAACCACTATGCCGCGGTATGCTCGATAATTTCGACTATGGAAGGTTCAAGGCCACAAGCTACCTTTCCAAATGCAATATCGCCTCGAGGACCGAACTTTATGTTTTGCATTTATATGGCATTTCCTCTCATGTGGGGATTGTTGGAAGTTAATGGGTTGTGAGTGGGAATTGCTAGTAATGAGGTTCATGGCCTTTGGCCTTTCATTTCCAACTCTCGATGTTAAGAGTTAATGGAATATTGATGTTTGTCATCAATTGTGACCTTAGAACATCCCTCTCGAGTGCTATATATAGTGCATCATTCTAGAGTTAGAAGCATAAGCAAAACATTTTATTCTCTCTAGCAAAAGCAAAGCATTCTACTTGTATTCTTAGCTCATAGTTCTTAGTCTTCGAGTTCGGTTCTGCTTCCGTCCATTCACGGGCTCGACTTGTTTGTGGTGCTACTACGTCAAGACGAAAGTCGCTTACCTTTGGGACGAGCCGCCAATCGTGAGCACTACCGAGACGTTTTCGCCTTGCGGGCGTAAGTTCAACTTGGGCGACTTATTGATAAGTTCTTGTTTTCTTCGACATCTCATTTGTAATAGTTATTTTAATCATTTCATTGTAATTTTGCACGATATTGTAACCAATATTCAACTACATGTAAAACCATATCATGAATTTCATCCAACTTTCCTCCACTAGCTCCACTACGTAGCTTCCATCCTTCTCGGATATAATGCACTAACTAGTTCAAGACAATATCTAAACTTTGCAAGAGGTAAAGCTTTTGTCAACATATCTCGCAAAGATTATCATGAGTAGACACTTTATCACTTTCACGACGCCTTCATTTATCAAACTCGATAAAATGTAACCGAACATCGATATGTTTGGACCTTTCATGAAGACTTGATGCTTTGCCAAATGCAAAGCACTTTAATTATCACGTTTATAGGAACAAATTTCGATAAATTCCAAAATCGAGAGTATACCCTTTAGCTAAATCCTTCCTTTACGCTTGGTCATCGCCATATATTCTCGCCCGTGGTTGATAATGCCACCACCGATTGTAGAACCGATCTCCAACTTCATCGTCGAACCAAACAAGGTGAATATGTATCCAGATTGTGACCTCCTATTATCCAAGTTTGCCGATAATCTGAATCAACGACACCCACTAGAATATCTTTGTCAATTCGTATTCCTTTCATATAAAATGCTCATATTCAAGCTCCTTCATGTATTTCGTAATCCATTTTAATGCTTCCGCTGGTACTTCCCGGATTAGCCATATACCTACTCACCACGCTTATAGCATGTGCTAAGTCGTCTTGTGCAAACCATAGTATACATTATGCTACCCATCGATTTACATAAGGTATATCACGATAGCCTTCCTCTCACCTTCCGACTTTGGCTTTTGTTCTACGATAATCAAATGTTGAGCAAGTGGGACAACTACTTTTTGCTTCATGCATGTAGAATTTTTTCAACACTTTATGCACATAGTCATGTTGGCATAACCACAACCGTCCTTCTTCTCAGATTTCACTATATCCATTCCAAGAATCCTTCCGCAGCTCCCAACTCCTTCATTTCAAAATCTGATCTCAAGTCTCTTTTGAGAGATTCAATTTCAATCGACTCTTACTAGCAATTAGCATATCATCCACATAGAGAAGTAGGTATGCTACTGTGTGTTTCCAACCTTTTCAAGTATACACAATCACAAAATCTGATCCGAATAACCTATCTTCATCATATGATCATCAAACCTTTATACCATTGTCTTGAACTTTGCTTTAATCCATATAAAGACTTCTTAAGTAAGCGATCATATCTTTATTTTCGGTAAGATAAATCCTTCAGTTGTGTCATATATATGTTCTCCTCCAAGTCTCCATGTAGAAAAGTGTTCTTACATCTAGTTGTTCTAGATATAAATCTTGTTGAGCCACGATTGCTAGAAGAATCCTAATGGAAGAGTGTTTTACCACCGGAGAAAAACCTCATTAAAGTCTATACCTTCCTTTGTGTGAAACCTCTAGCTACCAATCTTGCTTTGAATCTCACATACCTCTTCCTTCTACAACTTCTATTTTCTTCTTGAAAATCCATTTGCAAGTTACGGGTTTTGAGATTTTGGCCTCTTAACTAGATCCATGTAGCATTTCTTTCCAAAGAATCCAGCTCCTCCTTCATGGCCAAAATCCATCGATCCTTTTCTCATCATAATGACCTCCAAATAATTTCTCGCTCTTGATAGACTATATCTTCAAACAACATTAAGTGCATAACATATCATATCAAGATCTCCAAATCTCATTGGTGGGTGGATAGTTCTTCTCCGCCTATCTCCCGCTAATTTGTAATCCTTCGTCGCCTTGATCAAGTCGATCATTCTCAAGTTGATTTGGACCATCTTCGTATCCTTATCTCCGGCCAGTGCATTTGAACCTTCAAACTCCACCTCAAAATCGATGTATCTCACAAGACTTGTATTTCTTTTCTAGAGGATCACCATCTTTATTTAGAAAAGGCATCGACTTTCATTGAACACAACGCCTCACGATAATTACCTTCTCATTTCCGATTCATAACACCACAATTTATATCCTTTCACACCTTTCGGATATCCCAACATCACACATTTGAGAGCTCTCGCTCTAACTTATCTTGCTTTATATGAGCATATGTTCGACACCCAAAGTCCTCAAGTAAGAATAATCAAATTCTTCCGCTCCATAATTCTTTCGGTGTCTTGAAGTTCTTTGCGTAACTTGGGCATTTATTTATCGATTGTCGGTCAGAGACACGACTTTTCCCTAGAACTTTCTTGGCAAACCGTAGGTCGCAACATACATCTAACCCTCTCAAGAATAGTTCTATTCATTCTCTCCACCAAGCCATTTTGCCGAGGGTTGCGGCATGCTTTGTGCCTCTTAATGCCTTTTCTTCGCAGTAACTCTTCAAACTCGCTGAAAGAAACTCCAAACCATTATCTCGTTTTAAACATTTCGTAGGAACACCTCTTCTGCTTTCTACTTCTTTGCACCAATCTTTGAACTTAATAAATGCTTGATTTGGTTTTCGTGATGTATACCCATAGCTTCCGTGAATAATCATCAATTAAACTAAGAAAATATCTTCCTCCTCCCATGGTTTCTGCCCTAGATGGTCCCCATAAACCGAATGTACGATTCTAGAGGGCTGTGAAGTGTGTTTGCCAATGTCATAGGGTAGCTTCTTACTTTTCCCAAGTATACATTGCTCACAAGGATCAATCTTAAACATGCTTGGGGTTTTCAATATTCCTTGCTTTAACAATTCATTCAACCCTTTTCCCCAACATGTCCAAGCCTCATATGCCACAAGATAGATTCATCTTGAACGTTAGAATCGATTCACCTACCACGGCCTCACCTACAAGATAATACAAAGATTGGTTTCTAACTCCTTCACGACAGCTTTTAGAGTTCTTGATAACTAACGTACTCAAGGAAATTAAGTTTCTCTTAAGTCGAGGAATGTACCTTACATCGTAAGTATCTTTACCGATCCATCATGACCGTGAGTTTGATGCTTCCAATACCTTTTACCGCATAAACTTGGTTTCCCAACAACACGGAACTCGCATCAACATTTCAATTCGAAAACCAGCTTCTATGAGGACACATATGGAATGTACAACCCGAATCAAGAATCCATTCTCCTTAATGTGGTTATTTACCACATTCAATATCTCTCGCACTTTCATAGTGCTCAGCAATTCGCCATATCGGGTTTCGATTCTTTATCGATCGCCTCTTCTTCCATATAAAACAATCCTCTTTAGATGGCCAACTTTCGCAATGATCGCATTATCGGTTTCCTTTCCTCGTCATTTCCTTTGAATGAATCGCTTTCAATCTTGATTGAATTTCTTGAACTTATTTTTTGTTGAATCTTGGTTTGATAGCCAATCCTTCCGTCATAGAATCTTGCCTTCCTCATTTTATTTTTGCAGGTTCTTTTCGCCGCATCACAGATCGAACTTCTTCTACGCTTATCGCCGCCTCTTCCATATAGCATAGCGCCCTTCAAGTGTTCCAAGGATTTGGAAGAGCATTCAAGAGGATTATTGCTTTATCCTCATCTTCCAATTTTACATCAATATTCTCAAGGTCGTCCAAAGATTTATTGAACTCATCCAGTTGATCTTCGATCCCCTTTTCTTCTAATGCTTGTAAGAATAAAGTCTTTGTTTCATGTACAACCGGTTTATGAGAGACTTGGTCATGTACTGCACCTTCGAAGTTTCGACCATACCGCCGTCCGCATTCGGTTCCTTCAGAATCGCCAAGCACTTTGTCACTTAGACACAAGATGATCGCACTGTGAGCTTTCTCCATCAATCCCGCCTTCGCCTCGTTTGGTTTCGATAATCCTTTCTCCCTTTAGAGCATCTGCTAAGCCTTGTTGAACTAACAACGCTTTCATCTTAATTCTCCATAAGTCGAAATCATTTTTCCAGAATTTCTCCGCTCAAACTTTGTCATGGACATCTTGCGATCGTGTTTCGCTTCCCGCAGACGGCGCCAATTGTAAAACTCTTCAACACTATGATCCGCCGTAAAGATGAATGTTGATACGATCGCTTCTACGTGACAATTAAAGATTGTAGATGAACACAGGATATACGTGGTTCGGCCGCCACGCCCACGGGAGGGTCAATCGATTTCTTGATGTATAGAATGCAAAGCAATATACAAGATACGAATGGAGAATATCAAGAACCCGCAACTACACGCCGCTTCTTTCCTCCTATCCTCCGATCCCTATATTTTCAACGAGATTCTATAATCATCAGACACACTACAAAATGATGAGAATAATAGGCGGCATATCACCGAATGATCAAGCTATATATCAACCGAAAACTAACTATGCAAAGAAGCGTTATAACAAACTTCAGTAAGAAACATAATTGCAACCAAGTCCCTTAACTCTCGATCTTCGCAAATAGGCTCTTTCGGTTTTGAAGTCACACGCTTATACAACAATTGATGAATTTTCTTTTATTTTACTATATATTTGTTATTTAGTGAAATTTTAAAAGTACGATGAAAGTTTACTTTTCTTTACCCATTCATTTTAACACTTTGAAAATCCTTATGTATGCTAGGTTATAAAAATGCATAACAGTTTGATGAATATTTATGAGTAATCTGTTATCTTTTTCTTTTCTTTTTGTATCATGAAGAATCTGCTTGTTATCTTTATCTAAAGATGTGTTATGTATGCTGATGGGATACGGCCCAACCGCCGTGCCCACCGACAGCTCCAAACGAGTGGGCCTCGACTTAATAACGCCCACGGTTAAGCCAAAGGCCCAGCCTCTAAACCCTAATCGCCTCCACCCCACACGAAGGCGAGGGATCCCTACATGAAGGCGAGGGATCCCACATGCGAGAGGAAGAGTCTCTACATGGGAGGATCGATCCCGCCAATCGTGGATTGGGCACGCTTTGGGGTCCTCGATATGTATAAATAGGGGTTAGATCGACGGTAAAAGGGTTAGCAACTTGTTGAATACTAGAGCTTTTAGATACATTCATTGTAATCGAATCATAAGTGAAAGTATTGAGGAATCACTCCTCCGTGGACGTAGATCTTAATCTCGATAGAACCACGTAAAAGCCTTGATGTTCTTTACTGCTTTACACAAATCTCGTATATTAACATACACTAGATTTATCATATGCGCAAAATTCTAATAGTGATTACAAACATACCCGCTTTATCTCTCTTTCCTTGTATTCATGATGCTGTGTACAGTTTGGTTCTCAACATTTTATGGGACTTACGCAATATATCATATATGTAATAAAGACTTACAGTCCGTCTGTCCCTTGCATTAAACACTTGAATTCTCGTTTTATTTTCAAGCCTCAAATAAATAAGACATCATTAACAGTTGGAAATAGTCACGAGAACTGCTAATAATTTTGTTAATCAAATCAAATTTGCATGCACCGCTTTTAGTCGAACTCAAAAGAAAATGAGTAATATATAGAAGGATAAATATCAATCAAAGGCTCAACTGTATGTCTAGTCAGGGGCGGATCCAGAAGTTGATAATGATGTGGACTGAAAATAAATACTTCAGAGTATTAAATATCATAAATACTAAAATATTTCTATGTTTTCATAAGTTGTCTTGCGAGATTTCAATATACAAAATCCATCAATAATTGAGTTTATATTTTTAATAAATTTTCTTTCAATATAAACCATTCTTTAACGTAAACTTTAGGAAATCCATCAACCAAATCACTGGCAAAATTTGGCTGCGATTGAACTTGAACTTTGACAGTTTCGAATGGGCGGAGAGCAATATCAGTAAACACTATGGGTGAGCAAAATACCCGAAATCCGATCCGAACCAAACCGAAATTTAAAATTTGGTTCAGATTTTTCGGATTTTCGGTTCGGATCGGATTGATATTTTTCAAAATTTTGGATTTTCGGATTGGATCGGATCGGATTGGATTTTTTTAATCCGAAAAAATCCGAAAATCCGAATTATATAGAATTTATATATAATAATAATATTTTATTTAAATATTTTTAAATTTAATATAAATATATATAAGAATTAACAAAATTTGGTTTCGGATTTTCGGATTTTTCATAATTTCGGATTTTTCGTTTCGGTTCGGATATTTTTATAAAATTTTCGGATTTTCGGATTTCGGATTTTTGGATATTCGGTTCGGATCGGATTGTTTTCCTCTCAAAATTCGGATTTTCGGATCGGTTCGGATTAGGCAAAAATCCGAACCGAAATCCGAATGCTCACCTCTAGTAAACACTTGAGCAGATGCAGCGCTGAGGAAGAATATGACAACATTGTTTGGCTAATTTTTCCGACTCGTATGAACATTTGAGGATTCAGACAAATATGGTATTCCAAAAGCATCAATATACGCATTCAAAATAGTAGGCACACAACAATAAGAAGACACAAAATTTTAGCATGGAAAACCTCTTAAAAAGAAAGAGAGGAAAAAAACCACGGGACTACTAGAGTCGTTTATATCCACTATAATCAACAATGGGACAAGTACACAATCTTCTCTAAATTATATTAGAGGCATACAAAGTATCATACACTCGAAAATAAGCACATCAACATGTATGGAATCAAAATCGAGCAAATATCAAGAAAATATTACCGAAATTCTCCTCTATTCAGATCGACAAAACCCGACCTTCAAACTCAAAACCGATCTCTATCATCCAAAACGCTGGACCAGATCTTTGTGAAGCTTCGTCCAAAAATCACAAATGATCTAACGGTTCAATCCCCTTAAAACGGAATTTTTCCGAAGTCAAGACCGAAAATTCAAGAGGAAAAAAAGTTACGAATTTTTCTGCTTTGGCTACTTCAATTTCTCCTTCAAAATGGTGGTTGACCTTTTCATTCTTATAACCTTCTTATGGGCTTTTATCATGGGTCAAAATATAAGAAAATCCAACAATAACAATTTTGTTTTAATTTTTTAATTATTTTGGACTGGGCTAATTTTGAATTGGGCTTAATATAATACATAAACGGAAGAAAAAGTTTGGGGCTTGCACTGGGCTGGAGCCCGGTGCAGCTACCCCCTAAATCCGCCTATGTGTCTAGTTTCAAAAATTCTTGAGCTATTGATAATATCAAGCAAAGGTTTAAAAATATTGAGGTTGTAATGTCTTGAACTATCGATAATATCAATTAAATGCACAAACTATTGATGTTGTAACAAAAATATCACGAGTAACGGTTTCATTGACTTGTACTTTCAGTATTTTATAATAAATAATGACTTTACAAAATGATATTATTTTGTACTAAATTTGCATGCACCCCTTCTAGTCGAACTCAAAAGAAAATGAGTAATATATAGAAGGGTAAATATCAATCACATGCTTAAAACTATTGATGTTGTACTAAAAATATCTTGAACTATCAATAATATCAATTAAATGCATAAACTATTGATGTTGTAACAAAAATACCTAAGTAACAGTTTTGATTGACGGAATGTTGACTTGTACTTTCATTATTTTATAATAAATAACAAATTTACAAAATGATATTATTTTGCACTATAATTATATATATAAAAAAAAGTTATGCATTCCATAATTTTGCAAACCTTGTTGCTAATTTATTTTGATTGTACAAACTCTATTGTCAATTTTGTTCAAGAAGTTGTTGATTCGTCTAGGATAGTGGACAACTAGATTGTTGGCGATTTTTGGGGATTTTGTCATTTTTTTAATTTGGGATTGATTCGCTCCTTATTAGGGTTCTCTGCCAAATCCTAGATTGTGTTTCTTATTTATTAGCTCAATTTGATTTTTTAAGCTTAAATTGATTAAATTCTCATTTTTGACGACATACGTTAGTGTTCCATCAACATGAATAGTTACCCATGATATTTTTGTTACAACCTCAATAGTTTGAGCCTTTGATTAATATTAACGATAGTTTAGGATATTTTTGTTACAACTTCGATAGTATGGGATTTTGATTAATATTATCAATAGGTCTAGACATTTTTAGGACTAGACATATAGTTTAAACCTTTGATTAATATATACCTTATATACAATGTGCTGCTAGTTAAAAAATTTCAACTACATTAGTAAATGTTTTCTCGGAGTTCTTCCAACATTTGGTCCTAGGTCATTACACCTTCGACCTAAACTCAATAACTAGTGCACTTTTATTTGCAACATGAGATCTTAATTTTAAATCGAGATCATTAATTTTTATGTTTTCTAATGAACGATACTTTTAATTTCGAAATCCTTACAAGAAAGTTGGATATAATTTTACAGGAATAGGTTCAAATAAAAACCTTAATTAAATTGAGAATGTGAGAACCATTTTTAGTCATTAGATCGCGAAAATCTACGGTAATGCATCGCTTTGTTGGATGAGTGCATTGTGCACCACCCGGGTTCGAATCTCATGAGGAACGGAAATTTAAATATTTTTATTTAGTGCCGTGATTTTCATAGAGAATGCATTATTCTCATGTTTGTAGAGTAACAAATGTTTTTATAATTACACACCCCTAATTTTACATATTGGATCTTTTACAATGTCAAACATCATACAATACCTTTTTCACATTACATACGAGACCTGTCGAAGGCGCAATTAACTACAAAACGACTTCAATGTCAGCAATTTCGAACCGATAATAGTATTATATTAATTAATAGATTAAGCCACCAAAATTTCGTATACATGGTTGCAATAAAACATTTATGTTGACTACAATTTTCTTTAATTGTGTCCCACCCAATGAACATACACAAAAGTCAAGCGCGATCCCTTTATCTCATGTCAATTTTATTATCTGAAAAAAATAATCAATTTTAATCATGGTTAATTTTATATTGCTGTTTCATGAGTTAATAAGTCACAAGGGTTTGAGGATTTTAATATATTCAATTTATAAAGAGTAGCTTATAAACTGTTTATGAGTTTATAAACTGTTGCAAAGTGTTTGGCAAAATAAGCTCCTAAACAGCTTATAAGCTGTGAAAATAAGCTCAAACAGCTTATAAGCTCACCTAAAAATAAGTTGGTCAAACCTAACTTATTTTTTCATAAACTTATAAGCAACCATGAATTTAGCAAAATAACTTTATTATAGTTCGTTATTTCCTATACATACACTATCAACCTCACCTCTCGTCAATTTTATATCTCTAACTATGATTTTATCTCTCTAACTCACGATTTTTTCTTTAGCTTATAAGATCAATTATCCAAACACTTGAGACATTACCTCTTATAAGCTCTTGAAACATCTTATAAGTTCTCTAAAATAAGCTTAGCCAAACACCCCCAAAGTTATATATTATTTGATATGATATAAATTTCATTGCTCATAACAACATATACTATACTATAAATTTGACAAGCTTATTTAGCTTGAGATTTTTCGATCTGATCGGCCCGGGCCATTTAGATTTTTTTCCCCCAATTATCGTGCAAGGTGGCTAATATATCAAAATCATGGACGTAAATTAATGGATATAACTATGGAACTAAGAATGTGAAATTTTTAGTCCATTTATGTGTAGGCAACTAACTAGACGTAACCATGCATGTTTTAAAAAAATGAGAAATAAAAACATAGACATAACCATTAAGTTTTGGACTTTTAGAATGCAACTCATAACAATCAATTTATTTCATTTGTCGATGTATAATGATGGGATATAGCCCAACCGAATGGGCCCACTAACAGGCCCAAGCGAGCCGGGCCTAACATTGATAAGCAGCCCACGCGGTCGAGCCCAAGTAGAGCCCTAATCATCGCTCAAGCCCTAGCCTCCGTAACCCCGGCCCGCCAATGGAGAGCATGCTGGAGGAAGAGTCACACCACGACCAATGGAGAGGTCGGGCGCACCGTGGGCAAGGTCAAGTCAGATAAATAGAAGGAAAACCGATGTTAGAAGGGTTAGCAATTTATCGAATACAAAGGCGTCAGAATCAATACTCGCATTTAAAAGCTCTAGTAAAAGTATTTGAGGAATCATTCTCCGTGGACGAGATCTCATTAACGATCGAACCACGTAAAAGCTCGGTGTTCTTTATTGCTTCATATAAATCTCGCACACTCACGTAGCTAGATTCATCATGGCGCCGTCTGTGGGAACATTTCAACAAGAAAGCTTCGCTTTTTCTACATTTTAATGGCGAACACGCACAACCGCCGCCAACGCCGGCAACAACTGCGCGGAGGACGACCGGTGGTCGCCGGCCGCGGAAAGGAGATCGCAGACACCACGAGCGGTCACACTCGAGGGCCACATGGAAAATGTCTCCATACACCCCGGACCGCCTCCCCAACGTGGGGAAGATGTCGACCTCAACGAGGACGCAGCAAACAGCTCATTCGTCCCACGAGGTCCTCGGCCGAGTGTGACCGAGTTCCTCCACGCCAATTCGCCAATTCCAAAGCTTCTCAACCAGAGGATTAACGGGCGGGTCCTCTAGGGCCCCGGATCGAATACCACGGCCTCCCGAGGCCGCCCCCATGAAACGGTCAGCGCACCCGGCGTGATAGCCGAGAGCGATCGCGCCCGACGCAGCGGGAGCCGCCACCGCGCCGAGCCGCCGACCTCATTCGCGGAGTGCCACCGCGGGCGAGCCGCCACCAATAGTCGCCTCGCCATTCGGCAAGGCAGCCGCCTCCACCTCGCCATGCCGACCTGAGAGTCGAGCGAGAGGGAAGAAAGGCGAGTCGAACTCCCCTGAGGGACGACAGGCGCCGCTATCGATCCCCACCCTTCGAAAGAGACGGCAACGATCTCCGGGGTTCGACCGCACGGAGAATCATCTCCCTTTCTCCGTGGAGATTCTAGACACGCCCGCCCAGCCGTACGGGCACCCAACATAGCGGCTCACGATGGCCTCGGAGACCCTCCACTTCCTTTTCGCCACACCACCAACATGGCGATCAAGGAATGGAAGATTTTCACATGTGCAAAATCTTCCCGAGGTGTCGATCTCCAACGCACGGCGTTGGTTCACCTCGCCCGCCCGTAACAAGATACATCGCTTCCGTGACCTCACGGATCGCCTCAGTGGCGCTTATCGAAGATGCCCCCAAAGAGCCTTCCTCCGACCATTTCACAATCCGCCATATGGACGAGACGATGTCAAACTTCATCTCAAGGTTCATCAAAGAGTCGCTCAAAATCGACGACAAGAACGATCTCTACATCATCAACGCGTTCAGAACGGATCCGACCCGCCACGAACAAAGAAATCACTGGAGAAACCAAAGACGGCGAGTAAGCTTTGGAACCTGGTGGACAACTTTGTCAAGGGAGACGAGTCGGATCGAAGAAGCGGGAGATCCGGGACGCAGCAGTAAGTCCGAGAGAAAAAGCCGGACGATCAAGTCGAGGCGCAGATCGCAGTGAGCCTCGACCGAATCAAGAGAGGGTCACCGAGTTCAGCTCGGACCTCGCCCAACCCCCGCGGCAGCGCCCCGCCAAATCAAGGCGGAAATATTCGAGCCCACGCCGAGCTCTTCCCGGCTCGCCCCTATGAAAGGGATCCAAGAAGAGGTCCACGGGCAGTATCGCGACTATCACCAAGGGTATGGTCATGATACCGAGGACCTGCAAACACTGGCTCACTGATCGACGAGCTCGTTAAAGGCGGAGCCCTCAAAAATACCCTGACGAGCTGGTCCAAGAGCGAAGCCAGAAGGAATGGAGGCGGCAACAATCGCGGGCCGACCCCGTGGCGACCCAACCCAAGATGACGAGGACGAAGGTCCCAACGCTATGGAGCGTGTCTATGTCGTTATCGGACGCCGGGACGACGAGGTCATCCTCAAGAACGATGCCCGAGGCCGCCCCTCAAGAGCCGGGAACAAGCGACTCGGACGGCGAGAACATAACGTTCTCGAGGAGGACCCGTGCCCAAGATCATGCCGCACTGGACGCCATCACCATACAGTGCGGTGGGCAACAAAACGCCCACCGGGTCTATATCGACATTGGAGCCTCCGTCAAGATTATCTTCCGTGAGCTGTCTCGATAAGCTTGAGGTCGGAGGCATCTGGTGCTTCGCGCCCCCGCCACGGAGCTTCACTCGTAGCGCCCAGCCCGAGGGGTCATTACCTTCCGGCCACCGTAGGCGGGCCCTGTGTCGGTCACCAAGGCCATCCGATTCTTCCCGGTCCGGCCCCTCCGCACAACATTATCCCGGAGAGATTGGTCAGATGCCACAAGGCCGCCCTGTTGGTCTACCACCACCGTCAAGATTCCCACCCCTGGAGTGCTCAAGATCCGAGGGACCAAACGTCACAAAGAATGCCTACGGCTCAACTCAAGACTGCCTCGCCTGCATAGCAATTACCGAGCCCCTGAGGCCGACACCCCGGATGACCGACCGAGGGCTCCAACTATACGACGACGATCCTCAAGGTCATCCGTGTCGACACCTGGGGCCCGCGGACGTCCGACGGCACGTCATACGACTTCGAAAGAATACAGGACGTGTTTGCTTGGTCCCCGCCGATATGACCGGTGTCACCCGAGCTCATAACTCACCGCCTCAACATCGACCCGCCATCAAGCCATCCGCGAAGAAAGGATGTTCGCGCGAGCGCAGCCAGTCATAAGGGACGAGGTGACTCAACTTCTAAAGGCCAAGATCTTGTTCGAGGTCAACACCGACCGGATGGCTAACCCACCGTGGTCCGAAGCTTCGGGGAGGGTGGCGCAAGTCGCCGATTATACCGACTCAACAAGCATCGCCTAAAGATTGCTACCCTCCCCGATATTGACAAGAAGGTGGAGGCATTGGTGGGCCACGAGATGTTCGACCTCGGATCTATACAAGGGTACCACCAACTCGATGAGTCTGGAGGACGCACCAAAGACTGCATTCATCACCGACTTGGCGTCTTTGCGTCACCGAAGATGCCTTCGCCTTAAGAACGCCGGGCTACTTACCGAGGATGGTGGATGCAACATTCAAAGACCACATCGGGAGATCGTCGAGGTCTACGCCGACGACATAGTAGTCAAAGTCGAAACGGAGAGTGCACCGACGACCCGGCACCATCCTCCAACTCCTCGTGTCGCCAACCTCAAACTTAACCCCCAAAATGCACGCTCATGGTGAAAACGGGAAATTCTTGGGGTGTTGGGTTTCCCAAGAAGGCTTGAAGGCGAACCCCACCAAGGTAAAGACGGTGCTCAAATGCAAGTGCCAAAACCATTCATGAGGTCCACAACCACGGTGCCCGCCGCCTCAAGTGGGTTCTCTCCGGCCGAGAAGCAGCCCCTTCTTTAAAATCTTGAGGAGGCCCTGACTTGGCGTGGCGGGAAGAGCACCACCGCCTTCACACACGGTGAAGGAGTACTCGCCGACCGCCCACCTCGACCGCCCCAAAAAGAGGCAAACCTCTCCTTGACTTGGCGCCTCGGACGAGGCAATCAAGTCTTGATCTTGGGACGAGGTCTGACGGACAGCTTCCTATCTACTTCATCACCGAGCACTCAAAGGACCGAGACAAGGTACGCCGCCTCGAAAAGGTAGACTGCACCGTGAACGCTAAGCGACGGCCCGACCCTACTTTCTGTGCTCACTCCATCTGTGCATCGACCGACCTACCCCGAGGCAAGTCTTGTCAAACCCGAGTCATCCGGACGACAGCAGTGGGCCTCGAGCTTGGCGAGCACGATATCTCGTACTTCCCTGCACCGCCATAAAAGGCAAGCTCACGATTTCTGGTAGAAGCCAAGTTTACTGAGCTCGGTCTGACCGCTAAGATTAACTCCTCCAACGCCTCCACCTCGGTCATCCCAGCCCCCTGCACGGAGGAACCGGACCCTCATCCACCAGATGGTTGCTGGCAGATGTACGTGGACGGAGCCTCGTGCAAAACGGGCAGCGGAGCGGGCATTCTTCTCCTCGGCCCAGATATGCAGGAAGTCACCTACGCACTCCGGTTTACCTTCCCGACCACCAACAACGAGGTGGAGTATGAGGCCCTAATCTGGGACTCCTACCGCTAAGGAGGCTGGGTGGATGAGATCCAAATCTTGGCGATTCTCGGTCGTCGTGAACCAGGTGTTAGGCAAATACGAGGCCAAGGAGGACCGAATGAAACAATACCTCGAGAAGGCAAAGGAGATGTTGACCTCGCTCGGTACTTCAAGATCCACCGAATCCCGAGGGAAAAATGGCCGACGTCCTCTCAAGCTAGCTGCGCCATCAACAAGTCCACTGAGGAGATCCGTTCAAAGAAGATAGCGGAGTCCCACGCCGGCATCATCACCGAGATAGAGCCGAATGGATGTCTCCCGAAGGCTACACCGAACACGCAAGACTACCTTCGGATCGGCTCAAGCCAAAAGATAATGGCAAAATCCCAGTATCTCATGCATGAGGCGCCTTCACCGGAAGTCTTACCTTCAACCCTCCCGAGATGCCTCGGCCGTAAAGTTCGACTATGTGCTCAACGAATTCACCGAGGTCTTGTGGAATGTTGGATTCAGATATCGAAGCGGTTTGGTTGAGCTTGTATATAATGTTTCTGTTACCACTATTACAATCTCCTATCCGATTTGAATACTTGACCGCATATATCCGTGTCCCCTTATCTCATATAAGTTAGATCATACGGTGTGTGAAGATCACGTAAGTCCGTATGATTGGTCGTTTAATGAGATATAAAAGTTTCACACCGAGACGACTTAAGGACGAGTTGTCGGTTTAGCAGCAGATAGATAAGAAGTGACTTGACTTAGTTACTTGTCTATGCTTGCACGCCTCGACGTATCAAGGATCACGGTGAGATGTGTTCTTCTTTCCGACCGCCGTGAAGAACCAAGATCTCGGTGACTTACGACGATCTAAACCTCGATAAGGTATTAGGTGAGTATGAGTTGTCGACCATCACTGACTTGTTATGGGTGAGGGTTATATGTTCTAACCCAAGATTCTCCGCATCTTGGGTGGTGGCGAGGTTTCAGATGTCACTCTAGTTATCTCAGACGAGTCACCGTATCCGTTAAGGATGATGACGCCCCTTATGAGCTCAAAGGTTTATTGTACTAAACCCCGCAGTTGAGTTAGCTCAAGTACAATAATAAGGTTGAGTGGTATCGCTTATGAAATGAAGTTATTAATCGCTTTAAGCAATGATTGCTATAAATGATTAATGGACGCTCGATATCTTAAATACGGGATTCAGAATGTCTAAGTGCAAGCCCGACTCAACTTCGGTAATAAAGGGTAAGTCAACATTCTTTCTAGTGGCATGATCGAATGTTTATAAATTAATTTATGTTCTGGGTCGAACATAAGATAATTACTTTATTTGAGGCCCATCTTTATTCCTTGATTTGATCCTCAGTTTGGCCCATCCAGGCCCGTAAGATCGTGGAAATCGGCGCCCTATAGCTCTCTATGGCAAGATTTTATTCTCTTTATCCCACAAGGATATAATTATATTTATGGTATATGCATAGATCCTTTCCATATAAGATTATGGTAATAATCTTCGAGAGTATGGAAATAATCCCAAGAGTATGGAAATAATCCCAAGAGTATGGTAATATTCCATATAGATTATGGTAATATTCCATATAGGATTATGGTAATATTCCATATAGGATTAAGGTAGTGCATTATAAATATAAGGTATGAGATAAAGTCTGAGCTAATGCTCACATATTGCATAGAGAATTTTCGCCATCTCATACATTTGAGAGAGAATTTTCAAAGCTTGGTGAGAGAAAGGGTGATTTTCCGTGCATTCTCCATAGCTCGTCCTCACTCGAGGTTGGAGTTTGGGTATCCGGATACACCCGAAGGTCAAAGCACGAGTCTCGACCGCTCAATCCGCTCATCCCGCTCGATCCACCCGACAGCATCCAAAGGTAAACACGTGAAAACCCCAACGTGTCGTAATTAATTATATAGACGCATGCTAGGTTTATAATCAATGTATGGTGAATTAAACACCCAAGATGGATCCTCGGGCGAGGGTTAACATACGCTTTCCCTACACTGGTATCGAGCACGGGATCGAATCTTGGCTCGCTGGATTAATTCACGTTTGACTATTACGCGCATTTATTTAATTGTGGATCCGCTGCTCATCGTGGCTCGCTTGTTGTTGTTGTTGGTTTTGTTTTACACCACGAGAAAATCCGTGGTTAGATTAGATTTTTATGTAAATCTTATCTGTAAAAGAAGAACGAAGACGAACGAACGAAGAACGAAACGACGGGAAAAACAGGGGTTCTCGGCCGTGTTCGGGTGGTTTCATGAGTGAGTCTCGCGGTCGCTAGGGCGATCGCGAGGCTGCGGCGACGGGCGCGTGTTCTCGCGGGATCCTCGGCGCTTAGCGAGCGAACTCGCGGTCGCGAGGATTACCCGCGAGGTCGCGCGCCATGCGAGCTAGCGGGCGACGGGCACGCGTTCGCGCGAAACCCCGGCGCATGGCAGCGCATCATGGTCGCGAGGTATGGCGGCCGGGCGACGATGTCTCTCGCGCAGACGCTCGGCGCTGGGGCGTGGCAAGACGCGCAGCTCGACGGGTCGCGGTCGCGTTAGCGACGCATGGCAGCCCATGGCGAGCCGCTGCTGGCAGGCAGGCGAGGTGGGCGCGATCGGCTTTTGCCTCAGCACGCCGCCAAAGACTCTTTGGGCCGACCGCCCGCACCGGTTTTCGAATTTCCGGTCCGTGCCTGCACGCGAGGCCCATTTGTTGAATCCGTCCGTGCCTGCACGCGAGGCCCGTTGAAGTTTAATTGCACTTTGTAAATCTATGTAATAGATTAGATTTAAATGTACTGTGTTTCACGATTGGGCCGCGATGAACGCTTTATTTTATTTTTATCGCTCATATGCATGTCGTGATGTTTAAATTATGCAAGAGTACGTTATGTATGTTTATATTACGTTGACAAACCTTTAAGTGTTTTACGAATTGACGCGCATAGTAAGCATGCTAGGTTTATCGCGCTTATCAAGCATATTTTAGAATTTGCGAGCATGTTTTACATGTCGAGTTCTATAGAAAAGCATGCTAGGATTACGTGATCTCGCATGGACAAACCTTTTGAATAAAAAGACTAAGCAAGCAACCCGACAAATTAATTTTTCAAATTAAAATGTTAAGACCTCCACTTTTGATCTCTAAACAAAGCGAGACCTGCTGTGAGTAAACGCCCACACGCGTGGCTTGCTTGCACTGCTTATCATAAGTTTGTTAGATGAGATTTCTAAATAAAACATTTTAAATCTATTGAGAAGTGGGAGTTTCATGTGTAACGCCTGCACACGTGGCTTGCATGTGCGATTTTCATAAGTTCTCTAGAGATAGATATAAACGAGATAACAAAAGAATTTGAATTGGAAGCGGTATGGTCCGTGTGAGTATACCAATTCTAAGAATTCATCTTCATTGTTAAAATTGTGGTCAATGCTTAGACATCACCTCAAGTACAACTTCCCCATGAAGTCCCTCTCGCGATAGTGATGTGGTCAGTAAGGTCCAATCATTAATTTCATTTGTCATAAGGATAAGTTGACATGGATTGAAATTAAACGACTAAAAGGTATATTTTAGTCCGGTCGAGGGGTTCATGTAAACGTCCACACGCGCGGCTTGCATGTGGAATTCTCTTGGGCGATTGGAGGTTTCAATTAATATTGTTTTATCAAAAGGTTACAATATTATTGTTACGAATGATATGCGATCGTATGCTTATGTGTTTTACATTATCGTTTTGAGATATGTCTCTTACGCCGATTATCAATATGCTCGCACAAAACCGTTATCCGTCCAAATTTTATCGAGTGGAAACGAAACATGGAATATGTTCTTATCATTTGAAGAACACATGTTTGTTCTCACTACTCCTAAACCCGATGCCTCATCGACGATCGACTAATGAGAGCGAGAGTCAAGGACTTTGGAATAAGTCAAACAATATGGCTAAATGCTATATGATGACCACGATGTCCAAAGGCTTGCACCGCAAAGATCGATCGATGGTAGACGCCGATCGATATTTGGTCAAGTCTCGAGAGTAAGTTTGGGCGGTCGGATCGGACGATCCGCTTCCACACAATGAGAGAAATCTTGGCGTGTAAGATGGAAGAAGGAAGTTCGTCCATGAACATGTCTCCCACACGACTATCTCATGGATAGTCTTGATCGGCTGGGAGGAGGTATTGTGCGGCAAGCCAAGGTCGATATCATCCTCAACACACCGCCCAAGTCTTTGAGAACTTTCGCGTGAATGCGATCATGAGCAAGACCGAGTTTACACTTAGTCGCTGTTTAATGATCTCGTCTTGCAGTATGAGTTATGGGAAAAGGGCACATGCTCTTGCTAGCACATCTAAGGGCCAAAATTTTCGCTGCAAAATGGAAATAGAAAAAGGGATGCCAAAGGTGGTAAAGGCAAGGAAATAGTGGGGTAATGGGAGCAAGAACATGGTTGCCACCGAGGCTTGAAGAAGCGAAGGAGAAGGCAAGTGCTTGAGTGCGGTAAGACGGGCATTGGAAGGCCAGTGCCCTATGCTCAGGCTCAAGGTATGCCTTTTGCTTTAGTAACGGAAACATGTTTAGCGACTTGTTCTATCCATTCTGGGTAGTAGATCGGCGCAATCGATCATGTTTGTTACACCTTGCGTGGGTTCCCGCGACAAGGGAGCTATTTGATGGATAGATAACGATTCCATGGGCAACGCAAGCGAAAGTCGAAGTCGCTGCGGTTGGAGATGTTCTTTATGTTTTGGGACAACGCTTTAGTTTTGAAAGACGTTTTATATGTGCCGGATTTTGGAACCTTGTTTCGCTTTCAAATTATTTACTCATGGATATTCGTTATTTTTGATAGTGGTGTTTCTATCATAAGAAATGACGGTTATCCGTGTTGGCACTTTATATAATTCGCTTTATACTATTTCTCAAAACATAATACCTATAACTATGTTGCATCTTCATCAAACCCTAAAAGAGAAAGTTTTCTTCAAGAAGATGACTCTACTTTCTCTCGGTATCTTAGATTAGGTCACATCAATCTAAATAGGATCCAAAGACGGCTAAGAATGGAGCGTTGGTAATCTCACGGTTACTCTGCTCCGGTCTGCGAATCTGTGATAAGGTAAGATGTCGACCGCACCCTTCAAAGCGGCGGTTATAGAGCCACGTAAATGTTGGAGTTAGTCCATTCGGACCGTGTGGACCGATGTCCACACAAGCTCGTGGAGGGTACGGTATTTTGTCACTTCATTGACGATTACTCAAGGTACGGATACGTATACCGCTTCACCGCAAGTCCAATGCTTTGAGAAATTCAAAGAGTTTAAGGCGGAAGTGGAGACGAAGTTGGTAAAGTATCAAGTCATCAAGGCTCGATCGCGGTGGCGAATACCTCAAGAACGAGTTTATGGACTATCTTGTGAAGTGTGGGATTACATCCCAACAAGATTTCACCGGCACACCACAAAGAAAATGGTGTGTCGAGCGAAGAAATAGGACTCTTTGGAAATGGTTGATCTATGATGAGTTATGCTACATCGCTATTTCGATTACGGGGTATGCCTTAGAGACGGCATGCATACTTGCTAAATCTAGTACGGCCCAAGTCACCGAAAAGACCCTTTCGAGTTGTGGTTTGGGCGCAAGCCGGTTTAAGCCACATAAGGATATGGGGCGATCCGACACGTCTTTGAACAAGAAGGTCGACAAGTTGGAGGCTAGATCGACGCAAGGTCATTTATTGGCTATCCTAGAGGAACGAAGGTGGTTTATTCTATAGTCCCAGGATCGAGAAGGTCATTACTAAAGACTAATGCCCGATTCTTAGAAGAGGATTATATGAAAATCATAAGTCCAAAGTTGAAATCATTCTTCAAGAATTAGAAGATGATCGTATTCCACCACCGATTAGGCCAAAGGTACGAGATGTCGAGTTCAGTGGGAGGATCGACACGGATACTTCAAGAAATTGAAGTGGGTCGAGTTCCACCGAGATACCGACCGCACAAGTGGTACCTACACGACAAGTTGTGCAAGTTAGAGAACCACAAGTATCTCGCACTCCACCGCTGCCATTATGCCCTGTAGAACCTCGTCAGAAGTGGGAGGTTGTTCGTCAACCCGAGCGATTTATGTTGGGTGAATCTTGGATTTAGTCCCAGCAGATTTAACATGCAATAATCGACCCATGGACATACAAGGAGGCGTATACAAGATATTGATGCAAGATTATGGCACACCGCTATGGACTTAGAAATGGAGTCCATAACGGCTATGGATGTATATGAAAGACACCTCTACCGGATGGCAAGGAAGCCATAGGTAGTAAGTGGATATACAAGAGGAAGAGAGATTCGATGGAGAGGTTTCGCTTTTAAAGCCGTGCAGGCGAAAGGTACACTGATTGAGGGCATCGATTTCGACGAGACCTTTCACCGTAGCAATGCTCAAGTCCATCGTAATTCTTCTAGCCATAGCAGCCCACTGAACCTAGAGGTTTGGCAAATGGATGTTAAAACCGCTTTTCTAAGCGGTTACCTCGAGGAAGGTAGAGACATCTATATGCGCAACACGAAGGTTATGTGGTAAAGGGTGAAGAGCATCTAGTATGGAAGCTTAAGAAGTCCATTTATGGACTTAAGCGTGCCTCCGATCATGGAACTTACGCTTTGACGAGGTGGTAAAGTCCCATGGATTTACCCGTTGCTCTAGCGAGTTGTGTGTATCGGTTAGATGTCAACGGTGATGTGGTATTTCTTGCACTTTATGTAGACGACATCCTTCTAGTTGGCAACAACGTGAAGTCATATCACACGTAAAGAGTTGGCTATCCGATCGTTTCAAATGAAAGACTTAGGAGACACACAGACATTCTTGGGATCAAGGTTTACCGAGATCGCAAGAAGAAAATGTTGAGCTTATCTCAGCGTCTTACATCGATATCGTGATTACTCGTTTTAGTATGCACCGCCAAGAAAGGATTGCTACCTTTCGAGATATGGCGCTCCTTTATCTAAAACGCATCTCCTATGATCGCAAAGCGAGATAGAGGAAATGAGACAAGTTCCTTACGCCCGCCGTAGGAAGTCTCATGTACGCAATGCTATGCACGAGGCCCGATATCCGCTATGCGGTAGGCATAGAAGCAGATATCGCCTAACCTCGACAAGCTCATTCGACTGCAAGAAGCATATACTCAAGCACCGAAAAGGACTCGAGATTATGTGCTAGTTTACCATGCGAGATAGTCTAATGCCTTTGGGTTATCTGACTGGATTTCCAAGTCGACCGTGATGAGAAAAAGTCAACCTCGGCTATGTGTTTACCTTGGGAGGTGGAGCCGTATCCCGGCGAGTGCAAAGCGGCGATGCATTGCGGACTCTACCATGGAAGCCGAATATGTAGCCGCCTTGAGGCTTCTAATGAGGTCAGATGGTTCAAGAACTACCATGGATCTAGATGTGGTACCGGTTTGCCCAAGAGTATCATAGTTTCATCGTGATAACTCGTGCGATGGCAAACTCAAGGAACCACGGACCCACAAGGCGACTAAACACATAGAGAAAGTACCATGTCATACGAGAAATCGTTAGACGAGGTGGACGTGTTGATTGAAAAGATTGATACGACGGAAAATCTAGCAGATCCATTCACGAAGAGCTCGCCGCAAAAAGTCTACGATGGACACGTTAGAGGACTCGATTATGCTGATGGCACCCACTTAGAAAGGAAACTTTTGTATAAGTGGGAGAAGCAAAGTGATGGTTGTTTGTAATAGCTAGTAGAAAGACACATTGTATACTAAAAGTTTGCTTTAGTATAAGTGGGAGATTGTTGGATTTGTATATCGAAAGCGCTTGGTTGAGCTTGTATACAATGTTTCTGCTACCACTATTACAATCTCTATCCGATTTGAATACTTGACCGCATATATCGTGTCCCTTATCTCATATATAAGTTAGATCATACAGTTGTGTGAAGATCACGTAAGTCTCGTATGATTGGTCAAGCTTAATGAGATATAAAAGTTTCACACCGAGACGACTTAAGGACGAGTTGTCGGTTTAGCCGCAGATAGATAAGAAGTGACTTGACTTAGTTACTTGTCTATGCCGGATACGCCTCGACGTATGAAGGATCACAGTGAGATGTGTTCTTTCCGACCGTCGTGAAGAACCAAGATCTCGGTGACTTACGATGATCTAAACCTCGATAAGGTATTAGGTGAGTATGAGTTGTGACCATCACTTTGAAATACCTATAACTATGTCAGATCTTCATCAAACCCTAAAAAGAGAAAGTTTTCTTCAAGAAGATGACTCTACTTTTCTCCGGCATCTTAGATTAGGTCACATCAATCTAAATAGGATCCAAAGGCGGCTAAGAATGGAGTTGGGTAATCTCACGGTTACTCCGTCCCGATCGCGAATCCTGTATAGAAGGTAAGATGTCGACCCGGACCCTTCAAAGCGAAGGGTTATAGAGCCACGAAATGTTGGAGTTAGTCCATTCGGACCGTGTGGACCGATGTCCACAAGCTCGTGGAGAATACAGTATTTTGTCACTTTCATTGGCGATTACTAAGGTGCGGATCGTATACCGCTCACCGCAAGTCCGAATGCTTTGAGAAATTCAAAGAGTTTAAGGCGGAAGTGGAGGCGAAGCTAGGTAAAGTATCAAGTCATCAAGGCCTCGATCGCGGTGGCGAATACCTCGATGTGAGTTTATGGACTATCTTGTGAAGTGTGGGATTACATCCCAGTACGACTTCACCCGGCACACCACAGACAAAATGGTGTGTCGAGCGAAAAATAGGACTCTTTTGGAAATGGTTAGATCTATGATGAGTTATGCTACATTGCCTATTTAGATTCAGGGGTATGCCTTAGAGACGGCTGCATACTTGCTAAATCTAGTACCGCCCAAGTCGATCGAAAAGACCCCTTTCGAGTTGTGGTTTGGTATGAAGCCGCTTTAAGCCACATAAGGATATGGGCGATCAAAGACACGTCTTTGAACAAGAAGGCGACAAGTTGGAGGCTAGATCCGACGCAAGGTCGTTATCGCTATCTAGAGGAACGAAGGTGGTTTATTCTATAGTCTAAGGATCGGAAGGTCATTACTAAGACTAATGCCCGATTCTTGAAGAGGATTATATGAAAATCATAAGTCCAAAGTTGAAATCATTCTTCAAGAATTAGAAGATGATCGTATTCCACCACCGATTAGGCGAAGGTACGAGATGTCGAGTCTAGTGGGAGGATCGACACCGGATACTTCAAGAAATTGAAGTGGGTGGAGTTCCTTTGGAGATACCGGCCCGCAAGTGGTACCTACGACAAGTTGTGCAAGTTAGAGAACCACAAGTATCTCGCACCACCGTTGCTATTATGCCTGTAGAACCTCGTCGTAGTGGGAGGTTGTTCGTCAACCCGAGCGATTTATGTTCGTGGGTGAATCTTGGATTTAGTCCCAGCAGACGAACATGCAATAATCGACCCATGGACATACAAGGAGGCGATACAAGATATTGATGCAAGATCATGGCACACCGCTATGGACTTAGAAACGAGTCCATAACGGCTATGGATGTATATGAAAGACACCTCTACGGATGGCGAGGAAGCCATAGGTAGTAAGTGGATATCTGAGAGGAAGAGATTCGATGGAGAGGTTTCGCTTTTAAAGCCGGGCTTGTGGCGAAAGGGTACACTCAGTTGAGGGCATCGATTTCGATGAGACCTTTTCGCTGTAGCAATGCTCAAGTCCATCGAATTCTTCTAGCCATAGCAGACCAGCAGAACTAGAGGTTTGGCAAATGGATGTTAAAACCGCTTTTCTAAACGGTTACCTTGAGGAAGGTAGAGACATCTATATGCAAAGAACTGAAGGTTATGTGGTAAAGGGTGAAGAGCATCTAGTATGGAAGCTTAAGTCCATTTATGGACTTAAGCAGCCTCCGATCATGGAACTTACGCTTTGACGAGGTGGTAAAGTCCTATGGATTTACCCGTTGCCTAGCGAGTTGTGTGTATCGGTTAGATGTCAACGGTGATGTGGTATTTCTTGACTTTATGTAGATGACATCCTTCTAGTTGGCAACAACGTGAAGTCGTTATCACACGTAAAGAGTTGGCTATCCGATCGGTTTCAAATGAAAGACTTAGGAGATATAAACGTACATTCTTGGGATCAAGGTTTCACCGAGATCGCAAGAAGAAAATGTTGAGCTTATCTCAGCGCCTTACATTGATATTGTGATTACTCGCTTTAGTATGCGAGACCGCCAAGAAAGGATTGCTACCTTTCGGACATGGCGTTCCTTTATCTAAAACGCAGCCTCCTATATTCGCAAAGGAGATAGAGGAAATGAGACAAGTTCCTACGCTTGCCGTAGGAAGTCTCATGTACGCAATGCTATGCACGAGGCCCGATATCCGCTATGCGGTAGGCATAGTAGCTAGATATCGATCTAACCTCGACAAGCTCATTGGATCGCGATGAAGCATATACTCAAGTACCGAAAGGACTCGAGATTATAGGCTAGTTTACCATGCAGATAGTCTAATGCCTTTGGGTTATCTGAGACTGGATTTCCAAGTCGACCGTGATGAGAAAAAGTCAACCTCGGGCTATGTGTTTACCTTGGGAGGTGGAGCCGTATCCTGGCGGAGTAAAAGCGGCGATGCATTGCGGACTCTACCATGGAAGCCGAATATGTAGCCGCCCGGAGGCTTCTAAGGAGGTCAGATGGTTCAAGAACTACCTCATGGATCTAGATGTGGTACTGGTTTGCCCAAGAGTATCATAGTTTCTCGTGATAACTCGGTGCGATGTGCAAACTCGAAGGAACCACGGACCCTAAAGCGACTAAACACATAGAGAGAAAGTACCATGTCATACGAGAAATCGTTAGACGAGGTGACGTCTTGATTGAAAAGATTGATACGACGGAAAATCTAGCGGATCCATTCACGAAGAGCTCGCCGCAAAAAGTCTACGATGGACACGTTAGAGGACTTGGATTGCGCTGATGGCACCCACTTAGAAAGGAAACTTGTATAAGTGGGAGAAGCAAAGTGATGGTTGTTTGTAATAGCTAGTAGAAAGACACATTGTATACTAAAAGTTTGCTTTAGTATAAGTGGGAGATTGTTGGATTTGTATAATCGAAAGCAGCTTGGTTGAGCTTGTATACAATGTTTCCGTTACCACTATTACAATCTCCTATCCGATTTGAATACTTGACGCATATATCTCGTGTCCCCTTATCTCATATATAAGTTAGATCATACAATGTGTAGAAGATCACGTAAGTCCGTATGATCGGGTCAAGCTTAATGAGATATAAAAGTTTCACTGGTGAGACGACTTAAGGACGAGTTGTCGGTTTAGGTGCAGATAGATAAGAAGTGACTTGACTTAGTTACTTGTCTATGCCGGATGCGTCTCGACGTATTGAAGGATCACAAGTGAGATGTGTTCTTCTTTCGACCGTCGTGAAGAACCAAGATCTCGGTGACTTACGATGATCTAAACCTCGATAAGGTATTAGGTGAGTATGAGTTGTGACCATCACTTGACTTGTTATGGGTGAGGTTATATGTTCTAACCCAAGATTCTCCGCGTCTTGGGTGGTGGCAAAGGTCTTGTATGTCACGCTAGTTATCAGTCGAGTCACCGTATCCGTTAAGGACGATGACGCCCCTTAAGGAGCTCAAAAGGTTTATTGTACTAAACCCCGCGGGTTGAGTTAGCTCAAGTACAATAATAAGGTTGAGTGGTACCGCTTATGAAATGAAGTTATTAATCGCTTTAAGCAATCGATTGCTATAAATGATTAATGGACGCTCGATATCTTAAATACGGGATTCAGAATGTCTAAGTGCAAGCCCGACTCAACTTCGGTAATAAAGGGTAAGTCAACATTCTTTCTCTAGTGGCATGATCGAATGTTTATAAATTAATTTATGTTCGGTGAACATAAGATAATTACTTTATTTGAGGCCCATCTTTATTCCTTGCATTTGATCCTGGTGGCCCATCCAGTCCCCGTAGACTCGTGGAAATCGCCCCTATAGCTCTCTATGGCAAGATTTTATTCTCTTTATCCCACAAGGATATAATTATATTTATGGTATATGCATAGATCCTTTCCATATAAGATTATGGTAATAATCTTGAGAGTATGGAAATAATCCTAAGAGTATGGAAATAATCCCAAGAGTATGGTAATATTCCATATGATTATGGTAATATTCCATATAGGATTATGGTAATATTCCATATAGGATTAAGGTAGTGCATTATAAATATAAGGTATGAGATAAAGTCTAGGCTAATGCTCACATATTGCATAGAGAATTTTCGCCATCTCATACATTTGAGAGAGAATTTTCAAAGCTTGGTGAGAGAAAGGGTGATTTTCCGTGCATTCTCCATAGCTCGTCCTCACCGACGCTGGAGTTTGGGTATCCGGATACAATCCGAAGGTCAAAGCACGAGTCTCGACCGCTCAATCCGCTCATCCCGCTCGATCCACCTCGACGGATCCAAAGGTAAACACGTGAAAACCTCAACGTGTTGCAATTAATTATATAGACGCATGCTAGGTTTATAATCAATGTATGGTGAATTAAACACCCAAGATGGATCCCTGGCGAGGGTTAACATACGTTTTCCTACATGGAAGCCACATCGGGTCGCGAGCACTTTCAAAGAAGACGCCGAGGTCGGATACCACCGCCCACCCTCCGCAAGATTCGGCCGGCTCAAGAAGTGCCCAGTGCGGATCCACTCCACATCAAAAGTCGCCTCAGACGGATTTGAGCGTACCGCAGAGTCCGTGGCCTTTCATGCGGTGGGGATCGACGTTGTTGGCCCATTCGACCGAGCACCGTGTCACCGATATTTAGTCGTGGCCATAGACTACTTCACAAACGGGTCGAGGCCGAGCCACTTTCGAGCCTCACGAGCGTAAGGATTCGAGACCTTTGTGTGGAGAAATATAGTCCGCCGCTTCGCATACCGCACATCCCGGTCTCGGACAACGGCACCCAATTCGTCGACAAAACTTCAAGGGTGGTGCGAAGAGCTTCACATCGATCGCTTCACCCCGGTCGCACACCCGCAAGCAAATGGTCGACCGAGGTGACGAACCGCACGATCGCATAAGGATTGAAGAAGAGGTGGATCGAGCTAAAGGCGATCGGGCTGAAAATCTCCTCAAGTCCTCTGGTCCCACAGACCACACCTGACGGCGACGGAGACCCTTTCACCGGGTTCACGCACCGAGGTCGTCATACCTGGCCGAGATCGGCCAAGCCCTCGACTCTCCACTTCAACCGTGCCGAACGAGGAAGACCCGGGCCAACCTTGACGCCTCGAGGAGAAGCATGAGCTCGCCTTCATAAATGAAGCCAAGCACAAGAGCCAGTGCGCTACTACAACAAGAGAGTAAAGGCCCACACTCCGAGTAGGCGACCTCGTCCTACGAATAATGAAGCAAGCCGAGCCGAGCGCCTTAACAAGCTTGATCCGACATGGGAAGGACCTACCGCTCACGAGGACCTCGGCAGAAGGGCCTATAAGCTCGCCCACCGTCCGGCACTTATTCTCAACACGGCACATAACTCATCTAAGGAGGTATTTTACATAGCTTTGATTTTAGATCGGCGACATGTTAGCCCTCCTATTGTTTTGACTGATGTGCGATGCTGTTTACTTGTTTAATAAAACGTTTGTTTTTCTAATGAGTATTTCACTTCGTTACGTCTTACATCTATGTGAACATCCATTCGGATATACCACATCTAAACCTTCACAAGGGGACGCCCTTACGAAGATGAAAATCCCACTAAGTAGGGTACGCATACAGATTACCCATTAAGTTGGACGTCTACATGCAAAGCATACAGATTACCCATTAAGTTGGACGTCTACATGCAAAGCATACAGATTACCCATTAAGTTGGACGTCTACATGCAAGCGACATCCAGACCGATCTCGCCACCTCATACCCCTTTATTTGGGAAGATATGCACTCCGGTACAAAGTCTAAATGCATTAACGACTACAAAAGTACCAAGACATATACAAGACAACCGGGCTTCAGAGCTCGTTTATACCCCTTTATTTGGGAAAATACACACCTCTGTATACAGTATAAATACATTTATGACCAAAACGAAGTCCTAAGCTATGTTTGTACCTCTCAAGGGGGAAAATGTACACTTCGAAACGAGTCTAAATACATTTATATCTACATACAAGGTCCTACACTATACGAGGCCTCATTCCGGCCTCGGCTCTCGCTTGCCAGACTTGTCAAGTCGCACCACCCTCTACAAAATCCCCAGCCGACGGTGTATGCCGGGAACAATCGGTGCCTTCAACCCAATCGATAAGGCCGGAATCACCACGGCCTTCTCCCGAGGTGCTCGCCATGAGCTCGGAGGCGGCTGACGGAGGCATCGACCTGTGGTCACCTTCACCCGCCCGGACACTTCAAGTGGCGCAGCGCCAAGACGGGCATTCCGGCCGTGGGATTCACCGAGGTCACACCGACAAGACACCGGTCGGGAGTTCTACTCGACCCCACCCACGCTCTTCCCCGCCGACTGAGGTCCCGGTCGCCGTCGCTCCCGCAGGATCGCCGGATGATCCGCCCGCCGACCCATCAACCTCAAAGACCCCGGCATGATCGAGTAGCCGCCGCCCGGCGGTTCTTCTATGATCGGTCGGCGGAGCCCGCTGCTGCCTCGCCGCCGCCGGGCATGCGACGCTGGACGATGTCATACATCTCCATCAACTTCACCACGGAGTTCACGAAGCTTTGAACTTTGCCGCTGGGCCCTCCTCGCCCTCGCGGCACCATGCCTCCGCCAAGAAGCTCGACTCGGTCGTCGGCCAGATATGGTAGTCCCGCCACCGCGGATCGCCTCTCGTACTCGATGCTCCTCCGACAACCGAGCGAGCCTCTCCGATCGCCTGTTGTTCCTCGACCGCATCAGCGTCCCTGGATGGCGTCGGCAGAGCATATGTCCGGACTCGCCTCACCGCAACCTTCAACTTCAGCCTCGTTCTCGGCCGAGGCGGGCCACTTCCGATCACTTGCTCTAACTTCCTCTTCGGATCGCGAAGGCCGAGCCGACCTCCATAGTGGCTAAAACTTGGTCCCCAAGACACCGGCAAACCTCCAGACAACACCTCTTCTTCCTTCTCACCAAGGAACCTCGGACCTCTTTAACTTTGTCAACAAGTCATGGTCAAGTCCAGACCCATTCGTGTGAAGTAATCGAAAATAAACAAGACAACACAAATCTTCAAAATATTGCTTTATTACTCAAAAAGGAAAATTATTACAAAGGCCTGTGGTCCTATCGACCCTGCGATTCACGCTATTACATCAGTCCACCGACCTCGGGCTATGGCCGGTCTCGACGACCTCTCGATGCTCCTGCTGCTCGCCCACCTCCGACCCCCGCCTCCTCCGCCTCCGCCTCCTCCCTCCTCACCTTCTCACCGACCCAGACCAGCGAGCCTCCAAGCTCGCGATCCTCGTCCACCTGCATTGGGCGACGGCCTCGCCAGCCAAGAGGGTAGAGTGGATGCCGAGCCTCCAAAGACCGGAAGGAGTCGGCCCGTCGATCACCCGGCGTAAGATTTGTCCACTTCTCTCTGGTCGACCTCGGTCCACCCATGTCGCTTTATCAAAATCAGGCATGGTGGCCGCCAGCTTCCCCAGGTGATCGGACACCACCTTCGGCTTCAGCACGGCGGCGAGATCGGCAATGAAAGCCGAGAAGCTCTCCGACTCGATGAGCCGGCTGGCAAAGGCCCTCAACAAGGGTCCCTGGTCGGCCAGCCTTGCACTCCTCTCGTCGGCGAGTTCCTTCTTCGCCCCGGCCAGCTCCTCCTTCAGCTCCTCCACCTCCCCCCGGGCGGCCTCCAGGGCCCAGTGCCTCTTCTTGTGGCGGCCAGCAGCAGCCCTCCCGCCTCGAAGCCTGGCGGCCTCGGCTTCCGCCCGCGGACGCGCGGTCTCGGCTCTTCCGCCAGCAGCGGCAAGCTCCGTTCAGCGCCACTGGGGTGAGCTCTCGTGACAAGCCGGCGGCGACCTGCAGACTCCCAGAAGCGTAGCAGGGCTCCCCATCATCTGCCCCACCCGAAAAGGAGATGCACAAGTCAATGACGGATTGCAAGGCAAACAAGCCTAAACATGAAAAGCCTACGCACCACGGGAGGATGCGACCGAGCTTGGGGCGGTACCAGACTCAAGGTGGCCCCGAGGCACGCGACTCGAGGCCGGGCCGGACCCGGCTCAGCCCACTCATCGGTGGCCCATGCTATCAACCTTCTTCGGCCCCTACTAGGTCCACCGCGCCACGGCCTCGCCCCGATGGCGATGGCGAGCCCGCCTCATCCTCGGCTTCACTGCAAAAGAGAAAGACACGTTAGCACAAAGAAAATAAAACGAATAAGGATTAAGAAAAGGGATGCCTCACCCCGTCAGACCGGTCCGACGCTCCGACCCAAAACACTCGGCCGGCTTTCGGATCGTCCTCCCTGTAACTTATGGATAAGATCTCACCAAGGCCGCTCAACAATTCCTCCATACGGCCTGGGGCTTGATTTTCGGGTCCACCAAAGTGCGATACCCCACTCATACCTCCGCCCCTCACCGCAGAAGAAATATTGCTCGCCAATGGGACACCTTGGAGGGACGGCTACCTTAAATTTCAGCCGGGGTGACGGATAGTACACCCTCCTATGGTCTTCACGCTAAAAGCGCATCAAGACCTCGAAGGTCAACTCCTCGGCAATGCCAGAACAGAGAGAGAAACCCACCAACGACCTAACGGAATTCGGGGTCAATTGACAAATGGGGATCCGAAATATTCTTGAAGGCTAAGATAAATGGGGACGAGGGTAACTAAGACCGCCTCAAAATGTCTACATAGACAATAACAAACCCTCCGGAGGGCCATCGCCCTATCTCCCTCATGCGGCGGACACACCGCGCCCCCTAATCCCAGTGCTCCTCACAACCTCAAAAGTTCCTCCAACGCCAACCGACCTCGCCACGCCCACCTTCGGACCATCCCATACAGAGGATACCGCGGAATACTAGAACTTAGCCTACGCACCTACCCAAACCGTTGTAGCACATATAGTCTCTAACGCCGGCAACTCACGCCCGTAACCCGACGCGAAAGGAACTTTCGAGGCGAGAAGAAGATGAGGAAAGCATACTTACTTTTCAAAGTAGTATACGGCTACTTGGTGAAAAATCGGATCAACTCGGAAAATCAACTCGTAAATTCTCTCCTAATTTTTAAGCGTCGAAGAAGAAGAAAGTGAGCAGTTGCCTCTTTACGCCTATTTATAAGACTAGGGCGCCGCAAATTGCCGCTTCAAATTCAACACGCACTCTACACGTGATTGGATGTGGCGTTACGCTGCACGCACGCTGCTCGAGTGCCCAACTACCGCTGGCGCGTATGACGACGCCAGATAGGACGAGCCGCCGATCGACCTAGCAATCATCATGCGGACCGGCGTCCTCCGATGGCGGCGCCTCAGTCGCACCCGTCCTTCCCAAAATGCCAAGGAATCCACATCGGACCTCGCTGTCACCGGCTTCACCTCTTACGGAAAGCCTACAACCAGATCGGACCTCGGCTAACCAGTCGCAGAGTGCATGCCCGAGACACACCACGGAATTCACGAAAAGGCGGTCGATCGGGTCGGACACGGCAGCCACCGCAGAGTAATACCACTCGCACCGCACTCGGCATAACCAAAGCGAGACGATTATCCGTGTCGGACTTGACTTCCTTCGTGCCACATCTTCTCCAAGCGACGGACAATAAACAACCCAACCTCGATCGGCACCAAGACCTCACATCCAAGAAACAACTTGACCGAGCCACACCTCACCTCGGCGGTCACTGTCTTCACTCCACCTCGGTCTCATTGTTCTCGGCTATTCGGGGGCTATGATGGGATATAGCCCAACCGAATGGGCCACTATGAGCCCAAGCGAGTGGGCCTAACATTGATAGCAGCCCACGGTCGAGCCCAAGTAGAGCCCTAATCATTGCCTCAAGCCCTAGCCTCCGTAACCCGGCCCGCCAATGGAGAGCATGCGGAGGAAGAGTCACACCACGACCAATGGAGAGGTCGGGCGCCGCCGGGCAAGGTCGGTGTATAAATAGAAGGAAAGCGATGTTAGAAGGGTTAGCAATTTCATCGAATACAAAGGCTTGTAATCAATACTCTCTGTACGAAAAGCTCTAGCAAAAGTATTTGAGGAATCATTCCTCCGTGGACGTAGATCTCATTAACGATCGAACCACGTAAAAAGCCTGGGTGTTCTTTATTGCTTCATATAAATCTCGCACACTCACGTAGCTAGATTCATCATATAATGATTGCATCTTATACATTTTCTGTATATTCTTGCAATACATTGTTAAATAATTTCAAAATCTAGGTTAATATAATATAATTTTATTTACAAAATCAAATAGTTAAATATAGTTATAATACAAACAAACACATGGAAAATCCGGTGCAGTAGTAATAGGCGGGAAGATGCAACAATTATGTTTTTCATTGAGGCATTAAGAATGCAAACATATATATACCAGTGACCATGCTTATATTATTTGATCATTTGAAAATAAATAAATTTAAATCGTATTAATATAATTCATATTTTTGTAATATATTGTTATAAATCTATCAAATATACTTCAATAAAATATTATTTTATACAAAAATTAAGTTAATTGAAAACTTTAAAATATAAATCAATACAAGAAAGCGTCGGTGCACGCGATAAATGAATTTGGTCTTTAAGGGTATGCATGAAATTAAATAAATTTTGTTAGAAAAGTGTATGTAATAAGATGCAGACTTGCCGAGCGTATTACAACTCGAAAGTAAAAGTAGGAGATCAAACTAAAAGAACTTAAAAACAAAAGTAAATACAATAACAGTATACTAATGCCGAGTCGAGGAGTCCTCTTCCAAGACGAGATACGCCCGCGTAGTGCTCTCGGTTACGGCGATCGTCCCAAAGATGAAACGACAGACGTCTCGTAGGTGGCGACATCGCAGACCAACGAGCTCCGTGAATCGGACGGAGGCGAGGACAGAGCTTGATACAAAAACAATGTATGCATAAAAATGCTCTTGGAAGATCTTTGGAATGCTTTAGCGTGAGGTGGTTTATCTTTGAGAGACATGTCCTATTTATAGCGTCGTCCCCTCATGGGGGAGCATCTTGGAGTCAACACCGCATTGATGTCGGGTGTTACGTAGTTATGTCCCCATCGAGCGTGGCGGTTTCGGAGATAACGTGGGCACGCTTCCGTAGAGCCATCATGTCGGCACGTTACCGACGATTACGACGAATAACGGACAACGCGTGCGCCCGTGTTCATTGGACGATCCGGACGTCTCTTGAGTGCACGCAGCCCAACGGATTGGGCCACACGAGTTGGGCTCGGACCAACTCCATCGCACAAACAGCCCAACGGATTGGGCTACACAATTGGGCCCGGACCAACTTCATCTTTGGGCTCGATCAAACGTTGATAAAAATATAAGGACAATGGGCCACGGAACCGTGCCCACGAAGCAAGCCCACGAACAGCCCAAAGAATGCCCCAAATACCACCCAGACCAAGATCCCGGATCCAAGATCCACGATCCACGATCCACGATCCATGATCCACGGACCACGGAACCGAATCGAATCGGAACCGGAGCCCGAGCCGGCCGGGCGGCGCGGGCAGCGGCCGGCACGGCCCGGCCCGGGCACGGCGAAGCGGCGGCGGCTTTCAAACCCATCACTTGTGCACATAATTATACTAAGTGTTCAATGAACCACTTATATAGACAATTAATGAAGGTACATTAATCAATGTGGGATAAGGATTAATTAATCCATGCTTATCCCTTAATCACATAACTCCATGTTTAAGTGACAAATTTTGACCCATTATTTCTCACTCACCGGAAATCGGATTTGAGAATGTGAATGCACCACGATCATCTACTCGGAACGTAGATCGATCCTATGCCGTTTAATTTCACAAAATTAAACGTTACGTCACTCAAAATCTTGGTCAAAGTAGCTTCCTGGCAACTTGACCACATATATAATAAATATATATATTCACGTTGATTTCAACAAATTTAAGGGGGAGACAAACTGAAAAAAAAATGTTATCACCATCCAGTCATTTTAATATACTCCATTTGTTTATTAAGAGTATGTCACTTGATGGACGACACAAGTTTTGATAAATTTTAGTATATATTTTTCAAGTAAATAAATGGTTCCACTATAGATACTTTTTAAATGGATAAGTGGTAGTTTTTTTGGTAAATAATGAGTGGTTATGAGGTTGAATAATAAAAGTTGATTATTGGATAGTGAGATTTTTTGGTAAATCATGAGTAATTTTGAGGTTGAATAATAAGAGTTGAGTGCGGAACCAAAAAGAAAAGTAACACGGTCTTTATGAACGTTGAATAAGACAAGTATTACACACTCTTGATAGACGGAGAGATTATTAATTAATTAATTAACAAGATATATATCTATATGAATACAAAACTAATTTATTTTGAAAAAAGAGTTACAGTATAAATGATGATCAGATCCATTAATCTATTGGAAAATGGCATTAATTAGATTCAACAACTAAATTTGGCCTTTGATACAATCAAATAAATTTAAGTGCGAAAATTGTAAATATTTTTTTAACATAATATAGATAACTAGTGTATAGTCCATCAAATTTTGATAAAAATCATTTTATATTGTCAAAGCAATTTTTTTTAAAAAAAAATAAGTTCATCCATAAAGCAAATAGTATGAAGAAAATGCTTTTGAATATGATATAAAAATTTATATGTTGTCGAGTTTTGATGGATAATCGCTTATATTGTAGTTTGTAATTAAGTACAAGTTTATAAAACAATTTCGTACTTGGCTAGAGTTCAATCATTTGGATTCGTCTAGAATGTATATACCCATACCTGGATCCGTTTAAACTTATAAATATAAATTATTACAATAATTGATTTTTCATTTCAATAAAAAATACAAATTAAAAGTAAATATCAATAATAAATTGTATAAAAGTAGCAAAAGATTAAAAAATAAGCTTTCGAAAAAGTAATAGAAAAAGTACATATAGACACGTAGATTAATGATACTACCTGTTTACAATTTACAAACTTGCTTGCTGTATGACTGTGGATATCGTTCATGCATGCCGATGAGAGCTTTATGCGGCGGCTGAAAGTTGCCTCAAAATTAAGATCCTCACATGGCTGGCTGCTGATGATATTATTACTAGTAAAGAGAACCTGTGAGACGAGACATACAAGAGGAGCTTAGGCAGCCACTACGATGTGGTAACTGATAGCAAAATCTGATGCTATGTAGCTTGGGCTTGAAGACATCTGAATTTGGCGAAATCATTGGTAACTGCAAAGCTAACTAGGGGCAGGGACTTGGTTCGGTTCGATTAATCTAATCGAATTTTCGATTAACCGAAGCTTAAAATATAGAAAATACATCTATATAAAATTGAACTAATTGGTTGGTGTAACCGATTAACTGATTTCAATAAAAAAATTCAAATTCTGCGAAACAAAGGGATCAAACATGAGACCTTCTCATAAAAGAGAGACCTTATGTGCAAGTTAAAACCAAGCTAGGATAATGATATATAATCTATTCGATTTAATTTTATTTATTAGTACTTGATTATCAGTAATAAAATAACCGTATTAATTTTTGTTCCAAGGAAGAATTGAACACATGATGAAGGTGGAAACTTTAAACATATGTCTAACCCAACTGAACTACGGTATTAATTTGAATAATAATAATTATAAAAATAATAATTTTCGGTTATTTTGGAAATACCCACAAGTATAACCGATAACCAATATTTCTAAAGTTATTGTATCAATTACCAAGCTGAATCTAATAAAATTGATTATTCGGTTACCGATAACCGAATTTTCGATTCGATTATACAACCATCCAATTAATCGAATCCAACTACCCATCCCTAAAACTAAAGTTAGGTGGGAACTAATGGTTAGCCAAGCATTTTAGTAGAGATGCTAATTACATATATAGTTCGTATTATGCTCTTTTTGTTAAGATATTTATTTATTTTTATGTTTGAACTAGCAAACAAATGTTCTTATTTTTTATCTTCATATGATTTTCTTTTACCTCAAAAAGACAAAAAAATCAAATTCATGTGATTTTTAAAAAATGATCTAAAATTATGCGACAAATCATTAGAATTATTTTAATTTTTATTAGAACTAACATTTGTAAATATGAGATTTAGCTCGTAGGCTACTGGCCCACTTAAAGGCCAAAAGAATAATAGGCGCTCCGCATGACGCGCGACATCGAAATTTTGAACTTTCGTCCTTTGACAATATTACCCTTCTCACTTTCCTAAATCTCAATCAAATCCCAAAAATTGGATCTTTTCTTTCTTAATTATATAAATTTGTTTTTCTTTTGCGAATATCCCACATATAAAGATTCGTTTCTATAAAAGATAGTGTTTATCTAACTCATTTACTAATATATATATCTATATTTAAATTTATAGTTAACTCATACGTTAATAGATTTTTTAAAATAAATTATAAACAATTTAGAAAATTTATTGTATAACTTTTTAAAATAATTTTCATAATTTTAATAAAAAAATTCAATCAGTTTATATAATCTTTTGCGGATGGAATTATCATTATACTCTCACCCCTCAGTAATGAAGCTATATTTTTCTTCACTTTTTTCTTTTTTAGATTTTAAAACCCCGTATTTTCCAACGGCCGCCTTTTTCAATTTCGTCAGTAAACCAATCCCTTTCTCTCTCCGAATTGATTATACTGTGTGATACTGTTAATCTTCATTTATTTCTCATTCTGTTGTATCAATCTCCTTTTCTCCGTGCTGTGCACGAGATTTTGTGGAGTAGTTATATTTGGTAAGTAGACCCCGTTGCTAATCTTTTGAATGATTGCTTGATTTCCTGTAGAATGTTTAACCTCCTTTTCAAGTTTTTAAAAGTTGAAAACAAGTGGAAATTGAAAAGTCTATATCTAACAGTTGATTTATTGCTTGAGGAGTTATGGCGCATGGGGAGTGAGAGTAATGTGATTTGTGGTGTCTGAATTTCGTTTTCTGAATTTATCTGTTTTAAGTTAAGTGGAGTGCAATTGGGGAAGGTGAGGATTGATTTGTTGAAGAGCTCCGACTGATTCAAGAAGCAGAAAGTATCTTCCTCTTCTTCTTTAGTCCACCTTTTTTATACTTTTAAATTTTTTGACCGGAAAAAGAATTTTAAGAAATTTTATTGCGATTCTTTGTTGATTTTGGCAGGTGTTGCTATCTGATTACACTGTTTATTGAATATGAAAAATTGAGTCTGTTTTTCCCCCAAACGGACTATTTGGTATTGGAGAAAACTCGTGTTTTCTATTTGATTATGAAACTTCGATGTTATTGTGTTATTATTGTTGGTGGAGGTGATTGTGTGAAGATGGGGAATTGAGGGTAGATTGGTCTTTGAAGAGTCATCCTGACACATGGTTTTTTTTTTTGTGATATGGATCAGAAACACATTGATTAGTGCTTTGTTTATTGCATGGGAGCCTCATGATTCCTGCTAACGGTGATGTTGGTGTCTGAAATCATTACTCAGCTTTGCTGAAACCTAAAATATTTTATAAAAGTCAAGTACAATTTTGTGCAGTGGAGTTGTTATAAAATTATTTCTGTAGTAGGGACGTCAGATTTTCTGAATCTAAGGGTTATTTATTCAAGAAACGTGTATGCCTTCTCTTAAACCTCTTTCTTTTAAGCTGGTATAAATTTTTTATGTATACCCCTCTCTTTCTGTTATATATGTATAATATAAGCATATATATAGTATTGCTCTTTCAAAACGATAGTCATAGACACTTCAGTTCCTCTGATATTGTTGGTTGACTTTTATTATGTACCAGACAGGTAAAAATGATGTTCAGAAGAGTACTTCTGCCGCATTTGTTTGATTGTGTTCACTTCATGTTATATGTTGCAATCTTTCTTTTGATTTTGTTTCCGTGCAAATGTTTCTGTACGATCTTTATCTTCTTTGACACAGCTCATTTAACTATGTACCGTTGAACAGACATGCTTGAAAGATGAAAGAAATCAGACTGGTATGTAAGTCGTCCTAACTGTTCGTTATAAACTGATTTGTTCTTATTTGCTTCCTATTTATTGCAAGCTCACTAATATAAGTATCTACTTTTTTTCCTTTTATTTTTCCCCTTGGTTGATTCATGTACAGTACAGGTTTGTTGCCAAGTTCAATGATAAGCAGTGATTGTCGGAGTTAAAAGTCACAGAGATGAAGAAGCTATTCTTTTTCAGATCACATTCATCAAATAATGTTTCCCACCATCAACAGATAAGCAAGTTTCATGGGAGAAACCAACAGAGAGAGTTGATAAGTCTGTTAAAAATAAGCATGCCTCAAAAGATCAGGTATTTGGTAGCACACCCTGTCTAAGAAGAAGCTTTTCGTTTTCATCTGGGTCTATTTATGACACCGGATAAGGGCTAAGGAACAACAGTGATCAAAATGGTTCTCCACATAGTTCTGGTTATTACCGTTCATCCAGGTAGGCTCTCTGTACGTTCATTGTGGATTTTGGTGCTCTATATCTTGTATACTCTTATGGTCAATTCATGTTATTTTCTTCGTAAAAATAGGATTCGTCTTTGAGTTGCAATTCTCTTTCTTGTTCAGATGTCGTACTCTTACTCCAGAGAGGCAAACTGGAGCAAATCTTGTTGATACAGCTATGGTTCGGAATGCAAAGAGCATGGAGCAATATGGTTGTACTGTTTCTGGAGCGCACTCTGATTTGTCAGATATCGCCTCTTATTGCTCTAGTAGCGTCTCAAGTAAGGTTTTGGATCGTTACATTGATGGGGAACAGATGGAAAGGTATGAAACCAAAAGCAATTTCTCCACGAGAAACCAATTTGAAAATGGAAATGTGGTAAAGAAGCCACCAAAGTTTTCTGCACCTGTTGCACATGATGCTAGGAGGCAAAAACCTAAGTCTCGATCCATCAGAGAAACCAAGATGTCGCAAGTTCCTCTTTCCTCAAAAGATGGTAGTGATAATGGATATTGCAATGAATCACCGCGAAAACTAGCCAAACATGTGGTTGAGAGACTTTCACAGTCTCAATTTCAGGCTAAGTTGAGGTCAAAAGAATTTGACTCTGAGAATCCAATCACCATTGATGATGTCTATGGGAAGAACTTGAATCGATATCCCAATGCATATCATCATGAAGATTCTCTGAAAAATTGTACAATAGATTGGCACGCTGAGATTAGTGATGGGTCTCGCCATGATGAAAGTTCTGAATACTTCGAAAAGGAGTCTTTTTCTGGTGATAAAGACATGTCTGGAGAAAATCTTGATGCCGTAACAGATAATGATGTTGAACTATATCAAAAATTCAAGGAAGCTGAGGACCGCGCCTTAACTCTCTCAGAAGAGCTTCAAAAGGGAAACCTTTTTCAGTTAAAAGGACTTGGCGTGCCAACATTGATCCAAACGATTAGAAGCCTAGCAGAGGAAAAGGTAAATCTGGCTGTAGAGGTTTCAACAGTCTTTGAGGATAGGATTGCTGAAAGGGCCTTGTTTATAGAAAAACTTAAACTAGGAAGGACAGACCGAGAAGCACAGGTCTGCAGATTGGAGAAGGAAAAGAATGAGATGCAGATAGCACTTGAAAAGGAATTAGACAGAAGATCAACAGAGTGGTCACTCAAGCTCGAGAAATTACAGGTCAAGAACTTAGGCTTCGGGAAAGGGTACGGAACTAGCAGAGCAGAATGTTTCCTCCAAAAAGAAGTCTCTTCCTCTAGTGAAAGGGATATGGAAACTAGAACCAAAATTACAAACTCAGAGAAACAACTTGTTGAGTTATCTACTCAAGTTAAGGAAACCAGGGAGGAGAACCATTTTTTGCAGAAAACACTATCTGAATTGCAAGACAAAGCTAGGGCAGTAGAAGAAGAAAGTGATTGCATCCGAAGGAAGTACGAGGATAAGGTATGTGAGGCTAAGGATATGCACCAAGCTTTAAGTAGGCTCCAAAGGACCTGTAATGATCAAGAGAGGACAGTTGAGGGACTACGAGGTCTATGTGAGGAACTTGGTAAGAAACTTTCTAAGGATAATTTTGACTTTGGGATTGCAAAGCTGCAAATCGAACATGTGAGGCTGACCGGAGTGGAACATGCACTTAGGAAGGAGGTGGAATCATATAGGGTCGATGTTGATTCACTTAGGCGTGAGAACATTGATCTGCTCGATCGTCTGAAAACTTATGGGACGGAAGGTGGATTTTCAACTTTTAAGTTGGATCAGGAACTACAGAATCGTATTTGCTGCTTGCAAAGTCAAATGCTCCCACTGCTTACTGAGACCAGTCAACTTGGCAGGAAGTTAATTGAATATGTTAAAATCAATGGTGGCTTCCATCTGAACAAAGGGCCACGTTCTACCACATGTTTCGATGGCCATGTTCTTGTTGAATATGAAGTGAAGCTCCAAGGTCTAGAGCGGGCAGCTGAAAACTTAGCAACAAGTACAAAGACCATGTCCAGTGTCCTTCAAGAGAAATCCACTATGATGCATGAGAAGTGCCACCCAGTTGATGAATCACACAAATGTAATGAGCAGATGTCAGAGGTATTTTAGTACTTTAATGTACATTTTAAATGCCATTTTCTCCTTTTTATCTCGTTCCTATGTACTTTATGCAATGTTTTGGTTTACATTCCAGGACGTAATCAGATCAGAGTTGAAATCAGAGACCCTGTTGACCAGTTTGTTGCGTGAGAAGCTTTTCTCCAGGGAGCTTGAGGTGGAGCTGTTGCAAGCTGAGCTTGCTGCAGCTATTAGAGGAAATGATGTTCTCAAAAGTGAGGTCCAAAATGCAGTGGATAATTTCTCCTGCGTAAACCACAAGATGAAAGAAGTTGAACTTCAGGTAAATTTGAACAGTAATTCCTCCTCCTTTGTGAACTTAACATGAAAGATATTTATTCCTTTGTAGAGATGAGTCAACTGGCATTCATTTTTTTTCCATGTAGCAACTCAGTTACATTTTCTTAAGCATACATGTGCTATTTTGTGAAAATTATACTGGATTTATGTGAATCATACCCCTGCCCCCGTATATTTGTTTATTTGATTATTTGAATGTGCTTACTCCTTTCACTTAATGTGCATGGTGCTCTTTCATATGAATATTAATAATCCCTCAAAGTTTTTGTGTATATTCTCCTTGGTAAAAATTACATGTCAGCGATCTAAATGGAACTAAGAGTCTAAAACAGCCATGTGTGCTCATCATGTGCCCAAACTCTGTGCCTCTTATTGAAAAGTTCTATAAGACTGTGCCTTTAGTGAAACGATAGTAGACGAATAGATGCACTTGACACAAGTTTTCATGTTATTCTCCCTTCGAGGTGTCATTCCTGCACACTACTTGTGGTGATTGGAAAGTCACTTCAAATTGAAAAATGTCTGGATTGTAGGAGTACCACCAAATAAATTGATGATTATTACCTTACATACATGTGGTACAGTGTGGATGAAACCATTTGAATTGCTTTTGGAGAAGATCATCAACTGAGGAAGCACCAAACTTCCCTCCATATTTCTGTGTTTTCAAAACAGTGTAGATGTTCTTTGTAACATGCAATAAGATACCTTAGATTTTGAAAATATATGTGAAGTATAATCCATTGATTTTGTGTCTTCCTTGTATGTCAGATGATCAAAAAGGACGAGACTGTCAATCAGCTCCATGGGGATCTGCAAGACTGCAAAAAGGAGTTAGCAATACTGAGGGGAGTATTACCAAAGGTATCTGAAGAGAGAGATATGATGTGGGAGGAGGTAAAGCGGTATACCGAGAGTAACATGTTGCTGAACTCTGAGGTTAACGCGCTGAGAAAGAAAATAGAGGCCCTTGATGAAGACATACTAATGAAAGAAGGCCAAATCTCCATTTTGAAAGATAGCATCGGCAAACCTTTCAACCTTCTTGCGACTCCGGATTCAACCACCGAATTCTGCTGGACAGATGCACGTTGATCGGTGGTGATTGTAAGTGCTTCTGCATTTTGGTATAGTTTTGTTTTTCTGTGATGTGCTTATCTTGTGATTATCCAAAGCTCATCTCAAGCAATTGTGAAGTACAGGGGGGTTATAGCCAATTTTACACTGCACAGTTATAAAATATTGTGGTTGACATAGTTGCTTTTGTGCGATTGCCGAGCAGCAATCTTTGACAATCATATTCCGTCAAGCAATCGTTGAATTTGATAGAATGAACATTAATTAACAGTACACTGAATTTTTCCAACTTTTTCATCCTATTACATGTTTGTATATGAACATTTATTAATAGCACACACAAATTACATATAATATGTATGTTGTATGTATATATACACTGTAATATTTACTAATGTTACATATGTTACATACATCTTGGATATAAAAGAGTGCATGTCATAGTATATGATACTATATGTGTCGATATTAATCTTTCATTTTAAATATCTACTTTTATGCTTGAATTTTGAAATTGTAGTATGTTGCAATTGTTTGTATCGATGCCTATATACTGATAGTTCTACTATTTTAACTTTAAATTCAGTTATACTAATTTAATTATTTCAAAATTAATAAAAAACTTCTAATCATTAATTAAACCTAAAATGTAATAGGGATGAATATAGTGTCTTGAAAATTTGCAATAAATATATTTCTTATATTAGTATTTAAATTCAATCCCGTGTCGCGCAAGCAAAGACACCGGACACCCACCCCCTCTCACTAAGCTACAAACCTTTTTATTTTATTTTATTGCATACAGTGTTGAAATGATACTCCTCTATCCCATTTAAAATGTCTCACTTTCCTTTTGGGTTGTCCATTACAAATGTCTCATTCCATTTTTGGAAATAATTATCCCTTCAAAAAGTGTGGGTCATATCCACTTTTTAACACTTTAACTACTTTATACTCTTCTCCTAAATATCCGTGTCCAAAAGAAATGGGACACTTTAAGTGGGACGGAGGGAGTACTTGATTAAGTATTGATATGATTTCAGAAATGTATAAAGATATAATATCTTAGAAGTTTATAAGTTGTCAAAGTGTTTGGATAATTGAATTTATAAGCTAGAAAAAGAATCGTAAAAATTGAAGAGGGTGAAATTGATAAGAGTATACTTTGAAAATAACGAACTATAGTAAAACTATTTTGGTAAATTCTGTGTAGCTTATAAACTTATGAAAAATAAATTGAGATTAAGAAACTTATTTTTTGGGATTTTATAAGTCGTTGGAGTTTATATTCACAATTTATAAGTTATATGAAGCTTATTTTATCAAATACTAATTACAAACTTTTATAAATTCGGCCAAACACTCTCTTAATAGTGTTTGTTCCGCATGACAACGAGAGTTATTAAACCATACTTAGCCATATTGATTAAAACCTTAATAGACCACATTGAAAATAAAAAAAATTAAAAGCTTATTTTGAGAATTGCAATATTTATCTAAAGAAATTAATTGTATACCACTATTGCTTTTAAATTAAGTATATAAGATTAAATTAAATACAGTATATAATAGGAAAGTAATAAGCATATCAAAATTTATGAAACAATTCCCTTTTGTTTTAAATATATATAATGGTAATAATTGTGTGTAAGGAAGGAAACTTATTCGTAAGACCAAAATCATAGAATTTCAGAAATAATGAAAAAATACATTTAATTATTTATTTATTTTTACTCCTTAACTCATATTTTGAATTTGAATACAATCAAATGTCAAAAAAGTCACAAATAATGAAATCTCACCTCTATTATTTTCTATTTGTATAGAAATAAGGTGCTATCAAATATGAATTTGAATCTTGATATGAGTACTGTAAAATTAATCTTGATCCATTAATTGGTTTGACATAAATTTTGTGATTTACACAAAAACAAAATTAACCAAAGATGACATTAAAGTGCAAAACCATATAATTAGAGGGTCTTTAGGGGTTTATGTCAACTTTGTGGACTCAAGTGAAAAATCTATATTCTTCGAGGACCAGACTGCCAATCTTATAAAAACTTACGGGGAATAGCACATGAAAAGCAGTGAAAACGAAGAGCATACATACAGAGAGAAAAACTCGAGAGAGAGAGAGAGAGAGAGAGAAGAGATGTTGTTTCAGGTGGGAGGGCAAGGAACGCGGCCGACATTCTTCGAGATGTCTGCCGCCCAGCAGCTGCCGTCAAGTGTACGCGCCGCCCTTACTTACTCACTTGGCGTACGTATCGTCTCCTCAGTTTCTGCCCCTTTGCCTTCTCAATTTCCCTTTTAATCTTCCAGAATTCCGTTTGCTGCAATTTCGTTTTTCTTTGACAAACCTAATAATTTAATGATCTTTGCTTACTTGCGTCGGGAGAAGTTATCTCAAGATGTTGGAATTTCCTAAACTGTGATGATAAGAGTAGGAGTCTGAGCTTTATAAATGATCGGAGCTAATGTTTTTTGATAAACAGTATGTTATCTATCGAATATGACGTCTCTTATACGCAATTATATGGACTTGGTAAAAGAAAATTCGCTCAACGGTTCCTTGAATATTATTATTTTTATTTATTTTGATTGGGGGAAAAATAAGGATTTTATGGTGGAAAACGTATAACATATAATCTCGTTCAAGCTTATACACTTCTTTTCTGGACTCTACTAACTTTTAATGCCGAAAACTTTTTGTCATGTAATTGATGGGGACGATATAAGGCGAGATTTTGTCTCTTAATTGCAGGTATTTGCTCTTAGAAGGCCTTTCATTCATAAAATCTTGGATTATGAAGATGAGTTTTTTGCTCTGCTTATGCTTGTACTCGAAACTCACAGTTTGCGCACTACAGGTGAAAGTTGACGCAATATCTTTTTCTCAAAATTCTATCTTGTAATAGTTGTTGCTGTTTGTTTCACGTTGGGTGAATATTGTCATGCTTTGGTTTTACTCAACATGTGAGTTCGCAAACATTGCTTTATTGGCTTCTGCTACTGAAAGGAGTCATAGTGACTGTGAAGTTCCACCTTCGTACTGATTGGTGCATACTGGTTACCATTTGCTGATTTCTTCCAATATGTTTTAGATGCTTCTTTTCGAGTCTTTATATGGCTTACGGCGAAGGGGTGTTAAGATCAAATTGAAAAAGGGCAATTTTCTTACAAATTCCAGTGATGAAGTCCGTCACACCGGCTTACATAAACGTCAAAAGGTGCTTTCAGTTGTATTTCTGGTAAGAATCTTCTTAATTACTCAACAACCAATTAGTCTGGAGGAAATTGAGGACTTATAGTTTTCTTGACATTGCTATGCTACATTGTACTTTTTACCTCATTACATTACCTGTTGCAAAATTAGCATTCCTTTTGTGTGCGTGTGTTGGCCTAGTGGTAGAGTGGTTAATGCCCGAGGCCAAAGGTCTCGGGTTCGAGTCCACCGTGACGCGGCCTTTAAATTTCTGTATTAAAATTGACCAAAAAAATTAGCATTCCTTTTATTAATGTACTGTATTTTCGGTGTTTTGGAGTGACCCACTATCCTTTCAATGGGCCGTCTGTTGATCTCATTGAGCTTGTTTGATTGAAGGAATGAGCAACCATTTTTTCATGTATTACTTTCAAATGCAGCAGTCTTGGTGGATCATTCAACTCTTGTGGTTTATTATCAAGCAGTTTTGAATTCTATGTTAGTGTGAAGCGTCCAATATTATCTCGAAGCATTGATTTATCAATTTATTATTTTCTAAAGAGCTGAGGCCTTCTATAAGTTGATGTCAGCCTTCAACCCTATGATTGATAACTTAGAGAAAGCATTGAGCCCATTGTTGGTAGAATGGTTCATTGTAGAAGTTGAATAGCTGAAACATCAAACTCTGACAGCATATTCTCAAAAATTCCTCATGGTTACTACACATACGAACAGTTATATCAGAAAACACATGTCAAAGGATCATGTGACATTGAAGTTTAGTTTTCTAGGAGGTGACTATAAGAACTATGAAGCACTTTTCTTTGCCCCTACAATGCCACTCTGACGTTCTAAATGGCATCAAAACTTGCTAATATAGTTTAAATCTGCAGACCTGTGCAACCATATACTCTACCCATTCTTGTCCACTAGATTGGCACCATATAGTGTTCTTCAGATCACATGCTTAGGAAGCAAAAGAGGGTGATATGAAATGGAGACATATAGGGCAATACCAACATCATCTTGCTTTCCTGTTCATACTTCATATATGCTTATGATATTAATTAATGATCATCTTGCAACTCGATTTATTGTTCCAAACTACTTATCACCATTCAGTTTTCTTCTCTAGTAATGCTTGTATATTATATTCATGATGAATGCATCATCTGCTCTTTGGCAGGTTGTTTTACCGTATTTGAAGTCAAAACTTCAATCAACTTACAACAGGGAAAGAGAAGCCAGTCTTCAGGCAAGTCTTTGGGGAGACAGCGATGAAAGGTTTGATGATGACTATGTTGGTAGAGGCAATAATTCCTTTGGGCCAAGGGACGGCTCAAATGTTGAAGTATCAGCTAGAGCTCGCTGCGTCAAGAGGTTAAGGAAGATTGTTGGTGCTTGCTACCCTTGGCTGCATGCTGGAAATGAAGGTCCATAAGTTTTACCCGTTACTGTGAATTATTTGCATTTTTTTATTGTTCATATTTGACTTGCGAAATTCAGATCTGTTGTTTCCGTTTGTTGAACTATTCGTCTACTTCTCCATTGAAAGGATCTTAAGGATAAGGGGATCTAAGGATGCCAGTTAAAGATATAAATGTCTTCATGGTGCATTGCCAATGTATTTGATATTATGAGTTGGAGATAAGATGTTAGGTCTCAACTTTCACACCACCAGGACATGACATAGAGAGGGTAATATTAGGTATGTGAATCAGCTATAATGAATTTCGTGACAGCAGTTTACATTAACCTTTTTGTAGAAAGGTAATGGCGGAACCTGATTCATTAAAATTTCGGACAAAGATCTGAATCATATTACGCACTGACAATAAAATTTGAAGTCTATTACTTGAAGCTTAAACAATTTGATAAGACAGAAATGTTTATCAAAGTAGATTCATTATGCTTATTGCTTTTACCCATTTTTGCTATGAGGTGTTAAGGACCAGGTATCCATTATTATTTGTCAATTTGTCCCTTATTGGCCGCAGCACACTACTTGTATTAAGAAACCTTTATAGATTGCACCATTTCTCCTCTTCCTTCTTTAAGATATGAGGAATTGAGAATCTGTTCCCTTTCTTTTTCTCTAAATATGATTTTACATTCTTTTGTTGAAGCTCCTTGGAGACTAACTTATTTCTTGACTTTGTTGCATGTTAAGAATATGCTTTTCTGGATCAGTTATGAAAACCAATTTCACTTGTGTGCTGTGGAAATTATTATGACCAAGTTATCAGTCATAATTAGCTTATCACTGCTTATGGCTTGCTTTCATTGATTTGCTTTTGTCTCTTACTTTACATAAGGCAGAGTCTGACTGATGCCCCTTTTTCATTTTCTTTTGGTTTGGGAACATTTCCTGTTTTAACCTGGATTCTGCTAAGCAAAATCCCATAATTTGCCTGTTCTAGAAGAACTTGTCAAATTTGTATGCATATCAGTCAAATTGACATAACCATGCCAGAGCATTCTATGATCATTTAACCCGAGTTTATTGTCATCATTCTTCTAATGTAGGTTCTGATATGCAGGATTATGTTTTGCTTATCAGCTATTATACTTGTTGGACGCCACTGGGTTCTACTCTCTGGGATTACATGCACTTGGCATTCATGTTTGTCGAGCGACTGGTCAAGAGCTGGTAAGTTTTCCGTGCTGAAGGTTTCTCTAGTCTCAAATGGTCTCTTTTATGCATGTCTTGATTCCTATGGTGTACATCTTTTAAACAATTATAAAGTTAATAAGACTGCAAATCCTGTTGAGGGCCAGTAGCATATGAAAATCACAATTGCTTCTTAGGTGTATATTTCTAAGTTTGGGTAGTGTATTTTTTTCCTCATGTTCCTAATCTCGTGCATGGAATATGCACTACTAGATGTTTTAACTGACAGAAGTTATAATAGTCATTATTATGATGTGGTCTAGTGCTTCATTTTAGGACAGGAAGCATGTCCTTTGTTTTAATTTTGTGACCTCTGCATTTTTTCACAATGATGTGTTCCTTGGAACCTTGTAGGCTTACTTACCTATTACTATTTCCCATCAATTGTCTAATATCAATTACTAACACCATTCCGGATTCAGCAAGCATCCTTCTTGTGCATTCATTTCTCATATTATATTGAGCTTTTTTCTTTTTCTAATGTCAAGATAGATGGATACATCTTCAAAAGTTTCGAAAATAAGAAGTCGTGAACGTGAGAGACTCCGTGGCTCCCCTTGGCTAAAGGTGCGCATGTAGATTTTGCTTTATTGGCTATGTATTTATGCTTGAATAAATTTCAGTTAGCTATGTGGATTGTTCAATTTTCAATAACAATAACAATTTTTGTGTTTGGATAATAAATTCACTGTTGTATTAACCTTTTGCTGGATTAAGCAGGGATAGGCAATGCCTTTATGGGTGGAATTTGTTATTTTTATTTCTATTATCATTGGATGTTTCTTTATCGAGGTTTCTGTATTTTCCTGGTGTTAGTGGTGATTTCCTAATATCCCCCCTCCCGAAAAGAAAAGATCAACCAAACCTGTACTTCTCTTTCCATCAAACTAATTCTTCAGAGTTGCACTTAAGTAGGTTTTAACTGAATCAATTCTTCCAAATTACATCTCAGGCACTACAAGGTGGTTTACTCAGCTGTGCATATGCTGTTCTTGACTATGCATGACCGGTTTGATTGCAGCTGTATTTTCTTCAAAGTAAGTACTGAAATATGCACTTCATGAACTAATTACCAAAACATTACATATGGTTGCATCACAATTGCTATTTGATGTTAATATAAACTGATACAATTCTAAGTATGTGCTGTGCCTTGAATATGAACAAGGGTATGGAAAAACGTCATCATGTTGTTATGTGTGTGCCTAGTCTTTTATCTGTTTGCATAAAGTAATATTTTTTTCATAGTCAACACAATGTGTTCAACTTCCATGAAGTATTCTTTACCTCAATAGTTGAGGATCTTATTCAATTTCAGTGAATTCAGGATGACTTTAATTATCTTCACTCCTATACCTTAGTTACTATAAAACCAAAGCAATATTAGTCAACAGAGACGGAAGCAAGGGTGACATTGTCTTTTTCTTTTGATCGCGCCGGGGGTTGGGAGTTGGGGGGAGGTTTGTGTGGTTCTTGCTGATGAATGTTATGTTACAACTTTGAAAAATGTAGCATTGTAAAGCTTCCAGAAATTGAGAAATACTACATTTGTTCTGACGGGGAGGTATACAGTGTATCGACTTCTAAAAAATACATAGGATTAGGTAATAGTTCCTTCTAGTACCTGGCTCAATTAACTAATTGATCAATGACCAATGGAACCAGACTCAACTAATAGATGATGAGCAATTTGAATAGGAGTTTAAACTCAGATCTATGAGTCACAAGTACCAAGATTTGCAGACTCAAGTTGACAAATCCTCCGAAGACACAAGTGCCAATATTTGCAGACTCAGATTTAGGCTAATCATCCGAAATCTCAAGTTGACAAATCCTCAAACCCCCGCACCGTGCCACAACTACTCACATAAAAATTCCCGGTTTTATGTATTTTAGAGGCTTAGCTCATGCTTTGGAAATGTGTTTTCTCCCTTGTCATTCACAGTACTATTATGTGATTGCTCAGATGATGGAATGGTGGTACCAGTCTGCTGAAGAAAGAATGTCAGCCCCGACTGTATATCCTCCTCCTCCACCACCTCCGCCTCCAAAGGTCAATTGCTCAACTTGAAAGATAATTGCATTTCCTTCTTTGTTTTGCCATTTCTCTGAATATCCTGGACAGTCGCTCTAAATGGCCTTTCTTTCCGGGTAGAAATTCAAAGTTTACTCCTTTCCTAACATATATGCTCCTAAACAGGTTGCAAAGGAGGGGATTCCACTACCCCAAGATAGGACACTATGCCCATTATGTTTGCAGAAGCGTGCAAATCCATCAGTAATGGCCGTTTCAGGATTTGTATTTTGCTATACGTGCATATTTAAATATACCAATCAGGTAACGGTCTCTTCTTTTCCAACATTATTATGAGGATAGATGCCACTGTTTCTGTGAGGATAGGTGATCTCGGTGGAAAGAAACCAATGAAGTTTTGAGATAACTCTATGAAGGAGCATGCTCACTGTTTGTGAATTTAATTATCTTGTTAATCTGTAGGACATTGATGGTTTGTTGAGTTACTAATATTCTCTTTATCTTTCTTCAAGTATTTAGAAGAAGAATCTATATTTTCTCATAAACTCTAGGACATTGATGGTTTGTTGAGTTACTAATATTAAGAGTCTCTTTATCCTTCTTTCGAGTGTAACGTTGTTTTATGTTCTTCATGCCAACAGTACAAACGCTGCCCGATCACATTGATGCCTGCAGCAGTGGATCAAATCCGAAGGCTATTTCATGATGTATAATAGATACGTTTTTCCTTCGCAAATCGGCCACATAACTGCAACTATTTAACAATTGCAGTTCTACATGTTGAGTCCTCATGGCCACTGCTGCATATTGGACCTACAGCATACACTGATGTTCGTTCGTATTTCTCCCACAGCATTTGGAGGAAGATTGTGCTGAAATCTTTCGTCCTAAACCATGTTTAGTTTCTCCCCAGTTAAAGATGAAGAAAAATGTATATGCCATTTGCTTAGCTTTTGTAAATTAAGTTCAAATAATTTTATTTCTTTTTCAATAAAAGTAAGATGGGCAAAACTCCATTTATTTGTTGTGTATTGATGTCTACTAGCACCAATCGTATCGAAAATAGCAGCTTTTACACAAACTAGTAAATTCGACACGACTTTAAGCGTCACAAACGTAGTACAATTATTTGCTTTTGGTGTAGATCAAATATGTGGACATGTATTCTAGCATGATCTATGTGTACAAGTAATACAAATACTGGATGCATTAAAATCAGATCCTTGTTAAAAATTGTATATGTTAAATTAAATGTGAAAAAATCGAAGTATTTGGAACTTATTTCATCTTGAGTTAGTATCAAAAACTCAAATAACAAATGGTTACTATATAAGAACTGAAATTAATTCATCTGAGCTAAAACAACCTGGTCCAAGAATACATACAAGCTAAGAATGCTCAACACTCCCTAAAACTCTAGTCCCAAAACTTGAACCTTCTCCCTCTACGGCGCCTCTTTGCTGCCAGTAACAGCCCACCGTCCCAACGCCCGGCTGGTCATCACCACTGCAACATGATGTTGTTGTTGATGAAACCCTATTCAACCTTTTGATATCTGCAATCACTCCCAAAATCTGCCTATCTCCATAGTTGTTCTCACTCTCTGGCGAGCTTCCTACACTCATTTTGTGCGGCGATTTCTCAGACACAACTAACCAGCTCGAGAGGCTAGTCTCGATTGCCATCTCACTGTCTTTTCCTCTGCACGGACGATCACTCTTTGACTTCAATTTGTCAAAGGAATGTTGCTCTATCATGGGATCTTTGCTCAAAGGGAAAGTCTCCTTTTCATCTTCATGCTTTTTGATCTTGAGTAGGCTGCTGACCTCTTTCTCTCCCATTTCTGCAGCAAAGAAATGCTTCCTGGAATCTATTGATAGAGTGAACAGGGAGCTGCAGCAAGACTCTTCTTGAACAGCAGGGCTGCATTCTTTTGCTAAACATTCTTTCTCGTCCATCAACAAATCTTTATTCAAAGTGTCTTCATCTCTCTCCTTTCCAACTTGGCCATTTTCATTTTCCACCAACTTATTATCACTGCTGCTGCTGCTTGCGACTTCATTTGTATCCTTCGCGACATTTGAGTGATCGGAAACTCTTTCTTCTTCGTTGATGATGTCTCTGATTAAACAACCAAAGATGTGTTCAAGGATTAATGGAGGTAGAAGATTTACAATTAGAAAGAAAAAGAAAAAGAAAAGAAAAGGACAGCTTACTGAAATTGTGATATAAGTTTGATGGGATTGACAATCTCCTCCTCCTTGTGTGATTCTGGTAAGAGTTTGACAGATTCATGCTGCTCAATGCTGGCAGACAAACACTATAACCAAACAACCAAATCTACAATTATACATTTCTAAAGCAAATCTCTCTCTCCTACACACACAAACACACACAGAGATAGGAAAATCTAGTGAGGTGGGTTTTAACTGATGTTGGACCTTATTTGTGGTTAGATCACGCCTCAAATGCCCAAAACAAGCAGGAAAACATCCCATGTTGAATGGGTTGGTTCTTTGCCAAAAACTTTTCTTGATTTTCTTTTAATTCTTTTCTTTTTTTCACTGGAGATTATTTTTTCCAGCGAAATGGTGTAGATGGATTTGGAGGAGGAGGAGGGCTTTAAGATTTACGCAGCTGGATCGAAAAATTTGACCGTTAGGCTTTGGGGGTGGGACAGAATTTAATACTAGGAAATCTGTTTTAGCATCCATTAATAAACTGTAGCTCGTCTGTTTCTATCATTTGTGACAGATGCTGAAATTTATGAAAAACATTATTAAATCATTTGGATATTCATTTGAGAAGTCCTACATCTAAAAATTTGTATATTCAGAAACTGGGTAAATTTGCTATTTTATCCTTAACTATTTCATGAAAAAATAAAAAAAATAAAAGAATTTGTAAGGTAAAAACGGATACCTTTTTTTATATATATAGAATTTTGATATAAAATACTTATTAAGGGACAAGTTAATTGATGAGATATAAACCAACCATTTCGCCTAAATAAGAGACTCCAAGTGAACCTGGCCCGACCTAATGAACGCCTCTGCGATCAAGCGCAGCCCAACATCCGAACCCTAATCGAGGCCAAATCAAAGAAGAGTATCAAAGGATATATTCAAGGATCAAGATATGGAAGGAGATCGGATCCCACAAATCAAGGGATCCAGTACATCTTTAGAGATCCACAAACATGTATAAATAGAGGTTAGGTCGACGGTAAAGGGTTAGCAATTATTAGAATACTAGAGAGCTTTTCAATACATTCATTGTAATCCTACATAGTGAAAAGTATTGAGAATCACTCCTCCGTGAGCGTAGATCTTATTCTCGATCGAACCACGTAAAAGCCTCATTGTTCTTTCTGGTTTTCATAAATCTCGCATACTAGATTTATCATTAATTTTATATCCAAACATGACACATATTTTGGAATGGAGAGAGTAATTTATTTTCTTTAGTTATTTTTGGATGAGTTAACTGTCAGAAATAATACAATATTTATTTAAAGTTATATTTTTCACGTGAATTTAAAGACATTGCAATAAGCCAATAACAACAATACCTTCTATATATTTTTTTGGCAAGTAGAACATTCCCATATTTTTCAGCAAAAGTTGTTCATTGTGTATCATTAAAACGACATTGTTTCATTACTGAATAAATTGGAGATGTTGCAATTATAACGTTTTAAAAGTCACAAATTCAGACAAATGTTTTATTATTTTTACAATTACCATTTCTGAATTAGTTTTTTTATTGTATCTTAGTAATGTTAGTAACGAGTTTCTATTTTTATTTTTAATATCATGGGAAGCCCCGCATGCTACCTTAGGCACAAGACTTTGGTAAACCCACGGTCTGTGCAATAGCGCGCAAATTACACAGATGTGTAAACCACACTTGGAAAACCAGGGTGTGACAGCTCAACACATAGAGGCGTTTGGTGGGGTTGAACCTCGTGACCTCCTACCACGCGAACCCACCTAATTAAATTTGTCATCCCAGGGACGAATGAGTTTCTATTTCTTGTCGTTCAAGTGAGATTAGGGCAAAATTAAACACATTGTATAAAGGTGACCGGTTGGGATAATTATGTTTTATATTAAAAATGCTAAGATGAAAGATAAATAAGGAGTATAATTTTTGTTTAGTATTCATTTAAATTAACTGCTATATTCGGTATATATCAATATACATTAGGTAAAAAGACGTTATTCTTATAAATTCTTATACCTGACCAGGTCAATATAAATTTTGTTTTATCCAAAAAAATATACATTTCAAATTGTTTTTACTGAGGACATACAAAAGTATTGCTACAATGAAATAAAAGAGCATGTGAATAAAAGGATGCAAAAAATGGATATTAATATAGATTTTAATATAGAAGTGTTTCTACATAATACTGTATGTGCAATAAAAGTATATAAATAAACAAAGAGATTACAAAGTCCAACTAAAAAAAGCCGACATACTAGAGTAAGTTTGATGTTACAGTCTCATACATCGTATCATTTAAGATGAGAATATGTGATAAATTGTCGAGTTTCAATTGATTACCACGATTTATCATATATACTCATCCGAAGAAAAATGCATTATACAAGACTATAACATCAAACTCACCGACATAATAGGAAGTTTGCATTGAGAAAATTACCTTATAACCCATAGCAACATACCGTAAGTCCCCAAAATACCTGATATATTCCCAGGGCCCCAGACTCAAGAAAGTAGCGGCTAATTAAAATTTTACCCCTCAATACGTCAAAAGTTTTAATCGGACCTACTCTAGTCTGATCCGATAATTGAAAAAACCCAAAGGTATCAATATATCTAATTAGAGATATGAATGAGTGGATTTTACCCGGATCGATACAGAATCGCTCAAAATCCATTAAATTTTAAAATAGTGGTTCTGGTTACGGTTCCAGATCCGCTTTAAACCCGGATCGTTTAGATCCATAGTTTTATGGTCTGATCCGATCCGGATCTCGTTCTGGTTCTAGAACCAGAACCAATACTTATTTATTGATTCTGATCCGAGTAAAACCCGTCTATTGATAAGTCTAAGTTTAAATAGGTTTGTCAATGAGCTAGTTTTATCCATATCGATTTGAAATCACTCATAATCCATTAAATTATAAAGCAACGGTTTTAATTTCAGTTCTGGTTCTTGTTCGGTTCTGATCCAATTCTGGTTCTAGACCCGCTCAGATCCAGACCGCTTAAGATCCATAGTTAATGATCCGGGTCCGGTCCGGATCCAATGTCTAATGGGTCGGTTCCAGAATCAGAACCATTACTTATTTATTGGTTCTGATCCGGGTAAAACCCACCAATTGACATCCCTACATCCAACTAAATGGGCCAATATCTTATTACTTTATATAAAGCATATGTATATAGTATATTATTATAGAGGGGGTTGAAATAAAAATTATTTAAAGTATGACCATGAGAATCAAATAAATTTGTTGAGAAAGTTATTGAATCAGTTTTTTTTGGATAACTTTTCATGTATATTCATCAATTTTCATAAAGAATTCATCATTTTCTGATTCTTATATTCACACTTTAAAATTGTTCTCAGATTAACCTTACATGGGTTAATTAATTATTCACTTTAGACTTTAATTAATTAAACAAGTATTTAACAAGATGTTATATTAAAAGAAATATTAATTATTTCAATGTATACTTGGTTAATTAATTAATTACACATTATAATAGGCAAACTATTTCCTAGTAATCAATGATATAAATATTTTTGGCATTATATTATTATTATTATTATTATTATTATTATTATTATTATTATTATTATTATTATTATTTCCTAGGAACTGTGTATCGTGTGCGAGCTTATTCTCGTTTACTTATAAAAATATTTTAGTGATGTTATCCTTTCTAAATCAATCTTGAATAAAGAAAAAGATGGATTATATTGTCTCTTGGGATGGCCTTAGGGTGTAGTGGATATTCCTAAAATCAAAGGTTCAAGTTCTGAACTCCATCAATATCTTTATAGAAATCGTAAAACATGACCCAAAAAATCGTGTTTTTATATTTCTAAATAAAAAAATTTAATGCAAATTTTAAGCTCACAAGAGGCCCCGAATCCAATACTTTTATACAAGTGTCATTTGGTCATTATGATGTTAAATAGAGAGCTTATTTTTACTATTTTTTTCCTTTTTTTTATGTCAGGTCCATCCCTAATTGGTTTTTGTCCTATTCTAGATTTTTTTTTAAATTTCACCCACTAGTTTACATGTGAAACTTTAGGTTAATGATCTCTTTTTTTGGGTTTGAGACAATGAGACGTTGATGTTTTGGAGTATGTTCAACCATATGATAGCATGATATATTATCAAATTCCTTTTCGTTCGAGAATAGAGGTTGATTTTTATTTCGGTGAAATCGACCTACCAAATGGTTTGATTTTCGGAGTATTTTCTTCTTTGTATATGCTTGCACTTAATTGGGTAGGTGATCATAAAATTAAAATACGACCAAGTCAAAAGTAAAAGATATAAAAGAATTTAAAAAGAAATAACTAGCATTGCTCCCATAAGCTTGACTCAATTAATTATTGACTCAATTAATTAAAAGCTAGTAAATTTGGAGCAAGAAATAATTAGCTGCTAACCAATAGTTACTTTACATGATTGGAGTGTTTGGAGGACTCTTCAAAAATCAATATTCCTATTTGCAGACAAATACTGAGTCTTCGAGTATTTGTATATTTTTATATCTTAATTTCATATACTATAGATGCATTCTACTTGTAATATTGGAATATATATCATATATGTAACATATTTAATTTTTTTAGCACGTGACGACGAAATTCATAAGGTTAAACATGTGATGCGACTGATCGAGCTGGCCTAATTTATATATATCCACCACTACTTAAACTATATACATATGTTGCACAATAAGTGTTGTTGATATTTAATTCACGTTAATATAACATTTTCTTCTCTCTCATAAATTGTGATCGAAACCATCCAATTTATAAATCATAATATCAAATTTATAACTTCATTTATTATCTTTATTCTTCCTTTGAACTTAAAAAGAAAATAATAAAACTTTAATATTATATACTTCCTCATATATTTTTAGATGTCATATTGACACTTTTTTTTAAAAAATAAATAAATAATCTAGTTCATAATTTGATAGTAAATTATCATTGTAAATAGTAAGGTTATGAAGTAAATTTATTTTTACTTTTAGTATGTTAGATTTGAAAGCTTCGCACACTTATAAAAGTCGAATGGAGTACTTTGTAATTTGAAGATGACAAAAAGTTAAGTAGGGTGTTAGTTAGGATCGACCCTACCAAAGGTCAGGTCATCTCGCGGTTCGAGCAGGCCAAGACTTCTCTAATATGATCCGGCCTATAAATAATGTCATTGTATCATTTGCTGTGACTAAATATATCACTTGTCCTCAATAAGTGTATCATTGCTCTTAATAAATGCATCATATGCTCTAAATAAAATGTGTCCTAGTATCTAGGGTGGTGCATTGTAATTACAGAACCCGAAAACCAAATCAAATACAAATTTTTGGAATCGACCTAAAATCAAATCGAGAAAATCGACCAATTTCGAGAACCAACGAATTATATTATATATATTCATTTTATATATGTACATTAATTAATAATATATATATATATATATATATATATATATATATATATATATTTGTTTGATTCGATTCAAACCTAATCTAAAATCGAGAATCAAATTAAAACGGACATTATTAAAAATTTGAACCAAGAGATAAGCGATATTCTTAAAAGCTTAATCGAACCAATAAAAACTATCGGTTCGGTTGGTTTTTGCACAGGTTAGATCGCACACCCTAATTGTATCATTTGTTTTGAATAATCTCATCATTGTATTACTTCGTATGAGTAAATTTATCTTCTTCCACATTAGTGTGATTATTCCATGCATGCCATGGTTCCAATGCATATTTTTTGATTCCAACACAACCTTCTCCATTTTTCATACAATTTCCATGACCAACTTATTTGATTTCGTACATAAACGTAATATAACATCAATAATATGAATTTTCTTTGCAATTTTCATACAATTTCCATGACCAAATTATTGTCGACATGATTAAATTTATCTTCTTCCACATTAGTGTTATGTCCGCAACAATTTGACTAAGGATGAAATCCTGTGAAAAATTGCCAAAAAAAAAAAAACCATGTTATTTGTGTCACATTCTTAAATTCATATCTGAACAGAAAATTGTTATAGTATCTCATTCTCATTCCAACAATGAATTAGAGGGTGTTTGGTGAAACATAAGTTCCCCAAAACAACTTATAATTTGTTTTAAAAAAAAAAAGTTTATAAAATTGCTTTTGGGAGCTTATGTTCTCACCAAACACCCTCTTAATGCAACCTGTAATTATTCCATGCATGACATGGTTCCAATGCATATTTTTTAATTCCAACACAACCTTCTCCACTTTCAACGAATTAATTAATGCAACCTATAATTATTCCATGCATGCAACGGTTCCAATGTATGTTTTTTAATTCCAATACTAATACAACCAGTAATAAAATATGCAATTAATGAGCCAACATATAACCACACGCGTGCAAAAATATTTTTTAATTCCAAGACAACCTTCTCCACTTTCAATTGACGCATGCAAAAAAAATTTCAAATGAAATTGTTTGAAGAGAAAAGAGGATTATCTAGGTGAACCTGTATAAGGACCACACAATGGATGTTGACATTATTATTTTACAGTTTTATAGGCCAACTAATGAGTCTATTCATCTCCTTCACAATCTAGCCTATAAATAATAACTATGTCTTCACAAGTTTTTCACTTCATACTTTCATATTTTAGTAGTTCAATTTTTATACTTTAACTACGTATTTCCATATTTCTACGATTAGTAAGTTATACATTTAGCTTTTAAATGTTTATAAGTTCATAAGTTCATTGTTTATATTACAGAAATCATTCAATGTTGCTAAGATTGCAATATACTTGAAGATGATGAAGATAACCAAGTCTATAACACTTGGAAAGTAAAGCAGAACGTTTCAGAGAAGTGAATGTAAGTTTCCTTGGGATTGTCACTCTTTACTCCTTAGACATTTTAAGTTCTAGGATATAAGCATAACGTTTTCTCCGAATATAAAATATAGGTCGGCGTGGGAACAGAGAATTTTTAAATCACAATTTCAATTTAGATTTGTTTTAACTCATCCCAAAATAAACAAGATATTAACTCAAAAACCGAATCTTTGAGGGATTTGTCGATGGTGGGGGATCTGGGTCTGTGAGGAGAGGTAGAGGAAGGTGAAGAGGAGGAGAGAGGTGGAAACGAAGAGGAGGAGGTTTTTGGGGGTCGGGATTTTGGTGTACTGGCTTCGTCTCCACGCATTCGCCATCAATCTCTACAAATTTACAAGCTGGATCTGCGGGGAAGAGTGAGACTGAGCACAATCAAACTGGACATTACTTACTACACTAATATCCTAATATTAATTCAATAAATAAAATGTAGTCAATCTAGAGTAGTTTCCGCATTCGAGATTGTTCCACTCAACAATTTTATACTCTGTATTCCAATTAATATTCATAGAGGGTTAGCTCATCAACAATTTCTACTTTAATAGTTTGATTGTAAATTAGTAAATATTAATATCATAAAGTGTTATCATCTCAAAAATAAAATAAGCCGTTGTTGGTTATTAAAAAATTAAAACTATATATTTATTATATAACGTATATATACATATTTAGTGTATTCGTTGTTGGTTATTATAAAATTACTAGAACTTACTATCATTTAATATATATTTGTACAGAAATAAGTTATGAGAAAATCCACTGTAATATTGTTGGAAAAAGGTGTACAGAACTAGTACAGAACTTGCCGGGCGTATTACAACTTAAAACAGAAAAATAGAAGATCAAAACTAACAATGAATTAAAACAAGAAAATACAATCGAAACTGGAAAACAAAACCGTAAACAGATGCCGAGTCGAGGAGGCCTCTTTCCGCAAGACGAGATACGCCCCGGTAGTGCTCTCGGATCTGGCGTATCGTCCCCAAAGATGAAACGGCAGCGTCTCGTAGGTGGCGAGATCGCAGACCAACGAGCTCCCGTGACCGGACGGAGGCGGGCGAGCTCAGACGAAAGTATGTATGCATGGAGTGCTCTAAAGTATCTTTGGAATGCTTTTGCGGTAGGTGGCTTATCTTTGGGAGACATGTCCTATTTATAGGCGTCGTCCCCTCATGGGGAAAGCATCTTTGAGTCAACACCGCATTGATGTCGGGTGTTACGGAGTTATTCCCCTATTGAGTGCGGCGGTTTCGGAGACAACGTGGGCACGTTTCCGCAGAGCCATCATGTCGGGCGTTACCGACGGTTACGACGAATCTGGACAACGCGTGCGTCGGGTTCATTGGACGTATCCGGACGTCTCTTCAAGTGCAAGCAGCCCAACGGATTGGGCACGCGAGTTGGGCCCGGACCAACTCCATCGCACAGCGAGCCCAACGGATTGGGCTACACGAATTGGGCCCGGACCAACTTCATCTTTGGGCTCGATCAAACGTTGATCCAAAATATAAGGACAATGGGCCACGAACCGTGCCCACGAATCGTGCCCACGAACAGCCCAAAGAACGGCCCAAAGACCACCCAGACCAATTGCCAAGATCCAAGATCCAAGATCCACGATCCACGATCCACGATCCACGGACCACGGACCACGGAACCGAACCGAATCGAACCGGGCGGAGCCGAGCCGAGCCGAGCCGGGCCGGGCCGGGCCGGCCGGCGGGGCGGCGGCGGCGGCGGCGGCGTGTGGCGTGGGCTTTCCAGCCCATCACTTGTGCACATAATTATACTAAGTGTTCAATGAACCACTTATATAGACAATTAATGAAGGTACATTAATCAATGTGGGATAAGGATTAATTAATCCATGCTTATCCCCTTAAGCACAAAACTCCATGTTTAAGTGACCAACTTTGATCCATTATTTCTCACTCACCGGAAATCGGATTTGAGAATGTGAATACACCACGATCATCTACTCAAAACGTAGATCGATCCTATGCCATTTAATTTCACAAAATTAAATGTTACGTCACTCAAAATCTTGGTCAAAGTAGCTTCGGCAACTCGACCATATATATAATATATATATATATACGCATGATTTCCAACAATCCCCACATGAGTGGAAATAGCCATATGCATGTATGCGAGACACATTTCGATCCTCAAGAGATGTTAAAATATTTGGACAGTGGTTTATGACCTTGAACCTTCCATAGTTAGTACCATCGAGTACACAGGCGGATTAGTGGACACGATGCCTTGAACTATTCCCCCACAACGTGCACTGAGACAATGGTATTAACACTTTAACACCTCAACCTCATCCGTTCTCACGTTTGATTCCATTTGGCCATGGACATCCACTTTAGATTCATAAGTGTTTTGTTTGAAGCGGCCCCACTTTGCACTTACATAGGTGATTCTTTACCGAGTATCTTGCCATACTCTTAGGAATCATTAAGAGTCAACGACTCAACCTCACCACTAGGCAAGTTTTTCAACACTCGTTTGCTTTCTAGGAAGCAGACTAACGAGTGTTTATACACGAACTCATATAGCTTAGTTCTCCCATTGAACCAAGTTCTTGGGATCTCCAGTCATCATGGTTGGGTTACCACTATGATTGTTCTTAAGATGTGGATTTTAGTCCCATTCCCTCTAGCAATTTGATCATTTGATCTCGGTTCAACCCTTTGGTTAAGCGGATCGCGGATTATCTATTGACTTGACATAGTCGATTGATATAACCCCGCGAGATCAAATGCCACACAGATTATGTCGCCGACGTATATGTCGAGACTTACCATTATACAAACCACTTTTCGCCTTCCAATAGGCGCTTGGCTATCACGTTGAATCATCACCGGTGGCGCGGGTTTAGACCAACATGGAATATCTTCCAAAAAATTACGGAGCCACTCGGCTTCCTCACCAGCTTTATCCAAAGCTATGAATTCTGATTCCATGGTGGATCGGGCTATACACGTCTGTTTCGTGGATCTCCAAGAAACAGCACCTCCCCCAATCGTGAACACGTACCCACTTGTAGAAAGTGAATCTTTCGTGTCAGATATCCAATTGGCATCACAGTACCCTTCAAGTACCGGGGGATATCTCGTGAAATGCAACCCATGATTTTGAGTATACTTCAAGTACCTCAAAACTCTCACTAAAGCCTTCCAATGCTCCTTGCTTGGATTGCTCGTGTAACGACTCAATTTGTTCACGGCGCAAGCTATGTCGGGTCGGGTGCAATTTGTAAGATACATCAAACACCCGATGACCTTAGCATAGTCTTCTTGCCCAACAGGTTCACCCCTGTTCTTACTCAAGTGAACATTGAGCTCCAATGGGGTCTTAGCAGGTAAACTATCAAACGCGTTGAATTTCTTAAGCACTTTCTCGACGTAGTGAGATTGTGTCAAGACAATTCCGTCGATCTTCTTATAATCTTGATTCCAAGAATCACATCGCCTAATCCCATGTCCTTCATGTCAAAATTTCTATTTAACATGCGCTTTGTGTCATTAATGACTTGAGTATTGCTACCATGATCAACATGTCATCTACATACGGACACACTATAACATAACCATTATCGGTGTTCTTAACGTAGACACATTTGTCACACTCGTTGATTTTGAAACCATTTGCCAACATTACATTGTCAAATTTCAGTGCCATTCAACGGCGCTTGTTTCAAACCATATAGAGACTTCACGAGTTTGCATACCTTACCCTCTTGACCGGTACTACAAACCCTTGGGTTGCTCTATATATACCTCATCCTCGAGGTCACCATTCAAAATGCGTCTTAACGTCCATTTGATGAATCTCAAGATTGTGCAAAGCAAAGAATTGCGAAGCACCCTAATAGGCGTAATCCTCGTCACGGTGAATAGGTATCGAAGAAATCGTATCCTCTCTTTGTTTAAACCCTTTGACAACCAAACGGGCCTTATACTTTTCAATTGATCCATCGCTTTGTACTTTCTTTTAAGGATCCATTTGCATCCTAGGGCTTACAACCTTCGGCAAATCAACCAACACCCAAGTGTGGTTTTGCGAATGGAATCAATTCGCTTTGAACAACCTCTCGCCGAGCATCCCGTCGACCGAGCATAGGCTACTTTGATCGAAGTTGGTTCTTCGTCAACATGAACGCAATATAGTCGGGACCAAAATTCTTTGGCGTTCGACTCTCTCGCCACGTCTCGGTTCCGACCCCTCGGATCGGACCTCGATCGCTTATGCGATATCGGTTCTTTCTCCAAAGGTTTAGAACTCGAAGCTTCACCATCGACTCTATTGCTAGGCGGCTTCATTTTATCCTTGTCTTTCTGAGGATAAACACTTTCAAAGAATATAGCATTCCTTGATTCAATCGTCGTCCCCACGATCATATCGTACCTCGACACGTGGATCGAAACGATAAGCGCCGCTGTTGGTGCATACCCAATAAAGATACAATCGATCGTTGTTTTAGGTCCAATTGTAACTTGTTTAGGAAGAGCACCTCAACCTTCGCCAAACACCCCACACTTTGAGATATTTGCACGATGGCTTTCTTCCTTTCCACAACTCGTGAGAGTGACATCCTTACCTTTGAGTGGAATCTTGTTCAAGATGTAGTTGGGTGTCAAACGACTTCCCCACAAGTTCGGGGTAACACGAACTAATCAACAAAGCATTCATCATCTCCTTAAGTGTTCGATTTTACGTTCAAGAGCGCCATTAGGCGGGGTGAATAAGGAGCGTCGTTTGATGTATTATACCACTTTCGTTGCATAATGCCTCAAGCGGAGCTACATATTCTCCCTCTATCACCGAGCAGTCTTAATTCGACGACAATTGATTCTCGGCTTCGTTCTTCAAGTTTTAAAAGCTTCAATAGCACCGTCTTTACTTCTTAGAAGGTAAAGATAACAATATCTTGTCTGATCATCAATAAACGTGATGAAGTACTTTTACCACCTCTAGTTTGTACAAACTTTAAATCACACACATCGGTGTGAATAAGTTCTAGAGGCTTAGTGCTCTGTTCTACCGAATGAAACGGTAACTTAGCTTATTTGGCTTCCACACAAACCTCACATTTCGTTTGTGTATTAACTTCATTTAACTTTAGTAAATCTAAATTTACTAATCTTTTATTGCATTTAGATTAACATGTCCTAATCTACAATGCCATAAATCGAGCACTCGATCAGTAAGAGGAAGTAGATGCATTTTTATTCATAGCAATCTTGGGTACACTACATGACCATTACATTCAATTTGAAAAGACCCCGGTGAGATAACCCCTACCAAGGAACTTTCCAAACTTAGTCAAGACAAACTTGTCCGACTCAAAACTAGTCTAAACCCTTATTAACTAGAATGAGGCCCGACACTAAATTCTTGCGATATGCGGGACATGCAAAGACATCCTTCAGGTGATCTCAATGCCGGACGACATCTTGAGCACCACATCACCAACTCCGCAACCTCGGATGACTTGGTTCCCATGTTGAGCTTCCTCCCTCAACAGCTTGTAGGTGGAGAAACGCATCTTTTCGGCGCATACGTGCATGATTGCGCCGATGTCGATGAACCATCCACCTTGATTCTCGACGTGGTTGACTTCTTCGGTCACCACAGCAGCCAAGTCATCCTTGTCCCATTTGTCGAAGTCCTTCTCGACAACGTTGGTAACTTGCTTAGCCTTCTTCTTCAGTCGACTAGCCCTACTCGTGTGGCCATGCTTGCCACAATTATGCGATCCCGTCAAACTTACGGAAACCACCTTCCTTCGCTTTATCTTTGACATTGGGACGAACACGTTTGTTGGAGGACCGCCTCCAACGGGTTGGCTCTAGCATCGATCAAGCCTTTCCCTTTTAGTTCTAGCTTCTTCACGTCAGACTCGATGCGCAGTCTGACGATCAAGTCTTCAAGTGTCATATCCTTTCGCTTGTGCTTAAGGTAGACCTTGAAGTCTCTCCACCCCGGGGGTAACTTCTCAATCAGCATAGCGACAAAGCCGTCCAAAGCGGTGTGTCCTTCGACGAACCTCGTGCACAATGAGTTGAAACTCTTGCACTTGGTCCATGATCGGTCGGAATCGACCATCTTGTAGTCCAAATATTTGGCTACAATGAACTTCTTTTGCACTGCATCATCACTACGGTGCTTCTTTTCTAACGCATCCCACATTTTGGATGTCGTTACAACAAACATAAACACTATACAAGCTATCTTCTAAACTACCAAGTATAAAATTTTTACAAAGGTAGTCGCCGCGGCGCCGATTGTCATATCTTTGCTCGGACGTGAAAGTCCACTACCCGACCGAACGGCGGGCTCATCTTCCACCAAGAAGTTGGCGAAGCCCAACGTCGTGAGGTAGAACAACATCTTTCTGCCATCTCAAGTCGGATCCTCCAAACTTGGTGGCTTCTCGACGGCATCATCATTGCGGTATGAGCGGCGGCGAGATCGATCCATGACCGGATCCACGGTGTTAGATCCCATGGATCCAGCAATCGACCAGCTGAAAAGTGCGATCGTCGAACGAAGGAACCACTAAAAGTGGAACCAATTGTTGAACCACTAAAAGTGGAACCAACGATCGACCCAAAGGGTCCCATGGTTGACCCAAGGCATCGAACCAAACATGACCGAAGCCATTGTGCGAAATTGGCGGCGGCAGAGCGGCGGCAAAGGGCGGCGGCGGCGGCGGCGGCAAGTGAGGCGGTCGGTGGCGGTGCGGTCGACATCTCCAAGCAAAGGTATTATGTTTGAACGTTTTAAGTCAATTTTAAGTCCGACTCTTCGTGGCAAGTATTATCTCGTCTTGCGATTGTTGGAAAGCGTTGTACATAAGCGATGCAGAACTTGCGGGCGGCGACACAACTTAAAGCAGAAAATAGAAGATCAAAACTAACAATGAATTAAAACAAGAAAATACAATGGCTGGAAAACAAAACCGTAAGCGGATGCCGAGTCGAGGAGGCCTCTTTCCAGAAGACGAGATACGCCCGGTAGTGCTCTCGGATCCGCGTATCGTCCCAAAGATGAAACAGCGGCGTCGTAGGTGGCGACCACCGCAGACCAACGAGCTCCGTGAACCGGACGGGCGAGGCGAGCGAGAGCGATGAAAGTATGTATGCGAGGAGTGCTCTAAAGTATCTTTGGAATGCTTTTGCGATGAGGTGGCTTATCTTTGGGAGACATGTCCTATTTATAGGCGTCGTCCCCTCATGGGAAGCATCTTTGAGTCAACACCGCATTGATGTCGGGTGTTACGGAGTTATGTCCCTATCGAGCGCGTGGCGGTTTCGGAGACAACGTGGGCACGTTTCCGCAGAGCCATCATGTCGGGCGTTACCGGCGGTTACGACGAATACGGACAACGCGTGCGTCCGGGTTCATTGGACGTATCCGGACGTCTCTTCAAGTGCACAAAGCAGCCCAACGGATTGGGCACACGAGTTGAGCCCGGACGACTCCATCGCAGCGAGCCCAACGGATTGGGCTACACGACTGGGCCCGGACCAACTTCATCTTTGGGCTCGATCAAGCGTTGATCCAAAATATAAGGACACAGCCCACGAACCGGGCCCACGAATCGGGCCCACGAGCAGGCCCAAAGAACGTTTCAAAGACCAATTGCGAGATCCGAGATCCAAGATCCAAGATCCACGATCCACGATCCACGATCCACGGACCACGGACCACGGAACCGAACCGAACGGAACCGAGCCGAGCCGGAGCGGAGCCGGGCGGGCGGGCGCCGGCGGGCACGGGCCGGGCCGGGCGGCGGCGGCGGCGGCGGCGGCGGCGTGTGGCGTGGGCTCGACCCGTCACTTGTGCACATAATTATACTAAGTGTTCAATGAACCACTTATATAAACAATTAATGAAGGTACATTAATCAATGTGGGATAAGGATTAATTAATCCATGCTTATCCCTAAGCACAAAACTCCATGTTTAAGTGACCAACTTTGATCCATTATTTCTCACCTCCGGAAATCGGTTTGAGAATGTGAATACACCACGATCATCTACTCAAAGCGTAGATCGATCCTATGCCATTTAATTTCACAAAATTAAATGTTCGTCACTCAAAATCTTGGTCAAAGTAGCTTCACGGCAACTCGACCATATATATAATATATATATATATATATGATTTCAACAAATATTTTATATTTTGTTTAGATGCATTATAAAACAAAATAAAATCAAAAATATATATTTATTATATAAAGTATATATACATATTTAGTGTATTCATTGTTGGTTATTAAAAAATTAATACAGAAATAAGTTATGAGAAAATAAATTTTTACATGAGAGAATCTCAATGCTACGATATAATTTGAATACTATGAGTACAAAAATTGATAAATCAATTGTTCTTCCAGATGACATCCTCATTAAATATTCAGGATATCCTATTGCTGCTATTGTTGATGAGATTTATTCACCATCCAACAATTGCAATGATAATTCAACCTATTTACAAGAACGAGCTATTCTAGCACCCACACTTAATGTTGTTGAGTCCGTTAATCAATATATGGTCTCATTGAATAAATGTGAAGAGACAATATTTGAGCTCGGATAAGAGATGCACAATGATTGACTTCATATTTGTTACAAGACATACACACACCGAGTTCTTAAATAGTCTTAAATGTTACGGTGTCCCTAATCATGAACTATATTTGAAAGTTAGAACTCGGTCATGCTTTTGAGGAATATAGATCATGCAAATGGTTTGTGCAATGGCACTATCTTTGGTTATTACGAGACTTGGGAGCCACGTGTTGGAAGCAAAGTTATAAGCGATCAAAATACTCGAAACAAAGTTCTCATTCCAAGAATATCATTGATACCATCAGATCCAAGACTATCATTCAAATTTCAGAGAAAACAATTTCCTGTCATTGTATCTTATGCAATGACAATAAACAAAAGTCAAGGTCAATCATTGTCCCGTGTTGGATTATTTTTGAAAAAATCATTTTTTAGTCATAATCAATTGTATGTAGCAATTTCACGAGTCACAAATCGTAAAGGTTTGAGAATTTTGGTTTGTGAAAACGATGGTGACCATAAAAAAACTACTACTACAAATATTGTATATAAAGAAGTTTGCTTTTGATTGTACTATTTTGTCTATTCATAAACAACATTTCAAATATATTTAATTTTCTTTTATTTAACTTTTTTATTGTATTTGAACTTATAATCTTAAAATATAAAAGTATATGCTTAAGACAAACAATTATATAACAAATTAAAAAATTTATAAATATTAAAGTAATTTATCCATTTCATGTGTACATTGTTTTTAAAAAACTCGCTAACATACTTATAAAATATATAACGTTATAAGATATTGTGTAGCTCCTCAATGTTATTGTATTTCAGTTTTCTAAAATTATTCAATTTGAAATGATAACACCTCTATGATATTAATATTTACTAATTTTAATATAATTATTTAATAATAAATTTTTTAGATAAAAATAAAATTACTCCCGTGCATCGCACGGGCGCAACACTAGTTTACAATAATGGTGTTATGAGAGTGCGCTTCTCCTAAGATTCCTATCGTATAAAAATTTATAAAATACTTAAGTAGACTAAACATAAGTAGGCAGTGCTCACATAATGGCGTGCGTCATTTTTTAAACAAATACATGTATATGTTATGTTGTCTATGTCCATCAAACAACAATGGTAGAGCTCAGTTTTTTGCTTGGGGTTTTAGGTACCAACCGAATTTCTCACTATTAACCGAACTCAAATCTTGTATTAATTTCCCCCTCTTTTTTCTTTTTTCAGGTAATATCTCCGCATTTCTAATACTGCTATCGCCCATGTACGATTCTTTTTCAATCTCTTATTTGATATCATAGTTAACAGAAGATAGAAATATATTTTGAAATGAACGGTTGGTTGCAGAGGTACTTTCTCGAGGATAGTGAAGAAGCGATCGACGGAAGATTTCTCGGGCTTCCCATACATATGTATGGTGTCGAATGCATCGCTATGGACTTACTATGGAATCATCAAACCAGATGCATTGCTTATTGCTACCGTCAATGGATCTGGCATCATTATCTCCACCGTCTATCTCTCTCTCTATCTCCTATTTGCTCCTCCTAAAACCAGGGTAACTTCAAATTTGTTATTCTGGATTTGGTGTGTGTGTGTGTGTGTGTGTGTGGTGAGGACTGCGGATCTAAGGAGGAAAGACGAAGATAGGGTTCTTTTTTTCTGAGTTTTGGGCAGTAACTGTTTGATGAAATGCTTAGCTGAAAAGAGAATTACATTTCACGCACACGTATGTGAAGATATATTTTAATTGTATATATAATACGAGTGGTTTTCGGGTGTCGGTTTCAGATTTGGACGGCGGCGGTAGCGGCGGTTATGGATGTAGGGTTTGTGGTGGCAGCGATATGGGTGAGCAACAGGGAATTGGAGGGAGAAGCAAGCATCGATTTTACAGGGTTTATGTGTGCATGTTTCAACCTTCTTCGTTACGCTTCCCCTTTGTCTATCATGGTAAGAAATTAGCTACCATTCATATATTACTTTTTTTTCTGTGTGCATAAATTAGACTAACTTTTTGCTAAATTTATACAACTCGAAAATAGGTAGCTTTATTTTTATGTTTTTAGTGAAGACGTTGGGTAGTTCATCTTTCTTATCCAAAAAGGGGAAGTTTCCCTCGGGAGTTCCACACCAGAGTCCTATAAGAATGTGGAAAGAATATGAGAGGTTAAATCATGGTGAGTATCTAGGAGGACCTTTGTATAGTACCCACAATGAGTCAACTTTAAAGAAAATGAAATCTCATACTACGGCTGCTAAAATTCAATATTTGGTCATTTTTCCAAATCTGGCTCTTAATTAACTAAATTAAGTTTTTGGAAACCATGGTTCATCTTTCTTTATTTTTGTTTGGAGGGACTAGGTGGAATGAAAGATAAATTTTTTATTCTTCATATATCTTTTTCTCTTCTAATGAGGACATATACCTTAGTTTTCAAAGAGAAGACGACAAATTTTGAGTATTTTGTGAAGACAGAGATGAACTATAGAAAAGTATATCGTGCCATAATTTTTAATAGAGCTAAAATGTAAGACTTTGTTTGCTTGATTGCTTTTATTACTCTCCTCCGTAAGGTAGACCTTTGTTAAATAATTAATAATTCTAAAATAATCATGTGCTAGTAAAACCTCAACAAACAAAATAAAGGTATTCCATCTGTTCCACCCAAGACGGTCTATTTTTTTCGACACGGTTATTTAGGATAAGAGTATAAATTGATTAAGGCAATAAAAAAATAGATAGGTCCCACAACTTTTGAAGAGATAATTATTTCCTAAAAATGAAACAGATCATTTTGGATGGAACCGTCCAAAAAAAAAAATACATGTCATTTTGAGTGGGACTGAGTGAGTATATTTTTTGACTGAACTTGATCATTTTCTATACCTAACTATTTCGGTTACCTTTTTAGATATCAACAAAATTTTCCATGTGATACTAGTATATGATAACTTTAGTCTCTAGGTATACTCTTTTCTAATAAAGTTGTATGGAATATATGGGCCAGACCTAATTCAAGACACATATCTTGGACCAATATTTGATTATACTAGTTCAAGTTTCAGGCCTTTTTAGATCTGATAGATTGGTCATTGCATTTATAGGCTGTCCCATTAATCGATTAACTTGTCATATATTTATGGGTAATTTTATTTATAGCTCTCAATGTTCTCCTCATGGCACCAATAATTAGCTAAAATTAATATTTACTGGGCATTTTTGCCCATAATTCATTGAAAATTCATCCCCAAATTAAAAATATTTTTTTTGAGGCGACCAAATTAAAAATATTGAGAAAAAGAAGAATCGAAGTATATGATATTTTAAGTGTGAGATTGATAGTTCTAATCAGTCGTGTCTTCAATTGATAATTTTTATTTACCCGATCCTACATTGATAATCATTTTTGGGTCATAAATTGATAAAACTCCCGACTTATTAGTTTTTCTTAACAATTTTTCAGAAAAAAGTGGTGATAACAAAGAGTGTAGAATACATGCCACTCTTGCTCTCACTTTGCCTCTGCGTCAACGGCCTCACATGGGCCGTTTACGCGATGTTGGTTCGTGACATTTTTCTCCTAGTAAGTCTCCTATTTATTTTAGTTTATTTTACATTGCCCTATCAAATTAATTTCAATATAATGTCATTCCATATTAGTTAGAATTTCATACCTAAATTAACTATCAGATCAAATTCTATGACATAAAATTTTGAGGACTCAACAAACTTCGCAAATTGTATGCATTCTCTAGATGCAAATTATGATTAAAACATAATATGTTTTATATAAATGAAGGTACCGCATAGCATGGGTTTTACTCGAGTATCACAGTTAGTACTCTATGCTATGTATAGAAAAGCAAAGTCATAAATTGTGCAATTGGCGATTTGGAAGAGAGATGTGAACATCAGCAACAACTCCTCATTCCATCTCACAATTAATTATTCGTTATGAAACACATATTTAGAGAATATATATGTGGCATTTTTCTTTAATAACGAGGAAATTCATAATATTATCGAGTTGTGCATTTGGTCAATTTGCTCATGTAAAATAGGCTACAAACTACACTTTGAGCGTTTAGGAGATATTGTAGAAATGTTACTTTTGTCATCACAGACGGTCCGATGGTTAAGGTGAATTCCTATGGTCGAGAGATTACAGGTTCGAATCCCACCAAACTCATCTATAGGTTTGAGTCTGTCACACTTGGTTTTCCAAGTGTGGTTTACCTGTCCTGTGTGGTTTGTAGGCATATTGTACATAAAAGTGGGGTTTACTTAGTACATACTGTAGATAACGGTTGCGTGTTTCATGATACAAAAAAAATTACTTTTAGACAGTTTTTACATTACTTTTTGCTTTCGTAATTAACGTTTCAACCAATGTCTTCTATATGACAATATATTGTCAATATACTCTCTCTATTTTCTAAGTGTCTCTATCCCTAAAATTACATATATTTAATTACCATGATAAATACATAAATCAAATTTCAAAAATATTAAATAAATGTAAGATTAAGTGATAAGTACGATTAATTAATACAATTTAAGTTCTTTATAAAAACTTACGTTATATAATTCTGGATCGATATCCTTATCCTAAAAAAGGTTTAAGATACGCCAAAGAAGTAACTTGTTTGACATTTAATTTAAGATTAAGTGATAAGTACGATTAATTAATACAATTTAAGTTCTTTATAAAAACTTACGTTGTATAATTCTGGATCTATATCCTTATCCTAAAAAAGGTTTAAGATACGCCAAAGAAGTAACTTGTTTGACATTTAATTTTATGTTTTAGATCAAGTCTCAACATAGAGCAAGTTAAATATCATAATATGTTTGATTTATTTATTCAAAAAGAAATGGTTTGTTTTGTGAAGGAAGTTAGATGCAAATTGGGCACATTAATTATATGTTCAATAATATTAATTAATCAATTAATGAAATGTAGGACTTAATAACAAATGTTCCGATAAAGAATTGATAGGAAAATCGAAGTTCTGTCATAATCCAACATGGTATAGGTGTCTATCTAAAAAACAAAATACTATATATAGCGAAGGAGACACATTTATTTGCATATTTGAAAAAAATAAAAATACAAAGATCTAAATAAGTATTTTGCCCTTCAATTATCGGTCTTTTTCGTTTCGTCTCACACCGCACATTACCCAAGAAATAACGCCTTTTTAGGTGCATATCTATATGTTAACACAATAAGTATTATTTATAAGGACTAGGACATTGGAGCAAAAAATAAAAGTCAAACAGTGAACGAATAGGATCATTTATGATATTCCATCTTTCTCATCCAAGATGGTCTATTTCTAATCGATACGATTATTTAAGAGAGAGTATAAAGTGATTAAAGTGATAAAAAGTAAGTAGTTTCCATAATTTTTGAAGAGATATTTATTTCTTAAAAATGAACAAATCATCTTGAATGAAACAGTCAAAAAATAAATACAAGTCATCTTGCGTTGAACGAAAAGAATAATAAGTAAGACGCCATGCACCTAGAAAGGCCTACCCTATATAATGCAATCTACCCTAAGTAAACTTTTAAATACTCCCAATATAGGCGTCTAATCGCCCTTTTACGGACCCAAACAAATCATAATAATAACATCTTCACTGTATTTGATTTTAAATATTACATTGACCTAGATTAATATATGTAGGCTAAAATACTAGCATTAAACATGGGCACAATAAAATTTAGTAAGCTTGGTCTTCCTAAATGTACTCTATTTTCGTGAGACATTCATTTAATATTGGATTAAAATCTTGAGTGATGCTATTTGGTCATAATGTGGTCATCCATAATCAGCTTTATTGAATGAAAAAATCGTTTATTTAATATTTGATCTATTAAAAAATTGGTTTTACATTAAAACTATCTTATGAAATTATAATTTCGCCCCTATTGAATGAAAAATTAAATTTAAAATTAATAAATTTAATACTTTTCAAAATAGGTGGGAAAATGTTATTTATGTAAAAATGATTAACACATTAATTTAATATTATTATTTTGTTAATTAATTATATTGATAATTAATAAAATATCCTTGGGTGGCCATTCATAATGTGGTCGCATAGCTTTATTGTAAAATCCTAGTCTACAATGTCTCATACTCTCGATAATGCTTCAGTAAAATCCAAACTTTTATTTTATTTTAATCTAACCTATGTCAAAATTTGTTTAGTAAAGCCTTTATATATTTTGGTACCTTAACATCACTTTGGTTGAGATTTGCAAAATACATGTAACTTGGGATACCTGTGCTATTCAGAATTGTTTTTAACATTTGGAATAACGTGAAATACGTCTTATACGGTTCATCGATTAGCTGTAATTTATGTTCAAATTTTAATTACACCACCAAAGTTATAATGCCTTTGACCGGGCCGCACCAAAAACGACCCAATTGTTTTATGGCCGTACGATGAGTTAGTATTAATACGATCTCATCTTTTATAATAAATGTTACTTCATTTCTTTTCGTGGCACGGTTATAGGAGTAAAAAGGGATATAAACTAGATAGAGTACACACATTTTGAATAAATAATTACTTTCTTTATCTCGATATTATTGGCTCATTATATATATATATATATATAGATTAAATAGAGTTATATTTTGTATGTAAAGTAATGTGTAGCACGAAATTCGAGATACTTTTTAGTGTAAAATTATTATTTTTTTTTGAACGGACCAACAATAACAGGACAGTCCAAAAAGGAAAACGAGCCAATAATAATGGGACGTATGAAGTACTTCTTAAAAAAATGAGTTAAGTTGGGTAGAACAATCTGAAAAGGAATACTAGCTAAATTCGATGGGACGAAAAAAGTACTTATAACCCTTTTCGATCTCCATTTCTAATTTCATTTTCTTAATTAGGTTTCCCGAAGTTAACTATCTCTAGCAAATATCGATCGTGATAATTATAGAATAGGATAATAAGAGTTGAAATGTGACAAATCGGGCAAATAGAACATATTCCGTCTGCCCCGCCGACCCCAATTTGTCTTTTATCACCTTTTCTAATAACCAAGAATCCAATCAAACTGCATGCACCTCAATATTTCATTTTTTTTTCCATTACGAATAATGTTTCATTTAGTGTGTTATTGTAGTTATATCTTTAAGATTCCGTACGAAATATTCAATAAATATAATATATTTTGATAAAATCGCAATATAAATTGAAATAACTGAATTTATTAGGGTAAATATAAGCTAATTTATAATAACCGTGAAGCAAATTGCAACTGAAAAAAATCTTGAAGCAAATTGTGTTTAGGACTTGGGATAGGTTGAAATTCGATCAACATGAATTACCAAGTCTTATTGATAAATATAACATAAAATATTTATATAGTAATATACTTGTCACAGCCCGCCAATCCAAAGTGCGGATTAGCAGGGACTGTTACCCGGAAAATGGGGATTAACGGGCTTAATGATAATTGAATACGAAATTGAATAGGAAATGACAACCAAACTCATAAGGCTTCAAACTATTAGAGATAAGCACACAACGTATTTCATACAAACTAGACCAACATATCCTTAACAAAAGAGTTCGACTGATCTGAAGGTAATATGCATCAATAATCAAAACATAACTGAATGTTTCAAGCAGTGGAAAACATGTGAATTCACATATGACGATATGAATTCAAAGCTATACTATATCAGCGACAAAAACACCGACTGCTCAACACTTCACCATCCCATCGCTCAACTCAGACATTTAAAACAAACATGCGGTAAGACAAGATTGCACTCGGTGGGCTCATGCCAAAACACTTTCTTTGAATTACGCGCCTCGGTAAAACACGAGGATTTTAGTTGAAATAACTCGTAAATACCAAAACACTTTATCATTTCTCAAAAAGATCGCCTGGCCAGACATTTTCTGGTATGTATGATCCATATCACTTCTGTAATAATTTCTCATGATTCTGATTACGCTGTAGAAGTAGGCCTCCTTCTGACGCCGCGTAACCGTCAAGATGTTGCTATCGGCACACAGTCACTTCTATGGTGTACACGTTAATCCAGGCTAGGAATTCTGCATCTAGCACAAGATCCGATAACGATTTTCTATAAAGTTGGGAGCGACCCAACAACTGTATCTCTTTCACAGTGGGCTTGCCCCAACTGCTTGATAGGATTCATACATAAAACATAAATACTTTGGGCAGGTAATTGAATAACATTTCATAATCATTTCTCAACTGAAAGCTTTATAAATAAATACTTTTCGAAGAAAGCATAATAAATAAATCAGTTCAAATAAAGCCCACCTCGTAACTATATATATGCTTCTCAACGATTCTCTTTTACGTCAACCGCTCAAGTCCACGTCCCACCTTAACGTAACAAACTAATTTAGTACGTTGGTCATATCTTTCATGAACGTCAGAGTCTTAGCGAAATTCGATAATCATTCTAACCAACTGAGTACGTCATATACATCTTAGCGTATCTAATCAACGTTAATCGCATTCCTACTAGACGTATCACATCACGTTGATCACGTATTCTCGTATTTCATATATTTTGACTTTTTGGTCAATATTTTGACTTTTATTAAACATTTTGACTTTAATATATATATATATATATATATATATATATATATTTTAAAATTATATATATATATAAATTTCTTAATTAAATCGATTTTCAATTCTAATATCATAAGTCTCGATTTTTCACATTTTCCAATAATCATACTTAATAATACACATAAGTATGATTAAATTTACACGTAGCACTTTATTTTCAACCTTACGTCACCTAATAAATTATTCCGACGTAAACATAGTATTTCATGTTCTAAAAATCACATAAAATCATAGTATGTCTAAAAACATTATTTTAGAACATATTATGTGATTATACCTTATAAAATAAATTTATAACATTAATATACATAACCCATAGTTTCGGTACTTATAGGTTAATTATGCAAAACTTGTGCATAAATTCTCATAAATTCACATAACACTCTATTTTAACATAGGATCAATAATATTAATTATATTGGTCATAGAAAAATTATACATCACTTAATTTTATTAAATTGTTTTCGGTATTTTCGAAAATCATAAAAAACATTTTTCAAAAATTCCAATTAAATCATATAACACATAATCACTACCATATATCATCACTATAACATAATTTTTATCAATTATGAACTATTCATTAAAATTCACTAGGGTTATGTTTCGAAAATTATGGTCAATTAATTTTCTAAAATTCCAATAAATTCATACAACACCATATTATGAATCTACATCATTAATATGCTATAATATCATTAAATCATGAATTATATCTCATTACAAAATTTTTCTCATAACTTTCGGTATTTATGAAAATATATGCTATAGTTTTCTAAAAATTTCACATAAAATCATATAAGCATATTTAATACCATAGATCATTATTTCATGCTCAAATCAACAATTAAAAATCATAATCATCAACATATGGTAACCTCATGTTTTCGGTCAACATATAAAATTTAATAACATGCTTAACTTTGTAATATAATCATAATATAAGCTTAAGGATATCATATAAACATGATTTCTAAACACTTAGCACATGAACCTAATTTTCAAAAATTTCAACATAATTAAACTAAGCTCATAACATAATATTTCATGGATGAAAATCAAAAATTCTAGCATATATATAAAGCTCGTAAGATTTCTAACATTTTAATCGGTGTCGATTTTAAACAATGAAGGTTTATTTGTTCTAAGATTGGGATTAAACTTGAAGGATGCTCTCTATTTTTTTCTCACAAATTTTCGGTGGTTTGGGGTTCCAAATGGGAGCAATGTTTGATCCCATCCCCTATTTATAGAATTAATCCACTTGTGTATAATAATTACATAAAATGATGATAATATCCTACTTTAATTTTGTCCAATATTTCGGCCACCACTTGATACAAGTGGACAAAATTTTATCTTATCACTTAACACTTTATTATGACATCTTATCCCTTAATAATTACATTGGATCATACTTATCATTAAATAAAGAAATTACAACATTATAGTATATATGTATAGTTTTCGGCCCTTCCTTAAACCTTAGGATAAAATTTTATTTTTTTCCTATCATATACTATATTATTATTATATAATAAAGTCATGTTTGAAAAGTCAAATATTTCAACTATACAAGTGTCCCTATTATAAAGTTGAAAATTAATTCTTCCAACTTTATTTTTCAAAGATTTCGGCCCCCTTTATGTCACCACCTTAGGTTACTTGTTCAAATTGGATACTAACTCTACTTTACACCTAATAATATGATAAGATCATATCTTATCCTCACATAATTCAAAGCATGACATAAAACAATTTTATCACATAGAAATCATGAAATTTTTCGGCTCTTATGGCACAAGTGGCCTCCCACTTGTGCAAGTTGATGCTACACCTCATATTATCTCTAATAATATCATATTAATATAATAATTATGATACATCATCAATTGGATAAGAATTAAATTCAATTTCACACTTTAGAAACCCTAGTTTTCGAAAACTATGAGGATGGGTTCCAACATTTTAGTTTCTTGTATTAAATAGCTAATACATAGTTATGTGACATATTATAAGTCCTAGATGATGATTTAAATCATAGAAAAATATTTAAAACAATTTTAGACCACAAAACCCTAATTTCGAAAGTTAGGGTTTTCGAAATTGGCTAAATAGTTCAATTTTTATTCCTTAATTCTCTTGCATTATTTTGATGATAAATAATTATCTTATATCATAAAATAATCATAGGAATTTAAATAATATAATTCCATGATCATTGGACTAAGTTATCGAATCGTTTCTAAACGTAGACGTTTGAAACGTCTCAAAACGTTAATAGTTGATTCACCTCTAAAATGTTCAAAATAAATTTGGAATAACTTTATTCATTTCTATAATGATAGGGAATTCGAATTCTAAGCTTCAATGCTTAGAAATATCGTAAGACTTAACTGTCGAATTTTATCGACGTTAGAAACATACGTTCGAAGGAATATTAGAAACTATATTCCTTAATTCACTAAGCGTCAGTGAATATTATATATATATCATCAAATTATGCTTAATCAAAATTGAGCATTGACTAATTAAGATTTCAATTATCGAGGTTAAACCCTAAATTACGATTTATATTATCGTAATTAAGCGTTAAAACTGAATATTAGAAACTATATTCCTTAATTCACTAAGCGTAAGTGAATATTATATATATATCATCAAATTATGCTTAATCAAAATTGAGCATTGACTAATTAAGATTTCAATTATCAAGGTTAAACCCTAAATTACGATTTATATTATCGTAATTAAGCGTAAAAACAGCGGGATATTACATTCTACCCCCCTTAAAATAAATTTCGTCCCGAAATTTGCATACCTTGGAAAAGTTCGGTATCGTTCTTTCATGGCGTCCTCGAGTTCCCACGTGGCCTCTTCTTCGTCCATGGTGTTTCCATGGACTTTCACTAATGATATTGATTTGTTCTCATTTGTTGAACCTTACGATCTAAGATAGCCGTAGGTTCTTCCACATAACTCATATCGGGGTTCAAAATTACATCATCATGATGGATTACATGCTTTGGATCATACACGTACTTTCTCAATTGCAACACGTGGAATACATTATGGACATTACCCAAACTTGGCGGAAGTGCCAATCTATAGGCTACAGGACCTATCCGTTCAAGGATCTCGTAAGGTCCTATGAAACGTGGTCTTAATTTGCCTTTCACCCCAAATCTTATAATCCCCTTTGATGGTGAAACTTTGAGGAAAACTTTATCGCCACATTCAAAATGTAGCTCAGATCTACGTGTATCGGCATAAGATTTTTGCCTATCCTGAGCTTCTTTTATTCTTTGTCTAATTTGACGAACAATCTCAATCATCTCTTCTACTGTGTCAGGCCCTAAAATTTTTCTTTCACCCACTTCATCCCAATAAAGCGGTGATCGACATTTCTTTCGATATAGGGCCTCATATGGGGCCATATCAATCGTTGCCTGATAGCTATTATTATAGGCGAACTCAATGAGTGGCAAAACATATTCCCAAGCTTCGCCTCTATCCAACACTACTGTTCGTAACATATCTTCAAGTGTTTGGATTGTCCTTTCGCATCATCCATCGATGCGTGGATGAAAAGCTGTGCTAAAATTCAGTTTCGTGCCCAATTCCTTTTGTAAGCTAGTCCAAAATCTCGAAGTAAACTTGGAATCTCTATCAGATGTGATAGTTTTCGGTACTCCATGTAGGCGTACAATTTCCTTCACATACAATTGGGCTAGTTTATCCGATCCATGGGTCGTTTTAATAGGCAGAAAATGAGCACATTTGGTAAGGCGATCCACTACTACCCATATAGCAGTGTTTCTCCTTTTTAACCTTGGTAAACCCGTTACAAAATCCATTGCTATATCATCCCACTTCCATTCGGGTATCTCCAAAGGTTGCAACTTCCCATAAGGCCGTTGGTGTAATGCCTTCACCTGTTGACAAGCGAGACAACGTTCAACGAAAGAGGCTATATCCCGCTTCATACCTTCCCACCGAAACCTTTCCTTTAAGTCTTGATACATTTTAGTACTGCCTGGGTGGGCGGTATAAGGAGTATCATGAGCTTCATTCATGATTTCGTTTCTCAGCTCATCATTGTTTGGGATGCATAATCTTTCCCTAAACAATATAGCGTTATCAGGTGCCTCATTAAAATCCTTTAGCCCTTATGTCCTTACTTTGGCTCTTATCTTTTCTAATTCCTCATCCTTTCTTTGACCATCTATTATTTTCTTTCTCAAATCAGACGTCAATGTGAGCGTAGCGACACGGCTCATGATCGTCTGTGGTTTTTCAACCATCTCTATTTTCATCCTCTTAAACTCTCTAATGAGTTTTCTTCTCTTGTGAAAAGACTTCCCAATTTGGGTTGATTCTTACGACTCGAGGCATCGGCTACCACATTTGCCTTGCAGGTGGTAATTTATACCGATCGTAATCTTTTACTAGTTCGAGCCATCTCCTTTGTCTCATGTTTAAATCTCTTTGCTCGAATAAGTATTTCAAACTCTTATGATCAGTGAAGATTTCACACCTTACTCCATAAAGGTGGTGTCTCCATATCTTCAATGCATGTACCACTGCTGCCAGTTCCAGATCATGAGTTGGGTAATTCAACTCGTGCGGTCTAAGTTGCCGTGATGCATAAGCTATTACTCTTCCTTCTTGCATCAATACGCAGCCAAGTCCATTCTTGGAAGCGTCAGTATAGACAACATATTCTTTATTCGCATCCGGAACTGCTAGTACCGGCGCACTGGTCAACTTTTCCTTAAGTTTTTGGAAACTCGCCTCACATTCGTCCGTCCATGTAAATTTAATTCCTTTTCGGAGTAGCTGGGTCATTGGCCTTGCTATTTTGGAGAATCCTTCAATGAATCTCGATAATAGCCACTAATCTAGGAAACTTCGATTTTGTTTTGTGTTGTCGGCGATTTCCAACCTTGCGACTTCAACCTTTGCGGGATCTACTTTGATTCCTTCAGCAGACACAATGTGTCCAAGGAACATCACTTCTTTTAGCCAGAATTCACACTTGTTGAATTTGGCGTAAAGTCGTTCGGATCTTAAGGTTTGTAAAACCGTTCTTAGGTGTTCCCTATGTTCTTCCTCACTCTTCGAATAGATGAGAATATCATTTATGAAGACCAAGACAAACTTGTCTAGATATGGATGGAACACCCTATTCATGAGGTCCATAAATACGGCTGGTGCATTGGTTAATCCGAACTGCACAACTACAAACTCATAGTGGCCATATCTTGTTCGGAATGATGTCTTGGATATATCTTCCGGCCGTACCTTGAGTTGATGGTATCCTGACTTAAGATCGATTTTTGAGAATACACTTGCACCTCTTAACTGATTGAACAAATCATGAATCCTTGGTAGTGGATATTTGTTCTTAAGCGTTAGTTTGTTTAATTCTCGATAATCGATGCACATCCTTAGTGAACCATCTTTCTTCTTGACGAACAGGACAGGAGCTCCCCAAGGTGAGACACTAGGTCTAATAAAACCTAAGTCCAATAACTCTTGAATTTGGATTTTCAATTCTTCGAGTTCCCTTGGAGCCATTCTATAAAGCGCTTTTGACCTTCGGGCCGATCACGGTTCCGGTCGATTGTGAACTCTAGTCGCTCGTCAGGGGTAGTCCTGGTAATGTGTCAGGAAAGACGTCTGGAAATTCTCGGACAATTTCCACATCTTCGACCTTTATTTCCGCTTTCTCTTCTCCATTTAGATAAACAAGGAATGCTTGACATCCCTCTCTGTTCATCATCCTTCTTGCTTGTAGCGCGGATATCATTGAGATTTTCTTTCCCCTACTGATTCCATAGAAGTTCGTGGCTTCTTTTCCCGGGGGTTGGATCGAAATCCTTCTTTCCTTGCATAGGATCGTGGAATGGTTTTTGGCCAACCAATCCATTCCTAAGATTATATCTACATCTCCCATAGGTATTATGTTCAAGTTATTTGCTAGAACCTTAAGTGATCCTAGGTTCAACTCTAAGTTCGAGCAAACATGAGTAACAGTCATAATGCCTCCTATGGGTGAAGAGATTCTCATTTCCTGATTCGCTTGTTCAGGTTTGAGTTTTAACATATCAACGCATGCTTTGGAAATAAAGGAATGTGACGCACCCGTATCGAACAAAAGTTTAATAGGTACGTTGAAAAATAATCCCATACCTGCCAGGTTGCCCTGGTTTTGTTCGTTCTGTCGCCTATGTAGCGCATAGGCTCTAGCCTGGGCTGGCTGTGGTCGGCGGGGTGCTTGCCGCCTTGATTCTCATGCTGCTGTTGCCTTGTTCTTCTTTGGCTTCTTCTTCTTGGCCTTCTTTATTCTTTGGGCTGGTCTTGTATTTCCCTCAGTGGTTGGGTTTAGTTTGGTTGATTGGGCCTCCCTTGTCCTCCCGGGCATAATCCGGGGCATTCATTTGCGTAGTGACCTCTCACACCACATTTATAACAACCAATATTTCCGCATAGGCATACACCTGTGTGCAGCCTATTGCACTTTGGGCAAGGAGGAATCTTCCTTTGCTCTTGTTGTCCTCCCGTGGGCGTGGAAAATATCGGTTTCCTCCACTCTTGCCCTTGGGGTGCCATGTTACCCTGCCATGGCCGCTTATTGTTGTTGTTGAAACCTCCTCTGTTGAAGTTGTTATTGTAACCTCCTTCCCATTTTCGTTTCCCTTTGTCACCGGCAAATTTGGATTGAGTCGGTGCAGGCTTATCTTCGGGCATCGCGGCCTCAATGTCTAGAGCTCGACTAAGAGCTTCCGTATATGTTAAGTCTCCATGACTTGCCAGAGACATTTTGATCTCATGCCTCAGACAAGACCTAAATTTCTCCGCCATCTTCATATCAGTGCTTACCTGGTCCGGGGCGTATCTAGACATGTCGCAGAAAATGCGATCATATTCTGTTACTGATTTACGTTCTTGTTTCAAGTTGAAGAACTCAATTTCTTTCTTCTTTCTGTAGCTCTTTGGAATGTATTTCTCATACATTTCCGTCTTAAAGTCCTCCCTAGTAAATTCGTCCATTTGCTCTTGTGTTAGGGTTTTCCTCCGTGCCTCCCACCAGAAATCAGCCGGTCCGATGAGTTGGAACGTGACACAAGATAGTCGTTCTTGTGTAGTGCAGCGAAGGAAATCGAAGATCCTTTCAATGGACCTTACCCACTGTTCGGCATCCTCAGGGCTTCCTTTCCCATTAAAAGATGGTGGGTTTTGTCTAAGAAATAACTCCTCAACCCTACGATCAGGTGGAGGTGGGGGTGGTTCTGGTATCACCTCCTCTTCTTCAGGTTGGGGTACTCCGCCCCTTCTTCTCCCCCTTCTCCTATTTTCAGGTTCTGGTGCGCGTCTGGGCGGCATTCTGATAATGCAAAAATATTATTAGCATTTGCATAATGTTTATCGCAATTTACGCATACATAATATCTTCATGCAATCTTTAGCATAAAACAGCTTTAGCAAAACATTCATTCCTTCATACTCAATCGTACTGCAAAAGCCCATCTAGGGTCATCATATATATATAGGGAAAATGCCTCAAAAATGACTTTTCTGTACAAGTCATCAAACTCAAAAGGATCTCAAGTACATAACGCGTTATAAAATACTATGCTTCTATAACTATTGCTATAGAAATACTAGTCACACTACACACATGCTACTCATATACTATTATGTGTTATCGTTCCATCATACTCGCCTTCTAAAGCCTTCTACCATTCGTCGAACCTTCCGTCGTCACCTTCTTCCATGCTCACATCTGCATTCCTTCTATTCGCTGGATTCTCATTTCGGTCTCCTTCCTCATCCCGGTCTTCCTCCGGATCTTCTTCCTCTTCTGGATCCTCTTCAGGATCCCCTTCTTCCTCAGAATCTTCGTCCGAACTCTCTTCACGCACTCGTCTACGAGAAGGGCCTGCCCTGTCATCTCCTATGGCATACACGTCACGCACAGGAACATAACCTTCTTGATGGTCATATGCCTCCATGTATGTCCTCTGGTGATAGGGTGCCGTCATTGGTGGCAGAACTGGTGGTGACGGTCGTGTTGGATGTCCAAATGTCATTGGTGGAAGGACTGGAACTCCCAATGACCTAGGTCGCGACATCCTAGTCACATGTTCGGGTCGATCTCCTGCTTCCAAATATCTTGGTACTGCAGGGTTGACCACTCTGGAAACCTCCGTGTACAACCACTCAGGCGTGTCGTCGCGCCACGTATACTCTCTTGGAGGGAGATAAGGCCCTCTCGGTGCAGCTCTGTACACACTGTAGACGTAGATAAGATGACTGACGAACCTCGGTAGGTCTCCAATCAAATCATAATCAATGTCCGCGCGGTAGATATAGTCGCCTAATATCTCCCTGGCATAGTCTTCCCAATCGACTGGCAATCGAGTCAAGAGCCGTTTGATGCCATCATAATCCGTCACACCATACTCACGGGCATCCATCCAAAGTCGGAGATAGCTCATCAAAAACTCTCCCAAACTGTCACCCCAACTCATTCCGTAAGTATGGTATGCTTCAAGGACTTCTCCTGGTGTGACTCTCGGTCTTACTCTTCGTCTTGGCGAGTAATACGGCCTTGCCATCTAACACAGACAATACTAGCGTAAGTCAATCTATATATATCTGATAAGCAGATAAGATGAACAAGAATATATCTGTTAAGCAGATAAGATAACAAATATATCTGATAAGCAGATAAATGTTATCAACAAAAGGTTCTTATGTAGCATGTGTCATAACTTCTACTTGCGTTACTAAAGAATCTTACTTGCTAATAGCTTCCTAAGATTCTTTTTTTGGTCAAAACGTGCGAAATAACATAAAGCGGAAAACATGTTACAAAGCGAACTCGGGCATGCAGGGGATACACCAAATTCCAGAAGAAACAAGGCGGGGGTGGGGTAAAGACCTATGGGCAAAACACATAGGCGAAGCGACTCGCTCAATCCTATGAAAGCGATAAAGAAACAAAACCTCCTCAACGAACCCGCTGTGGCGCGTAAGGTGCGGGCCTCATTAAAACCCCATGACCGGTGGGAAAAGAGTGCCCTTGTGTAGTGTGATCGCGGTGCGAGTTGGGGATGTGAACACATGCAACCACACGAGGTGCCTTTGCTTTGGTTGAGCTAGCGGTCCCTCACACACACACCCAAAATCCACTAATAAAGCAATACATAATATGACATCCCAAAGTGGATCAAAAGAAGCGGGACATCCCCCACCACTACAAACCCAACTCAAAGTGCGATACAACCATATCAATAGAATACATCGAATATAAAACAGCATATACATCTTTTTTAATACTCTTCACAGTGGTCTTCACGTCGAAGGGGATGTCCTCGAAGTTAATCTTATTACGTGCATACCAGATGTGATTGACCGTCGCTGCTAACCCGATCTGCTTAGCTCGAATGATGATGGCCGACCCGCCTTCTTCTCCCTTTTAATGTGCTTGATAGCGGCAATAGTAGTCATACTCCTCGGAGATGGAGCCACTCTTTGATCTCTTTCCAAACCGCCTCCGTGCCTTACACTTAAAGAACAAATGATCGTGAGTTTCCAAATGGACATTACACACGGTACATACCTGTGAGATATTCAGGTATCTCAATCTATCCAGTGTCTTAAGTCTTCCACGCATGGCAAACCACATGGTGATGAAGAACTTAGGCGGGATGTACTCCTTCCAAATCGCCTTGTGCTAGTACTGTCTTTCTCCCTTCTCCGGAGGTAGTGATATCACGATGCTCGTTCGCTGGACCAAAAACACTCTTAAGAAGATCTGCGGCTCTACCATGATCACCTCACAGATCGCAAAAAGCGATCACGAAGGATGAGAATATTCTTAAGAAGGGAGATAAGCGAATGTGATTAGGAAACTCCCATATGGTGGTGGTCGTCAGTACTGCATGGATCCTTTGGATCCATAGGGAGTCCTTCTTGGTATGGATATTCCATAAGGTCTTTGCTATAAGCGCTTTGTTCCAAGTCGAGATCTCTTGGACCAAGACCTCCTTCGTCCTTTGGTAAACAAAGCGGCTTTCCACGCGACGGACACGTGTGTGAACCCCCATCAACCTCTCGGCCATCGTGTTGATGCGATCAATGGCGGTGGCGGTGGCGAAGGACACCGCAACCAAAAGCACTCCACTCGCTGCGAGCCGAGCAGATCGACTCAACGAATCTGCAAGAGATAAATTAAGATTAGACCAGCGGTGGATACAAGGCGCTATCTTCTCCACTAGTCCACTATCTTGTGTGACTCTAGTTTCCTTGAAGATAGAGGATGCCTAGATATCTTATCGGGAGTTCTCCCGATGGGAAGCGAACATATCTAAGATCGCGCTTCTCAAATGGTGAACTCCGCCATAAATATCAAGGACTTGTGATTATTTATCTTCAATCGAGATGCATTGGTGAATTCCCAAGTGCATCGAAAGCACCTCCATCGATGCAATGTCACCCCGCAAAAAGTAACAAATCATCGTGAAGGCAAGATGTGTAATAATGGAAGTGCTACACTTAGGATGAAATTGAAAATCCAACTCCTTGTTCATTTCTTGGCGATGCGGAAAGGTACTCCATACAACAAAAGAGCAGTGGGTGACATTGGGTCACCTGCCTAAGCCCTCATTGCCCGATTATGAACCCATGTGTCCTCCATTGATGGCCAGCGTGTATATCGCCGAGGTGGCGCAAGTCGTGATCGATAAACAAAGCAGGGTGGCCAGCCCGTCCAATGCCCGTCGAGGAACTCCCAAGAGATGGAGTCATAAGCCTTACGGAGGTCGATCTTGACATCGTCTCGGGGTGATCTGCCTCTCATATCCTCCGCGACTCACGAGCAAAAAGATGTTGTCGAGATGTTCCGTCCTCTCACAAATCTAGGATGTCTTTGGATCGATGATCTTTCCCATCAAAGACGCCATCCTCTCGGTCGGGATCTTCGTTATGGTCTTGTAGATGACATTGGTGCCGAATGGGTGCGAAATCGACTACGGTGGGGTTGTGATGCTTCTTGTGGATGAGAGTCACCACCGAGTGGTTGAACTCCATAACATTACCCTTCTCAAAGAACTCTCGACAGCCAAGTCCACATCTTGACCTCGATTTTCCGGTTCTCTTTGAAGAAGGTGAAGGGTAACCATCCGGTCCGGTCTTTCTCACTTGCAATGTCGAACAGTAGCATTATTAATCTCGATCCGGGACACCTCCATAACCATGTTCATCTGTCATACTCATCAAGCCGCGGGCCTTCCTCAAACACGGTGGGATCGAATCCACTTGTGGGAACCTTTACACCGAAGAGATCGGTATAAAGGTCTCAAAAGCGATTATTTCCTCCATGTCATAAGTCGGGTCCTCCGAATCCTCTGCGGAAAGAGATGGTGTTCGTGTGATTTCTTTTCACCATAGAGTGAAAGAATTTAGTGCATCTGTCGGAGGGTTGATGTGCATGTTCTTCGTTCTTTGCATGAAGAAACTACGCTCAACCTCTTCCGAGAACTTAGTCTTCTTTCGAAGACCAATTTCTTGTTCAACAGATTCCCATTCATGGGGTCCTTGTCGAGCTAATTGCACGTTGTGCAATGCGACTCTAGAGATACTCGTCCTCTCAGGTGAGATGGTGAACTCCTTGAAATTGAACTCCGAAAATGCGCTGCATCCTCTTCAACGTTGCGGCCGAGATCCGAGGTCGACCATTTTCTTGTTCATTCAATTTTCTTCAGAATGCGTTTGAAGTCGGGTGCTTCGTCCACATGTTGAAGAACTTGAGCGAACGGTGGTATCGGGTGACATCTCCAAAGAGAGTGATCGGTCTTGCGCGAATGATCGGACAATGTGCCTCTAGGTAGAAAGTTTGCCCCGCAAAAGGTTAGCATCGACCAAGCATTATTAATTAAGACTCTATCAATCTTAGAATACTTCACCGTATTGGTCCACGTAAAGTGGCATCCCGTCGGTGAATCCTCGAGTCCCACGAGCACAAGTATCAACAAAGTCCTTGTACTCTCGTTCAGCGAACTCGACCTCCAATCCTCTCCTCGGGTCAAGGACACGGTTGAAGTCTCCGCGACAATAGAAGGCTTAGAAGGTTCTATATTGATGATCATAGAATCCACGACTCCCGTCTATGAGTAACTGCCAAAACCATAGACAATCGAGCATCAAAAGTGGTGTTAGTAATTAAGCAGGTGAAATTGGAATGGATCACTGTTTTCTCATTGACGACTTCAACTCTAATCCTTTTGGGTTCAGTTATTAAAATCCTTCCACCAGAACTTCGTCGAAGTTGTGTGCACATTCCATTGAATGAAGTGCTTAGCGAAATTCTTGAGCTTGACTTTGTGAGCTTCGTCTCAATCAATGCAATGGCATCAAGCTTATGCTTGAACACGTGGTTAGCAACAACGACTTGCTTTTGAGCCTTACGGAGGCCTCGACATTCCATGTTGTGAAGATCATCGACGGCGTGTTACATTTTAACTTGGACTCCTCGTCTTCTGGCGGGAGGGCTTTGACGGCTTGCATTTGATTTGCTCCTATGTAATCGTGTAGTCTCGATTTCTACATCTTCACTTTCATTGGACTCACTGCGGCGTTAGTTGCGGTATATTAATCTAATGAACTAGAGGATGTAGAGTGTACCGATTGATTCGATCTTGTGTTAAATGTCCCATGTGCTTCTAATCGAGAATAAGCTTTGGTGTAATCTCTCTGTCTTTGTTAAATCTCGGCATGATAGGTGGTCGAGATATTACACGCTGGCGTAAGGCGACTGGAGGAGGAGGGCAAGGATTATGTTCGGCCAGGCTGGGTGTCTCCCGAGGGTTAACTGCAGATGGAGATGATGGTGGTTTAGGTTGGTAGTTTTCTACCGAAGATGGAGGTGAGGGCTGTGTTTTTCCCGTCGAGGATTGTCGAGAATCCTCGACGGTAGGTTTAGGTGTCTCGGCGGAGGATGGTGACCGAATAATATCTACCGAGGAATTGGTGTTACGTTTGGCAGTTGAAATTTTCTCGGCTGTGGGTGTGTGAGGTTTCTCGGCGGAAGGTGTATGGCTAGGGCGAGTGGGCTCGGCAGGTGGGCGTTGGTTTGCGGTTGCGGGTGTGGTTGGCGAATCTGCCGAGTCCGCCGAAGAATGGCATATGTCAATCAACCCCTTTTTTTTTCCCGGACGTTGCTTGGGTGAGGATGTCGAAGTTTGTCCGACTTCTAGGTTTTGTGTACTATCAGAGGATTCAAAATGGATATGTGTGTTTAAGGCCTCGAATTTGTTTTTAATCTCAATCCCACGTGTGATGGGTTGAGATGGGATCTGTTATCCTTTAGGCGGGACACTTCTCCTCCTCCATTCAGCTCTTGGGATGGGAGTCTTGGAGGCTCGACCACGTCTGGGGGCGAGGTCTGGGGTCTCTTCCTGCGGCTCGTTGCCATGCATTGTTCTCTGCATGGTTAGTCCCACTCGTTGGGGTTCTGCCCCACGTGGTCTAGAAAAGTTGCACACGAGGATGCTAAATGGCCCGATTTCTCACAATTTTGCACATTTTGGATAAAAGTCAAATTTAATCGTTTGCATAAAATATTACCCGTGTGCAATTTGATTAATATATTCCAATGGTTCACGAAGAGCATACGCCAAAACATGAAATCTAGGGCCATCTAAGTGATTTTTAGCAATGGTCCTATAATCCACTTCTATCGGTTCACCTAATATTGAGGCAATCTTACCTATAGCATTAGGGTTCGAGTTCTAAAGGCAAATTAGGTAAAAAGCCCAAACAGAAATTTAAAATCGGGCCGAATCAAAGCGAATTCATGGGCATATGGCAAAGAATTAGTGGAATACCGAACACCGCATATGGTCCCGATTCGTACATGTTCCATGTCCTCTTCCTTTCAAATCGAAATGCTATCCATCCATTTGGGTGATATGAAATCTTTGTATCCTTCTTCCATCCCATTGATAATCGTTGTGTAGCTTCCTTCATTGGAAGCGTCGCATAAAAACCAAGAAGAGAAAACCCCGTCCTTTCGAGATAGGTGTGTAGTCGTTAGCTTCAGAGTAAGGAATTCATTGACTATACTTACCTCGAATTTGCTCAAGGCAAGGTCGACTTTTGGATTTGGTTTTGGATTTGCAAAGTGTCCGCGTTCGAAACCATGGTGACGGGTCTTGATTAGTGTCGAGTCCGTGGTTCATCGAGGAGCATACTCGGCGAGCGCCGATGGGTTGCCGAGATTCCTCGGCGAGATGGGCGCATAAGGGTCGGGCCGATCCGAACTCTCGGCGGCGGGTACTCTTGGTGGTGGCCGATGCACTTAGGACTCGGCGCCTCGGCCACGCCTCGGCAGATTGGATCTCGTCAACTCGCGAAGCTCCTCGTCGACTTTGTTCTCAAGCTCGGCTGGCGCCTCGGCGGCAGCGCCGTCGGTGCCGATGTTCTTCGGCATTCAAGCTAGGTTCCTCGGCAGGTGCTTTGTTGCTCCCATGGCGCATATTTCTCGGTAGGGGTGGGTAGTTATCCGCACCATCTTCTTCGGCCTCTCCCGGCAGTTCGACTCGGCAGATGGGCTCAGCACCACCCGAAGGATCTTCAATTGAAGGCGTTTGGCCGAGAGTGTGGGCAAGCATTATCTCAACCCGATCAAAATCATCACTCATGGGCTGAGCATTTTTTAGACGGCCCAACCACGTATAAACGGCCCATCAGAGTGGCCCAAATGTGTTCCTCTTGTGAGCAAGAATGCCCAATATCCCATGGCCCAAAGGCCCAAACCCAACGGCTAGTGTTCAAAAAGGTAAGTGACAAACACAAACGGCAGTATTGTATTTTCCAAAATTGAATTGCATGCAATATGGAATAAATAATCAGAAAGGTATTATTTCCAAATCAACTTACATGCAACATGGTAATAATATTCAACAAGGTATAATATCCAAAATCCAAACACATGCAATATGGAATGAATTCAGGAAGGTATTATTACCAAATTAAAATACATGCATGCATGGAAAGATGCCAAACTATGAAGAAGGAAAGTTAGGGCAAACTCGTGCGTTGCGGGGGCTGATGGAGGTACGTTGGACGGATGGTACATTCAAGCTGGTCGTCGTGCAATATCCGGCCAAACTCAAGATTTCCGATTTCTCGGCGGCTCAACCACGTACGCGCGGAGGATCCACGGCGAGCTTGAGCTTGGTTCAAAAATTCCGTGAGCAGCCTAATGGCGTGCTCAAATCGTCGGCGACCACTTACAAATCTATAATCGAACACAACAACCACCACAACACAATTAAATAATAACAATAAGAATGATAATGTGTTTGCCTGAATTTAAGCGATGTTGCACGGTTCGACTGTCCGGTTGAAGTGCCGGAATGAAATATGTTGCGCACAATTGAAATGAATTTCCGGCGAGAATGGTGGTGTAACTCCCAAAAACAATCGGTGGAATAGTTGAGGACGTTGGAACACAATGCTTTTTCCATTTTCGGCTTTTTCTGATGAGCTCGGGATGGTCTCCGAGCACACTGTTGTTAAAGCACATAAATAAAACTCATGTTGGAGTGGGTAGGCAGCAGATCTGAATTTCTTAATTCCTCCACGTGGAAGCTTCGTGGAATAAGGATTTACTACTACTACTAGACTTGTTCTTGCCTCCCTTAGACTCCATATTTCATTCAATTCTCCTTCTTTGCTGAGGATGGTTTGCAGAACAGTTACGAGAGTTGCAGATGTTATAAATAAGAAGAGAGAAACGTTAACTAAAGCTTCCAACACAGCCCAAAAATTGCTAAAATGAAGTTTCCTAAGATTCTTATCATGCTGTAGAGTTCTCGTTCTTTATACGTTATAAGACTATCTTCCTCTCACTTCTTAGTCTATTATAAGACTTTTCTTTCACTGATTCTCACGAATTCTGGAGAAGGAATCAAGGATTCTGCCCTTCTTAATAAATAGAATTCATTGTGACAGGAGTACGTAGGCGAAAACCGTTCGTAAAACGGAGTTCAAACGAAGGAGAACGAGTCAAAACCAAAACACTGCGCAATGCAGTTTTTTTGTCCGCACGGCCGCGCCCGTAGACTATCCATGACAGCCGAGCATGGGCTCATGCTCCGCTTCATACGTGTTTTATTTTAAAGTTCGTTTAGCTTTCTTTGTTCCATCTCGCACCCATACATCTTACTCTTTTGGTTTCTCTTTGCTTCGTCGTCCTTACGTCGAAAACTTGAATTGTTTTCAGTTGACTTTCACGTTCGTTCTTATGTCACTTTTTGTTATCGTTCTCATAATGGGATAAAGTTCATCTAACTCGTACTTCTATGTTCTTTCGCAAGAAGTGAACATGCTTTTTATAGCATCTATGTTCTTTGGGATAACATATCGATTTTCATAAAAACTTTGAAATTCGAAATAAAAATTTCAAATAATCATAACATAACTCATGCTTTCTCTGAATTTCTGTGATTCATCAATCACTTTTGACATTGCTATGTCAACTGTTTCTCATTCTCTGTAAACTCTCTCATATCACTGATAATTTATTCTCATATAGCCTTTGACATATAATTGTCAACTTTCCTCATAAAACTGTAAAAAAAATTTGGGAATGCTTTCCAAAACTTTCATTTTCAACTTTCATAACTTTCACTGCTTTCAAAAATATAAGTTCAATCTCGTTCTCAAAACTTTCAAGTTCAACTTTCCTCCACTTTCAAGTTCTAATTTCAAAACTGAGAAGATAATTTACCTCATTCCGGTTGAGCTTGATGTGATGGAGTGTTGAGCACGGTCGGTGATCTCAGAAGTCTAGTGACTCGATCTAGACTTAACTTTTGAAAAGAAGGTTTTAGGGTCAAAGGACGAACGCTCGATACCACTCTGTACGACCGCCAATCCAAGTGCGGATTAGCAGGATCATTGCGAAAAATGGGGATTAACGGGCTTAATGATAATTGAATACGAAATTGAATAGGAAATGACAACCAAACTCATAAGGCTTCAAACTATTAGAGATAAGCACACAACGTATTTCATACAAACTAGACCAACAGATCCTTAACAAAAGAGTTCGACTGATCTGAAGGTAATATGCATCAATAATCAAAACGTAACTGAATGTTTCAAGCAGCGAAAAACATGTGAATTCACATATGGCGATATGAATTCAAGGCTATACTATATCGTGACAAAACACCGATCGCTCGACACTTCACCATCCCATCGATGACTCGACTGCGTTTAAAACAAACATGCGGCTAAGTACAAGATTGCACTCGGTGGGCACATGCAAAACACTTTCTTTAAATTACATTGCCCTCGATAAAACACGAGGATTTTAGTTGAAATAACTCGTGAATACCAAAACACTTTATCATTTCTCAAAAGATCGCACAGACGGGCATTTTACGTATGTATGATTCATATCATACGTAATAATTTCTCATGATTACGATTCTGTTGTAGAAGTAGGCCTCTTCTACGACGCCGTGACCGCCGAAGATGTTGCTATCGGCACGGTAACTTCTATGGTGTACGTTAATCCGTGCTAGGAATTACGCATCTAGCGGGATCCGATATCGATTTTCTATAAAGTTGGGGCGACCCGACAACTGTATCTCTTTCACAGTGGGCTTGCCCCAACTGCTTGATAGGATCCATATATAAAACATAAACACTTTGGGCAGGTAATTGAATAACATTTCATAATCATTTCTCAACTGAAAGCTTTATAAATAAATACTTTTCGAAGAAAGCATAATAAATAAATCAGTTCGAGTAAAGCCCACCTCGTAACTATATATATGCTTCTCAACGATTCTCTTTTACGTCAACCGCTCAAGTCCCGTCCCCACCTCGACGTAACAAACTAATTTAATGCGTTGGTCGTGTCTTTCATGAGCGTTAGAGTCTTAGCGAAATTCGATAATCATTCTAACCAGCGAGTCGTCATATCGTCTTAGCGTATCTAATCAGCGTTAATCGCATTCCTACTAGGCGTATCACATCACGTTGATCACATATTCTCGTATTTCATACATTTTGACTTTTGGTCAACATTTTGACTTTTAATAGATATATATATATATATATATATATATATATATATATATATATATATATTTAAATTATATATATATAAATTTCTTAATTTAAATCGATTTTCAATCGATTTTCAATTCTAATATCATAAGTCTCGATTTTTCACATTTTCAATAATCATACTTAATAATACACATAAGTATGATTAAATTTACACGTAACACTTTATTTTCAACCTTCGTCACCTAATAAATTATTTCGGCGTAAACATAGTATTCCATGTTCTAAAAATCACATAAAATCATAGTATGTCTAAAAACATTATTTTAGAACATATTATGTGATTATACCTTATAAAATAAATTTATAACATTAATATACATAACCCATAGTTTTCGGTACTTATAGGTTAATTATGCAAAACTTGTGCATAAATTCTCATAAATTCACATAACACTCTATTTTAACATAGGATCAATAATATGTAATTATATTGGTCATAGAAAAATTATACATCACTTAATTTTATTAAATTTTTTTCGGTATTTTCGAAAATCATAACAAATATTTTTCAAAAATTCCAATTAAATCATATAACACATAATCACTACCATATATCATCACTATAACATATTTTTTTTTATCAATTATGAACTATTCATTAAAATTCACTAAGGTTATGTTTCGAAAATTATGACTTAGGTCGATTAATTTTCTAAAATTCCAATAAATTCATACAACACCATATTATGAATCTACATCATTAATATGCTATAATATCATTAAATCATGAATTATACCTCATCACAAAATTTTCTCAAAACTTTCGGTATTTATGAAAATATATGCTATAGTTTTCTAAAAATTTCACATAAAATCATATAAGCATATTTAATACCATAGATCATTATTTCATGCTCAAATCAACAATTAAAAATCATAATCATCAACATATGGTAACCTCATGTTTTCGGTCAACATATAAAATTTAATAACATGCTTAACTTTGTAATATAATCATAATATAAGCTTAAGGATATCATATAAACATGATTTCTAAACACTTAGCACATGAACCTAATTTTCAAAAATTTCAACATAATTAAACTAAGCTCATAACATAATATTTTATGGATGAAAATCACTAGCATATATATAAAGCTCGTAAGATTTCTAACCTTTTAATCGGTGTCGATTTTAAACGGCGAAGGTTTATTTGTTCTAAGATTGGGATTAAACTTGAAGGATGCTCTCTATTTTTTCTCACAAATTTTCGGTGGTTTGGGGTTCCAAATGGGAGCAATGTTTGATCCATCCCTATTATAGAATTAATCCACTTGTGTATAATAATTACATAAAATGATGATAATATCCTACTTTAATTTTGTCCAATATTTCGCCACCACTTGATACAAGTGGACAAAATTTTATCTTATCACTTAACACTTTATTATGTCATCTTATCCCTTAATAATTACATTGGATCATACTTATCATTAAATAAAGAAATTACAATATTATAGTATATATGTATAGTTTTCGTACTTCCTTAAACCTTAGGATAAAATTTTATTTTTCCTATCATATACTATATTATTATTATATAATAAAGTCGTGTTTGAAAAGTCGAATATTTCATTATCTGATGTCACTATTATAAAGTTGAAATTAATTCTTCCAACTTTATTTTTCAAAGATTTCGCCCCATCTATGTCACCACCTTAGGTTCTTGTTCAAATTGGATACTAACTCTACTTTACACTAATAATATGATAAGATCATATCTTATCCTCACATAATTCAAAGCATGACATAAAACAATTTTATCACATAGAAATCATGAAATTTTTGGCTCTTATGGCACAAGTGGCCTCCCACTTGTGCAAGTTGATGCTACACCTCATATTATCTCTAATAATATCATATTAATATAATAATTATGATACATCATCAATTGGATAAGAATTAAATTAAATTTCACACTTTATAAACCCTAGTTTTCGAAAACTATGAGGATGGGTTCCAACATTTTATTTTCTTGTATTAAATAGCTAATACATAGTTATGTGACATATTATAAGTCCTGGATGATGATTTAAATCATAGAAAAATATTTAAAATAATTTTAGACCACAAAACCCTAATTTCGAAAGTTAGGTTTCTCGAAATTGGCTAAATAGTTCAATTTTTATTCCTTAATTCTCTAGCATTATTTTGATGATAAATAATTCTCTTATATCATAAAATAATCATAGGAATTTAAATAATATAATTCCATGATCATTGGACTAAGTTATCGAATCGTTTCTAAACGTAGACGTTTGAAACGTCTCAAAACGTTAATAGTTGATTCACCTCTAAAATGTTCAAAATAAAGTTGGAATAACTTTATTCATTTCTATAATGATAGAATTGAATTCTAAGCTTCAATGCTTAGAAATATCGTGAACTTAAGCGTCGAATTTTATCGACGTTAGAAACATATCGTTCGAAGGAATATTAGAAACTATATTCCTTAATTCACTAAGCGTCGATGAATATTATATATATATCATCAAATTATGCTTAATCAAAATTGAGCATTGACTAGTTAAGATTTCAATTATCGAGGTTAAACCACAAATTACGATTTATATTATCGTAATTAAGCGTTAAAACTAAATATTAGAAACTATATTCCTTAATTCACTAAGCGTCAGTGAATATTATATCTAAATCATCAAATTATGCTTAATCAAAATTGAGCATTGACTAATTAAGATTTCAATTATCGAGGTTAAACCCTAAATTACGATTTATATTATCGTAATTAAGCGTTAAAACTGCGGGATATTACAATACTAAAATAAAGTATATAAATATATACTTCCATGTTAAACAACTTATTTAATAATTAATATTATTTCTCAAGAATTAGTTATGAATGAGTTTGAAACACTGATTTGTATAATATGATGTCGTCGTCGTAAGAAGCATTATTATAATATACAAAAAGCATTATGACCAAAAAAGCAACATTGTATCTATAAAAATTATTATAATTAAATAAATATTCTTGTATATATAAATAAGCATGGTTCCTAAGTCACTACAAAAAAAGAAGTTTCATTTTTTTAGTCCAAAGGCAATTATACTACGATTGAAAATATTCTATGCATGTTTTATCCTTACGAACTTAACTCAGTTGATTAAGAGCTAACAAATTTGGAATAAGGATAGAGTCCTAGCAGTCGTAGTGTGAGATTTTTACTCTCTTTATAGTGGTTTCTTATGGACACCAGACAAAATCCTTTAAACTTCTTAACCGTTAAATTATCATGATTTATCCCTCATATTCTCACAGGACTGGAGTTAGAATAAGAAAGGGAAACTTGACTTTTGAAACATTACACAGCCTCAAGTAAAACCAAAAGCCATAAATGATGTTCTCACATGCTTAGCTCAATTGGTTAAGAGCTGTCAGATTTGGAACAAGGACCAATGATCGAATCCTAGTAGTCGCAGTGTGGGAGTTTCAACATCTTTTAGCTCCTTGTGGGCATTAAGAAAAGCCCCCCTAACTTCTTTATCGTTAAGTCATCGTGATTTGTTCCTCACATTCTCATGGGACTAGAATGTAGGGGCTCTCGGGGAAAGCTTCTTCTTTTGGAACAAAAGCCGTAAGTGATGTGTGCTGCAGAATTTAACCGAGAAGGAAAAAGTTAATACCTGATTTAGGCATTTGAGGGATGTTCAAACCATAATGTGGTGGAGACTCAACTGTTAAATATCTAGAAATCTTCATAATTTGTTTTTTATTCGAATAATTTATTAAGAAATTTGATGAATATATTGTTTCATACATGTGAAATAAACTATTGGTAAATAAATAATAAAATTGACATCTCCGGAAAGAAAAAGGGTAAGTTTATATTTATTTTTAGAAGAAAACATTGCATGAAATTTTGAAATCATAAAGTTAATTTAGGTGGTAAACATAAACCAATTAGAACAATGAAAAGTGGGGAACAATCAAAGTTGGATGATTTTGGGGACAACCTCTACCTTGACGACACGTGACAGAGCATTTAAAAAATTTCATAATCACTAATCTATTAATAACGTGCACGTGGCATCTTGATTTAAAAATTATTAGTGATTTCAAAATTTATGACATTTTTACTCAACCAATTAATCACCCTATTAAATACAGTCATGATAAACAGTTGAATTAACTTTAAAAAGAAGAAAAAGATGTGTCTTTATATTAGGTGAGACTATTACTAGTAGCTAAGAAAAAATAAAACAAAATATTAGTGGCATAATCCTTTTCATTTACGTCCCATTGTAATATTTAATTTTAATTCCAACACAAAGCTTAAGGGATCAGATTGATCCGGATGACTTTCAGTAATATTAATAAAATGAAAAGTTGTTTTGCCTAAATTACCCTTATCAGAAACTCTTTTTTTCAAACTTGATTTTTTGTTCTTTCTATTAAATGAATTAGTTCTTTTATATTTCCAATAATTCTTTCGAAGCCCAATTAATGAAATTTATCATTAACTGCTCAAAATCAAGTGACAATCAATTCATATATTTATCTCATGTATTTATTTCGTGCATCTATATGACATCCTATCATATTGCTAAAGTATATAAAGTTTTTTGCTACATACTATAGTTGTTCACTGAAGTGTCCATTTGTTGTCAAACAATTTCTTTCACTGTTAATAGAACTATATTATACTAATTGGGCAATTAATTTAACCAACTGGTTCGGCCTAACAAAAAAACAAAAAAATTTAATACGGATTACTATAAACATATGTGACTATATAATCATATGAAATAAAAATGAACATAATATAATTTAAGAAGATAAATTTTTTAATTATGATGGGGAACTATTGGACCCTTGAGGCGAAAGAGGCGGCCGCCTCAGCCCCGATAGTCTAGGGTTGGGAAACGGTTCGGTTTCGGTTAACCGAACCGAAATTTTCGGTTAACTAAACCGAAATTCTCTAAAAAACAGGAACCGAAATCGAACCGTTTAAGTTTTTGGTTAACCGAAAACCGATCGGTTATTTCGGTTCGGTTTTCGGTTAACCGAAAAACCAAAAATATTCTGAACTCAGCCACAAATTACAGTGACTTAAAAGTGATGAAAATTTTCTGAGCTCAATAGGCTGCTGCGCAATACAGAAAAATGCTAATTGGGCTAATTTTTTAAGTTTCTGGAGTGAGTGGGCTTCTTTCTTTTCTTTTATCTAGTAGGTTTTCAAAGCTAATTGGACAGAAAAATGCTTTCTGAGTGTTTTCGTTCCAACTTCAGATTCAAGACTTTCTAATAAGCAAACATCATATCATTAGATCAAAATAAAAACAAAATTTATAAATAGAAATAATCGCATAGAAACAGATGGTCCCCAACAAACTCTCTCCCATCTTCTGGTGATGTCCAAAGAAAATTCATACCAACTCATTAATCAATATTTATCATGATTTAGTAATACCCATTTATGAAACAAGGTGTGAAAAAACAAAAATCGAATGGTGTACTAGGTACTGAAAAACAAACACAATAAGCATACAACTGACTTTCCTATATATGAAGTTGATACCTGTGGGCTGTGGTTGTGGGCGTTGGCGGCGAGGAGGAAGGCCGTGAAAGAAGGAGCAGCGGTTGTGCTAAAATGGGTGGGAGCGATTGCGGGGCTACTGTGGGCGTCGGCGGCGAGGATGGGCCGGCGACAACCCGGCAAGAGGAGAGGAGGCGAAGTGCGGCGTCGCGGATGAAGAATCGAGTCCGATTAGAGAATGATAATCTCAAAGATAGAAGCCACCGTTACTGACTGTGTTGTCTTGATGTGATGAATTCAATTGTTGAAAATCAAACTTCATCTAGGGTTTTACTTTTGTACTTTCTAATTAGTCTATTAAAAGTTAAAGTAGTAATAATAATAATAATAATAATAATAATAATTATTAAATTTATAATTAAAAATCGGTTTTTCGGTTTGGAACCGAACGGTTCTCGGTTAACCATTAACCGAAAAAATTATATATATTGGAACCGAGAACCGAACCAATAACCGAATTTTCGGTTTTCGGTTAACCAAAACCATTCGGTTCCGGTTCGGTTCCTCTCTAGCCGAAAATCGTTAACCACTTAGACAGGCCTAGCCGATAGATGTACCCCATATTATCTATTTTTAGAAATATGATTACTAACTCTCAAAAACTTAATTAGGTTGGTTAAAACTAATAAATTTGAAATAAAAAATATTATTACTAGGCAGGTAGGAAAACGGTAAGAAATAGGGTGTTTGACTGAGCTTTTAAGCTTTATAAAACATCTTATAAGTTGTTTAGGAGCTTATAAGTTGTTACAAAATGTTTGATAAAATAAGCTCATAAACAGTTTATAAGCTGTGAAAATAAGCTCTAACAGCTTATAAGTTCCCCTAAAAATAAGTTGTTTAATCTCAACTTATTTTTAATAAGCTTATAAGCATCCATGAATTTACCAAAATAACCTTATTATAGTTCGTTATTTCCTACATATATACTACCAACTTCACATCTCGTTAATATTATCTCTCTAACTATGATATTCTCTCACTAACTCACGATTCGTTCTCAAACTTATAAGATCAATTATCTAAACACTTTAACAATTTATAATTTCTTGAGGCATTCTTACTTATAATTTCTTGAAACATAAATTCTCTAAAATAAACAGCCAAACACCCCTAAGTCTTAAAGCATCCATAAGGTTCCCGTGTCCATTTTGGATCCGCCATTCATTTTTTCTCCTTACATACTATTAATTGAGAAAAGTAAATTAAAATTAATTCCTGAATTACAACCTTATATATATCGATCCTAACGGTAGGGTTTATTTGCTTACATATCTAAGTATATAAAGAATTACCCATTACTTCAATAGAAAATGTATTGAATAATTTAAGAAATATGACATTATTTTTTGGTAGTTTTATTATAGTTTTAGGGAATGAGCAATAATATTAATTATGTTTTAATTGAAACTTATCTAGTGATTGATCATAAAACTTTGAACACTAATAACTTGATTTATTTAAAAGAAATTATAAGAATTTAAAATAATTAATGTAATCATATGAAACTAATTTTAATTCTCCAATGTATATTTACATGTGGAATATTATATGGCAAAACAAATATTTTGGTGTGTAGAAATAATCCTTGATCTGGTGGGGTTGCACGAATAAAAATATTCCACTTGTGTTTCTTATAAATAGTTAGTCTTCTTACTTTTACTAAGTTTTTTTGCTAACCAAAATTGTGGACCCATATATATATACAAACTATATATATATATATATATATTCATGATACTTTAAGATGTATTATTAATTGACCCTAATTTACTAATCAATATTTTCTTTTATCTAAGTTGGATGTGGAACTTAGTATGTATTCATTGAATTTCTTATTCCCAATGTGCATATGTTTAGTAAATTAAAAAAGAACAAAATTTGGAGCCAAAATATATTAAGGGTATGGTTGTCTTTTTATATTGGAATTCCATGACTAAAGGATATGATCAGATCAAATTGATCCAAATAGCCCTAGTCTTTTGATTCAAAACCAATATGAGACTTCTCAGTTCTCAACAGTAAGTATAGTATGATTCTCAAAATTGGCATTCATTTTGTCAAACTTATATTATAAAATATGTTAAACTTATATTATTTTTATAGAATCCATTTTCTCAAAATTGGCATTCATTTCATCATTTTGTCAAACTTATACTTCATCCGTCCCATTATTGTTGGCTCGTTTTCATTTTTAGGTTGTCCCATTAAATTGGCCCATTTCTAAAAAAGAAAATAATTTTACACTAAAAAGTTCATCGAATTTCGTGTCACACATTACTTTATACACAAAACACAACTCTTCTTAATCTAAATGCAAAAAAGAAAGGAGTCATGAATATTGGGACGGAGGGAGTATTATTTTTATAGTATTACATGTCTCATACACCCACACATAGAGCCGGTAAAATGAGCCCGGCCCGAAAAGTTCGCTAAGGCACGAAAAAAATCCAGCCTAAAAAGCCCGTCCGAAAAAACCTCTGGACCTACCGGGCTTCAGGCCAAAAAAGCCTGGAGTTTTGGGCTAAAAAAGTTCGCATGATATTCTATTAAATATAAATATTTATGATATTATTTAATATACATATCTATAATTTTTTTAATAATATTAATTATATTTTATATAATTATTTATTCTTTATAGTAAAATTTTCTTACTAATTCACATACTGGTCAGGAAAATAATTTTCTTGAATTGCAACACATCAAATTCTGAAAAAAATAATAATATCATAAATCATTTAAAAATAATTCATAAGAGAAATAATCTCCAAAAATATATAGGCTGATGATTAATGGCCTTATAACATGTAAAAACTATTTTGAATCATTGATCTTAAATATATATTGTATAATTAATTTATTGTTTCTATTATTTTAGGCGTATAAGTGGGATTGACTTTTAATAATATCATTTACATTTGATTTGTAACTACTAATTTTTTTTCTTAATTTAAAGAATTAAAATTATCTTGTATTACAATATTATCGTATGAATATATAAATAGGTCAAGATGTACAAGAAATATTATCATAAAAATAAGTAAGTTCAATATGTATGAGATTTTAATTATGTATTTAATTTATTTATTTTTGAAATTTAAAATATTAATTTTATCTATTAAAAAAATTAGAAAATAATCTAAAAAAACATGTCCGCCCGAAAGCCCGCTCATGGTTGATTTGACTTTTGAGCTTCATATTTTTAGGCCCGGAAAATTTCGTATGGGCACGACCCGGCCTGAAAAATATGTAAAAGCCCGATGGGCATGAGCCCGGTCCGGCTCGGCCCGCTACTTTGCCAGCTCTACCCACACATTCATATACTTGAAGTGATTCAAACTACCGACTTATTAATTTAAAAAAAAAAAAAAGTTTTATCAATTGAGCTGTGTTTCATCATTGTTAAGAAATGAGATATTATTCTAAAGGAGTAGAACATCTAACCAAATTGAATTTATTGTTCGAAGTATTATCAGCCAAACTATTATTTATATTTCGTGTAAATATTACTTTTATCTTGTTTTAGTTTTTCATGTCTAATCCAATATATATATATATATATATATATATATATATATATATATATATAAGGGAGGCTATCGTGAGAATATGAGAACAAAAAATAATTAATTGGTGTGAAAGTTGATGAATCATTCGAAAAGTTCTTGAATCCATTGAAAATGTCTTGAATCCAAAAAATAAAATTTTCGGTCTCATGGGATTCGAACCCGGATGAAAATTTCAAATTTTTGATTCGATAACTTTCTTAATGGATGCATTAACTTTCATATTAATTCATTTTGTTCATAACAAATTTTCATGGTTCTTAGTTCTCACGTTAAAAGTAGTTTTGATTTGAATCTCTCTATGTATGTATGTATTGCATATTCGTTATTTTTCGACTTATAATAATAATAATAATAATAATAATAATAATAATAATAATAATAATAATAATAATAATAATAAAGTTATATCGTCTTATTGAGGCCAAAGACAATCTGGATATACCATTACTTTTTCTAGAATCTCTACGACTACAAAAAGGCTTTTAAAAATTTTCAATCAAAACATAAACGCACGATAATTTTGGTGGTCAATAGATTATGATATGCTAATCATTGTAGTTGGTTGTAATACACTCCATGTATATATTATGCTAAAATTGATGGTAACGCTAAATGCTAATCCCTCGATTATAAAGTCATCAATGGGACAACCCTATCTTTAAGTTCACTCAAAGCAACTTTTTAATATTCCTTTTTGTTTGGGAAGTTAAAATTAGATTGCTATAATCAGAATTTATGTCCCAACTCATGCTTCATTATGTACATCTAGTTTACACGTGTATCATTACACATTGACAATGTGCATGTACATAAGATGGACTAACAACACATATAATAACTCAAAAATAAAATACATTATATATGACGTGTAATACAAATAATATTACTTTGGATCATGTTCCATCTTACCGTTTCATTGACTAACCTATAATGTACAATGACAGATTCACATAGAGCTAAGAAGGGTCAAAAGTTTTAAGTTTGAATCCATCGTAACACGATCTTTAAATTTTTGTATTTAATTGATAAAAAAAAAGAAGAACTTAACTCTTACAAACTTGTTTTTAGTATTTTTGTAAAATCGTAAAATTATTATGTAATAGTTGTGCTCAAAGAATAACAAAATATTTCCTCACTGCTTTTTTATACAAAGTCAAAACTATCATTTACAAATTAATAGTGAACTCGTAGTAGTTCGCACCAAATTATTAATAACTAAAGGCAAACAATAAGATAAATCCCTATTTAATGGGAAAATGCATGTGGCCTAACCTAAAAGCCAATATTTTCTGTAGAACAAACCAAAACAAATAAATGAATTTAACTAAAAATCTTAATATTTTATCTTTTTGGGAAAAAAAATTAATATAGAAGAAATAAACAGCGAGGCTTGATGATGATGGAAGTGCTGAAGTGGGACCCACAGGCTTAGATATCCTAACCTGCTTCACAACACACTGCACCACGCTCTACATTAGTTTCATGGTCCACGTCTACTATATTATAATTAACACGCTTTTTATGTGGCCACTCTCTAATAAAGTTTAACTTTTTTGTCCTTTTCCTAATTTTAAAACTACATTAAAAATATATATTGTTATTGGAACCACTCTACTATATCCATCACAAGTAAATTACTTTATTATGCTTTTTTGTTTATAATTTTTTTAATAATGTTGCATTAGTTTTATAATTTAAGTTATCACCTATTTTATTTTAAGATTTATAAGGGAAAATACATAATTTTAGTCTAATAACTCAATAATACCTTAATCAAGCCTAATAAATTGAATTTATGATATTTTTAGTTTATAAGTGATTTTTCGACGTCGAAAAGCACAATTGGTACCAGAAATAATATGCAGCTCGTAAGTCAATTCCAACGATGTATCTGGTGTGTGCTTTCAATATGTCATTTTTCATTGACGATTATATTTACTTGTGTCAAAAAGCATTTATGGACTAAAATTATCACAAAATAAATTTATTAGGCTTGATTAAGGTATTATTGATTTATTAAGTTAAAATTGTACAAATCAATTTATTAGGTTAAAATTATGTATTTTTCGGATGTATAATTCAACTTGTTTTGAAAGATAAACAGATATTCTTAGCATGAGAATTCTACTGTATATCAATAAATTGAATTTAATAGACCTTGCGTGACGTTCCCCATTAAGATGTTAGTGGAAAAAATTGATGATCTTTAGAAAATGAATTTATCCACTTCACGACTAAAGCTTGAAGCCCTCAAAAGTTGTACACATATTTCATAATATATTTAGGGGTGAGAATCGGTTCGGTTTGGTTAATCGAACCGAAATTTGATTAACCAAACCGAATTAACCCAAAATAGATAAGGAATCGATACCAATCGGTTAATCGGTTAACCGATTAACCGATTCGGTTAGTCGGTTCGGTTATCGGTTAACCGAAATTAAAATTAAATTTAAAAAAAATAAAAAATAAAAAATACAAAAATTAACCGAAAATAACCGAATTAACCGAAAATAACCGAAATTAACCGAGATTATTTCAAATATTACAGAAATTATAATATTAAATTAAATAATTTTTACCTAATAATTAAATAAATAAATAAATTAATTAATTAATTAATTAATTTCGGTTAATCGGTTATACCCGATAACCGAAATTCACTTGCAATGGGAACCGATAACCGAACCGAAACCGAAAAAATCGGTTATCGGTTAACCGATAACCGACTTTTTCGGTTTCGGTTATCGGTTAACCGATAACCGATACCCGTTTAAGCACCCCTAAATATATTTATAGTTGAGGATTTAAGGTCAAAGATTTAGGAATTAAATTTCGAGTAATAAGTTTATAACTTTAATTACTTAAAAAAGATTACTATTTTTATCAAATATTTAAGTGCATATGCCCATAACGCGGAACTGATTTAGTTATTATGATTTTAATCTCAATTCTTTGATGTCAATATCATAAACAAGGTCCAACAAAAATTAATTAAATAAAATTAGATAAAGATGAAATATAAATTCTGATTTGAGTTCAGTTCAATAAGTGTAGCAAAAAATTTGATTGTGTATTTTTTTCATAAGAAATACAAAATGCATGTGAAGATAGAATTAGTAAATGAACTCAAAAAATGTTGGTTCCACTAATAATCTATCATATATAGTACAATTTAAAAGTAATTATAAATTCAAATAAAATTGAAAGTGACATATTCAGTTGAATGAAATTCCTATAAAGATGAAACATGCTTTAATTTCCTCATTAACTTCTGCTTGATTATTTAGATCATTAATTATATTAGTGATTCAAAATACATCACTCGTCATTAGTGAAACTAAGTAGTTTTGCAGAAGACAAAAAATTATCAAATAGCAAAAGTAAGATGAGTGAAAATTTAGAAATGGCGAGTGATAAAGTGGAGTAAACCACACACCACACACCACACACATTAGACACACAGTAGGTGTGGTTTTGTTTCAAGAAAACGAGTCCCCAAAAAGAAAGAACAAAAATCCACCACTGCAACTGTTAAACTGATATTCATGGGATTGTGATATGATATGTCAGTGTCCCACTTTTGTTTTTGTTCCTCTCTCTGCTTTCTTTATTCACTGCGTAAAACATTCATCCATCTCTCTCATATTTTATTATTGTGGGATTTTCTTTTCGTTTCTTGCTGCAACTTGGCGTACGGCGTTTTTCATTTCATCATTTCTTGAAAAAAAGAAATCTTGTGAGCCGTAGTTTGTCTGTCAATTTTGGTTTTCTCTATAGGATAAGTTTTCAGCTTTTTCTTCATTGAGTTGTATTTATTATTTTGATTCTTTTTAAAAAGAAATAGGGAGTAAAGTAGCCCATGTGTCTCTTTGCATGGTTTCTTTGTTTTTGCATATGTCACTTCTCCCCTTTCCTTTTCATCTATTTTTGCTGATTCAAATCACTATTTTGCCTTCTTCACTTTGCTCTATCTCCAAATATTTGTGGAAAATTTTGTGCTGTTTGTGTGAGGAAACAGCTGTGAGTTCTTTTGCCAGAAACCCTGAATGTGATTGTTGAACCTCAAATTTAAACCAAATTTAGTGCTTTTTTACAAATTGTAATACCTTTCTGTGCATGGATTCTTTCTTGATTCCTAGTAAAGCTATCTCTCTCTCTCTCTCTCTCTCTTTCTCTTTGTGTGTGTGTGTTTAAAGAGTGTCCGACTATTGAATTATGAACTATATTCCTCTACTTTTTCAGGCACTTTTTCTGCTATCATAATTAAGCGGTGGTGTTAATTCTGGTTGAGGACATAAAATGGAGGGGAAGTGCAAAAGTGAATCAAAGTTCATGTGATTTGCAGTTGGGAGTTGGTTGGGAGCACATTTCTCATTTTTCTTGAGAAAAATTCTTTCAATTTCTTGAAAATGGAGGCATTGAATCAGAAGTCCCTAGAGAGAGTGGTTTCACAGAGAGCTTTCCAAATGGGAGTTCATTTCCATGCCAAATTTGTGTGGTGGGATTTCTATGTGGGGTTTGCATGACCTCTCTGTTTCTTGCTGCCCTTACCTCATTTGGTGCTTCCTCTTTTAATGGAGTTTCGATTTCTCTCTTTTCTCCCGGAATTTCCAGTCCCAATTCTACCTCATCAATCGGTAATTTAATTATAATTAAGATTATTTAATCGTGGGTTAAATTTTCAAGATTCTTGTTTCTTTTTCTTTTTGGGGGGTAAGAGTCGTATGTAGGCAGCATGTCTGTGTTAGTATCTTTCTTTTCACATATTTGCTATTGCATGATCCTGGACTTGAATGTTTGCAGTTCATCCATAAGGCACACTGGTTAGGCCGAGAGAGAGAGGGAGAGGGAGTTATGGTTTTGTTGTTGGATTGACTTTTCAAGATTCTTTTCTTTCTTTATTAATTTGGTAAGAGTTATTTGTAGCGAGCGTGTTCTGTTTGTATCTTTTTTCTTGACATATTTGTTCTTACATACACTGGTTTACGGCCATGAGAGAGAGAGGATTATAATTTTTGGTTTTGGGGAAAACATGGTAAATTGGTAATGGGATGATTAACAAACTCACTTTACTTTCTTGATAGCCTTTTGCTAGAAGCAACTTATCCTTTTTCCCTTCATTCGTTGGATAACAGCAAAGACTTACTTTTGCTGATAAGGCTTCCAAGACACACAAACCACAATGTGTAGAGAAAGTTCTAGGATCCAGGCTTTACAAGTTCATATCACTATGTTGTAATCAAGCAGCTAATTTAGTCATGTTTCCTTTACTGGACATAAGGGGTTTTACTAAGGAAAAGGACTTAAAATCTTGTAATTCAATGTGAATTAGTACTGTTTTATGCTACATCAAGGATAAAGTGTAGAACAGAGCTACATGGTACAATTCTTGTTTGTGTCGATACATTTACTAGCAGATATTAATAGAATCAAGAAAGTTCAGAGCTAAATGTGGTTTTCTGTAATAATGTCTAGTTTTACTATCTAAGAACTCCCACATTAGGCATTAGTTATCCATGATTTTTGGGTAGCTTGGGAATTTTTTATAACTATTAACTTGATTTCTTTTGTGAGTTAAGGGATTTTGCAATGAGAACTCTTGCTATTATTCACTATTCTTGATGAAAATCAAAGTGCCATTTGTCAAGCTCATAGCGAATGTCTATATCTCTTATATGACTGATAATGTAGGTGGAGACTGCAGGACCCTGCTTAATATAAATGAAAGAATCGAGTATCCGGAGGAAAGAAATATAAACGGGACAGTGGAGAATGTTTCCTTACTATATAAAGCATGGAGTGACCTACTTACTGGAGGTCATTTCCTTCAGCCATTAAGATCGAGCAAATTAAATGTACCTGAAGCCCCTCATTTGGAGAATTGCAAGATAAGTGCTGAACTAAATCGTCGTCTTGATACACACCTTCCCAATGGGAGTTTCCCGCCATGGACAGTTTGGAAAGGAATGTTAGACGAACTTCCACTATCGCCAGTCGATGAGCAGCTTAAGCAATACAGGGATCGCGTAATATCCCAGGGGGCTTATCCACCATGGGTATGTAGCCTTTTATAGCCTCAACGTTTATGCATTTTGACACTCGATCATTGTTATGGCATTTGCATAAGTTGATTTTCTTCCGTGATTAGTTAAGTCATTTCAGATGCAGCTAGTAATGTACTAGTTATGTAATAGACGTAGAATGTTTCATCTTATGCTTATGACAGATGAATTTTGTCAGATCAAGGGATCAGACGAGGAAAACTATCCCCTAACGAGGAAAGTCCAACGGGACTTGTGGCTTCATCAGCATCCCGTGAACTGCAACGATCCTACTGTGAAGTTTCTAGTAACGGATTGGGAGAGATTGCCTGGATTTGGTATCGGAGCACAACTTGCAGGGATGTGCGGCTTACTTGCTATTGCGATCAATGAGAAGAGGGTTTTAGTAACAGATTACTACAATAGAGCTGATCATGATGGTTGTAAAGGTAATATTTCATATCATCATAGAATATTCCAACTCAAGATACTAAATGAATGATCAAAAGCCCCTTAAGGTAGTCGATAGTTAACAGGCTGTAGTCATGCTTCCTACTTATCATCTCTTGGAGGCCTTTTTATTACTATTTGCCTTATGGCATGATGTTGGACGCTCTAATTTTCTTCTTGTTTGAGAGTTTTCATGAGTAAATACTCTGAATTGATGCTTACAGAAATTTTGCTTATGTTTTCAAGACATGAGATTATTGGTCGTCCATTAAAATGTTTGGCTTGCTTTTCTGTAGGTTCATCACGCTCTAGTTGGTCGTGTTATTTCGTCCCAGAGACCTCACCAGAATGCAGGAAACGGGCCTTTGAACTTATGCATGATAAAGTAGCATGGAAAAAGGGTATTATAACAGTGAAAGAAAATTACACTTCCAAAGAAATATGGGCTGGACATATACCTAGGTAGGATGCTATATACATTGAGTTTTCTACCAACTGTTGTTTGCGCCAAGTCACGGCAATTCGACCATCTTAAAAAATTTGCAACTCTAACTACATCTTATACTTCAGGGCATGGGGAAATCCTTGGAGCATTATGCAGCCAACGACAGAGATAAACGGGAGCTTGTTGGTTCATCATCGGAAAATGGACCGTAGATGGTGGCGAGCTCAGGTAGACTATCACGGCTTTAGCTCAAGAGCATGCTTTTTTTGTTAGAGTTCTATGTTTTGGTTCATCCATCTATTGTCAAGGTGAATTTACTTTGAAAATACAATCCCGAATGCAGAAAGACAGAGTCTTAGTTCAATGCTTAACCAAATTTGTTTGTCAGGCAGTTCGCTACCTCATGAGATTTCAATCCGAGTATACATGCAACTTAATGAACATTGCTCGACATACTGCATTTGGATGGGAAGCTGCAAAAATGGTTCTTGCGTCTTCCTCTCAAAATACTTTTGAGGTTTGTCATTTCAGTTCAAAATTTATTCACCTCAGTAATTTCTAGTGCAAGAAAATGAATTTTACCGAGGTATATCCATTTCTGCAGGACGTACAAGAGAAGAAGCTTGATATAGAAAGGTTTGTATGGTCGAATCATAAACCATGGCTTCCTCGTCCTTTGTTAAGCATGCATGTGAGGATGGGCGATAAGGCGTGTGAAATGAAGGTGGTAGGATTCGACAATTACATGCACCTAGCAGAGAAAGTCCGGAGGCGCTTCCCGCATCTGAATCACGTGTGGCTCTCTACTGAAATGCAGGTTGTGTGTCTACTCATTCTCTACTAGTTTGAACCTTGAATGAATTCACTAGTAATGCCTTTACATTCGTTTGCATTCAGGATGTGATCGACAGATCAAGATCCTACGAGCGTTGGAGGTTTCACTTCACGAATGTGAGGCGACAAGCAGGGAACATGACGATGGCGACCTACGAGGCGAGTCTTGGCAGGGAGACGAGCACCAATTATCCTCTCGTGAACTTCTTGATGGCCACGGAGGCCGACTTCTTCATTGGAGCGTTGGGTTCAACGTGGTGCTTCCTCATAGACGGCATGAGGAATACCGGTGGGAAGGTCATGTCCGGTTACTTGAGTGTGAACAAGGATAGATTTTGGTAGAGCTAAGCTTATGGAAATGTGGGACTGCATGAGCTCCGGTCGACCTAAGCGACGGGCTCTTGCTACAGTCTGCAGAAAATGGAGGAAAATTGCGCCCTGGACAATATACATGATGATAGGTTCCATGAGAGGTTGGTGAAATCATCTCTACCTTACACTGTTAGTATTGTGAATAGTGAGTTGATTTTGGCAGTTGACTTGACGCTAGAACGGCTCGAGTGAGAGTGAGTGTTCAAAATTTGCAAATCACATATAATTATTAATTTATTCTTTTGTGAATTCGACTCTCTTTCTTTCTGTTGTCCATAAAAATCAGTTCACCTACAGCAATACTTTAGTGCACAAGTTTTTACTTGATTTTTGAAGCATAGCAGCAAACTTTGATAGCAATGAATATATTTGTAGTTTGGAGAAACATGCTGTTATTATTATTATTTTTCGTTAAATAATTGGTAGGTCATCCTTCAAAGTTAAATCTCGAACTCGTTTCTAATCTCCTTTCGACGATATATCTTGCTTTCTTCCATCCATACATCAGAGTAAAGACACGCAACGCAGGAATTATTGTGTTTTTTTTTTTTTTTTGGGTCAATTAAATACATAAATTTTAAAAGCCAGCATCACTATGGATTCGAATCAAGGACGGCATCAGTGCCGAAGATTAATCACTCTAAGATTGCCAACACACGCACACATTGTGTTTGTTTTATACTAGTTAAATGGTAAGTGCATATACATCTCTCAAAATGTTACTCAAAAATAAATTTGTCATAATTGTAAGAAATTTGAAGTACAAAAGTGCATATGCATCTCTCAAAATGTTACTCAAAAATAGATAAATTTTGTTATACATATTTTATACAAATAGACGCACATATATACATATTAAATGTATGTGAAAATATATACTTCTATAATAATTAGTGGAGAAGATTCACAATATTATATAGTATTTAATATTGGAAAATTTGTAAAAATTATTTTCATGGTTAGTACAAAACTGCATACAGATTTTTAATATGGTAAATGAAAATGAAATTTTAAATGAATATCTATATTCTTGTAGCATTTTATTATATTAATAATAAATTAATATATTTTCTAAATATATAATATATTATTTTATATAGTTGTCCTTAAAATTAAATTGAAATATAATAGATATTCTATATTTGTAAACAAGACACTTCGTATATTAGTATAGATAAATAGATTTTATCAGTAATGAAGAATTCTAATGGTACAACCACATTCAAATAATTAAAAATTAAAAGCTGCGTGAACTTCACCTTTAAATCTTGTTGCAATTGAGACCTAACTATTGAAGTATTTTAATAACCTGTCTATTTGTAGTAAAACCATCTTTACTAACTTTACGAACATATTTGGGGGTCGGACTTAAATATCCATCCAACATCGAAATCCAAAATTGTCTACTCTTTAAAACAAGTCAAAATCTTCATTTCATACACAGGGTAAAAACGGTATTTCATCTCGTATTTCCAACACAAGCCACATATGAGGAAACCACCATACAATGGCTTGATTAGACATCATAGTAGACAAGCATTGCTATCCATACAATGATCAAATTTCCCTCAAAAAGAAGAAAGAAACAATGATCAAAACAATAACTCCCATATCATCATAGGTATGACGATCAAAGTTCTGCAAGCCGAACAGTCGAAAGTGAAGGTAAATCTGCTTGGAAATGGACCATTGTATCTTTACATCCAACTGCTGTTTACAAAAGACAACTGTAGCTAATTATTTGAAAAAGGAAAGCAACAACTACGAAGTCTAGGAAATTAAGAAATAGAAAAACAAGCAAAAAAAAAGGGAGCAGAACTAGAAATGTACTAGGAAGCAATTTGATACTGCCTCCAAATGAAAAAATTAATAAAAATATTTCTTACAACTGACAAGGAAGTGCTAAGAAGGCTGTGAACTAACATAATCTATTTGCTTGTTAGTATCAAATCAACAAATGCGCAAGCCCGCCGAGCCTTTTCTCTGTGCTTCATGGCAACATTTCAACCAGGCAAGCGATGCTACCTGAAGGTAAGCTCAAAATTTCTAAAACAAGTCTCCAAAACATACTAGCAGAGCAGGTGAGTGAGCAGGACTGCTGAATCCCTTTCTACAGCTTCTAATGCCCTGTAGCCAGTTATATACGAGGAATTCATAGTAGACTCCTGAAAATGCACACCCGACATAAGCAAAGAAATGTAAAGATAGCAACTTATTGGAGCGTAGTTCATTAGTTTCTCAACTTAGCAACATAGCCGCATCAAACCTGATCTAAACCGATACATCACCGATAACTGTGAGGACAGGATAACAGGAATACAGTACTAAGGCTTGGCTAGACTTTTACCCCTTCTGAGTACCAATCCTATGATATTATTCATGACATCCTTTTAGCGGACAGTTTCATCGGGCTTTCTAGTTGTCACCATGGTTCATTTCTTTTATATTTGCTAATTACAACATAGCTTAGGTACAATCAGTAAAATGTGAAATTAGGACAGAGTAGTAAATCAAACATTTAGATACAAAGTGGGGAGAAAAAAGTAGTACTATTGTTATACAAAAGTATAACCACTTTCCCGAGAGTAATAACCATTTGACAAAAAATATTAGCAGCTCTAAGGTAACCTTTTTCTCCCCTCCCAAATGGAAAGGCAGACAGCTCGAGAAGAAACAAGAAAGGAGATCGGTGAGATGAAAACCTGGCACTGCAGCAGACTGTGGAGGTGAAGGAACACAGCAAAAACAAATAAATAAGAAAAAGGAGGAAGAAGAAAGAATAGCTGATGACAGTTGCAGTAGAAAGACCAATGCAACAAATAGGTGGATAGAATAACTCAATTTAAACTTCTGTATGAGTTGATCTTTTAATTGAGTCAAAATAACAGGAGTGCGAGCCAACAAGCGGGTGATTCTAGGATGGCAGCAAGTCAGATTTAAGAAATAGGAATCATGGTGATGCACTTGCGACATCACAGACTAGAGGAGAAAAAAGCAAAGGTAAGAGACAAACAAAATGGTTCACCCCAAATTATTTGTCCTATAATATCCACCAAGACCAAATTCATATAGCTTTTGACATTACGTTACTTCACAGTTCACACACAGTAAAAGTACACAAGAAACAAGACTTCTGCAGTTCCACTACCCTGGTTACAAATATATGGCAGTAGCAGAATAACAATCTGGAAAGGCACAAAAACATATTAAATGGAATGCAATAGATACAGAAGATAATTATATCATAAAATTAACAAGGATCTTACCAAATAGAAGTCAAAAAGGAGCCTCGAGTGATTCGTCCCAAACATCTGCACTTCCATTGGAGGCATCTTCTGCATCTTCCTCCATTGAGAGCCTAATGTATTCTCGGTGTGCAAAGCGATCCCACTCCGTCAAATTTGGGTTCTCACGCTCCTGTCCAGTTTTATAGTTGAGAAGAATGTGAACCTTTCAGTTCTATGGAGCATATTTTAAATTGCAGTATGATATAAATCTAATGCAAGCAAAAAGGTTGCACTTTAACCTGGCGAATTAGAAACGGATCGCGAGTCTCAAAAGCCATAAACTTATTAAGGTTAAACAGGATATTGAAAACACTGCCAGAAAGTCGGCTTCCTTTTATATCACGCAACGTAAAATAGCTCTCATCCTGCATATCATAATTCAAATGTAACAGATGTCATAACGGGGTCGCAACTATATTGCAATTTAAACAGCTTCAAGGAATATTTCTAGGACCATGAATACATTATAAATGAACTTCCTCAAGACATAATATCCCAGCTTGTTCAGTTCACTGAATCATGTTGATAGATTTTATTGATTTTTGTAAAACTGGCGCTCTTGGTACCTTAATGGCAAAGAAAAACCTTAGAATCTCCACCAGATTATAAATTGTCAGAAAAAAATTAATTTGAGTGAATAAGTTAACACCTTCAGCTGATGATACTTCAAACACAATAGCTACAACTCAATGACAACTTTTTAGCATGGTAAAAAAGCATAAATATTTGAAGGTGGGAAGACAGCATTGGAATATGTCTCCATTGTAAATTTAAGGTTAAGATGGAACTCTAAGCATTACAAATTACAAGGATTTTTGAGTGGAAAATTTTATTTAAGAATAAAGAAGAAAATACATACTCCCTCCGTCCCCTATTTTTCTTCCTAGTTTTCCTTTTTGGTACATTCCCCAAATTTCTTCTATTCCATTCATGGACACTATTCCACAAACTACTCCCTACTTATTACCTTTAACCCCGCCCTTTATTTACACCTTTTATCACCCATGGCCTACCACTATCCCTTCTTATTACCCTCAACAACACCATTTATTTACACATTTAATCACTTATGGCCCACCACTAATTTAATTAACACTACACTAATGTGGGACCCATACTCCACTCACAATACAATCAATAGCTTTTACTAAAACCTGCACCGAAGATACCTAGGAAGATAAATGGGGGACAGAGGGAGTAGCTAATACAAGGACCACACCTTTACACACATAAAGCACACCTAAATATATATAAAAGAAAAAAGGTCATATACGATCTACTGGAGGGTCACCTCTGGATGAACCATGTCAACAATTTGACACAATATATCTTCAAAAAGCACAGGCTCTTGGGCCATGCATTCCATTCTATGCAATTGCTCCTCATAAAAGAATTGCATTTCGTTCCTCGTTATAATTCCATTACCATCCAAATCTATGCACTTGAACCTGAAATGGACTACATTATTTGACTCGCTATAAAAATAAGAAACAATCCACCAAATATTTTGAGCAAAGAGAGAACACCTAACACAGTAATCCAAGTACATTACATTCTCTTGGCTTGATTATAAAAGCTACGAATCATAATAAACATTTTAAACCTTTCTCAGGAAAAGTTAAAATCTAGGTTTTGCTCGAGGCCTCAAGTCATCGATATTGAGGCTTGAGCCCCTACAGGATTCCTTGCATGAAAAAAGTGTCTTTACTTATTCCACAATCCTCTAATTAGATACTATAGAAAGAAGCGAAATCTTTAGTGGATTGCTTCTTGAAAGGGCTCAGTTTCATCCATACTTACAACCCTGCAAACCACATGTATAAAGAACTCAAAGGATTCAGGCTCCATTTTCCTGATTATTCATCCATTAGCAACAACATGGAGGCCACACCTTCAGCAAATGATAAACATCATACATGACAAGATAGAAAGAACCCAACAAGCATTCAAGATTCGATGATCATGCCTTGCTTTTTTTTATTTGACAACTTAGATCTTACACATACCAATACTCAAGACTATGGTCTGATGATTTATCCTCCTCTGACAATATGAAGTAGACAAAATCTTCATATCCCATCTTTCCTTCAACCTTACTTGTGAACTTTCTAGGAACCTTGCAAATTCAAGCAACAATGCTTAGAAAAGATGTTCAAGACATCATAAGAAATAGATCAATCTTCCAATGAAGGCAACCCAACTCATCTCGAATAGTAGAAGAATGAGGAAACCACAAACCTGAGAAAATATTCTATCAACAATTCTGTAGGTAAGTGCGTGGTTACCATATCTGATGAGGTTTTCTTTGTCGATCAAAAAATCATGATCTGAGTCCAGCTCCCAGAACTTGCAGTATATCACATAAAAATGCTCATAGGAGAAGTACCTGAAGAAATGATAACAGAATGTGGTAGCATACATACACAAGTGCAAAACAAATACTAAAGCAATTACAATGCTCCTACTCCAAGATTGTTCTACACTGGAAATATATCTACAATCAAATGGGAACCTTGAACACCCATAAGTTACTTTCTATTCACTTTTCTAAGAACAAGAAGAAGACCATACTTACCGAACAGATAGACAAGAAAAAAAAAAAAAGATTCTCTTTGATTACCTCAAGACTTTGTTAATATCCTCTTCTTCATCTGCATGCTGCATTGCAGCAATCAAGTTTGAGCGTCTCAGCTCCCTCAGTGTAAGACGACTATTACCAGCTCTATTCACATAGTAAAATATTCTGTATATTACAGTTTCAGCTGTAGATAAATAAATAAATAGGACTATTAATTTCAGTCAAAAAATTGGGAACTTGCAACAAGTAGATAAGAAAAGTAAGTTTAAGAAAATTAGCAGATCATTCAAGTCAGCAAACAGTCCAGCCAAACCATCGATACTTGCGTTCAGACAAGCAAACTAACACTGCCCTAGAAAATATAGAAGAAACTATAGCCACTGGAGAACTACTGAACAGTCATTAAAAAATTCCAATCCATGTTTTTCTTCATGAATGATGAATCATATATGTTCCACTCTAGCAAATGTTGAAAACAAAATGAGAAGACTAAACAAAATCCAATAAGCTACTTTTAAAACAGCTGTTCCAGGAGAAGAGGAAAAAGAAAATGTACACAATGCATTAACCTCTTTTTAGAACTTTTAACTAGAGAAAGGAATAAAAGTCACCCAACAAGGTTTGACCAAAATTCATGAAACAAGAGAACAATCATCCTATAACATATAAAATTTGTCCCTAGTTTTGGACTTTTGGGGCACCGTAAAGACAACAGATGTTCCCCCCTTAAGCTTCATTAAAATTATTTCCACAAACAGGAACCCAAAACAAGGCTGTGTATGTTCAAACAAATTTATAGCAGAGAATTATTGAAGTCAGGAAACTAATAAGGATTAAGGACTATTCAAAATCAGAGAAAAAAAGGAATGTGATTGAGTATGTTGTTTGTGGATAATCTGCTTTTTCACTTTAAAAAGACAAGAAAAAGAAACAGCACATCAATCTGTAGATTTTTCTCGTGCACATAACCAATTGGAGATACGTTTTTGGATCCAGCTGGTTCTTTCTTTCTTATTTTATTTATTTATTTATGTTTTGATGTGCTTTTGCCTTCTTGTCATGTACACCCCAAAAAAAAGTTCCTTGTATCGGAATACCAGAAATTTCAAGTCAACATCAAGTTGTACGCATTAGTTACCAACCCCATAGATCAACAAAAAAGAGAGGAATGAGAACCTTATGATAGCTCTAGAAAGCCAATAAATAAGTAACTAAAATCATCATCTACAAGTTATTCAAGTTATAGCATCTTATATATTATCACGAATGAGGAGTGGCCAAGCATATGTGTTGAATTGTCATTGCATCACCATTATTTTTCCACATAGATCTACCAAGACCTAGTGTTATAGCTCTAGACCTTCTTGCTCATATTAGTATAAGAGATCAAACAAATAAGCAAAAGGCAGATACTAGTAAAAGGTGTAGACTAGTTCTGTTCATCAGGTAATTGTGCTCAATACAAAGATAAGATGGTTGAGCTAACAGCTAGAAGGCCCCAAACGTGTCCAGTATATCAAACAACAGTGATTTAAAATACAAAAGATACAAATCTGGTGACAAGTACAAAGTGCCAGACTGATAATAATATTTTAGAGCGACATCAAGCAATGGGTAATTATATTCAAGGACCTAGCACAAATATAAGCTTCTTTAAACAACTATGACCAGTGAATTTTTAACCAAGGAAAAGTTTAACCAATATGATTCAGTGATAATAAATAAGTGCAAATACGAGATACGAAATACAACATACCATATCTTTCTTGAAATTCAGGTGTACTCTGCAGGAATTCTAACCCAGGATGAGTGGTCAAAAGTTCTCGAAGAACAGGTTTAAAGTCATCCTATTTAAAGGTCGCAACATTACCAACATATGAAGAAGCTATTAATAATTAGCTAACTCAAATATCTGCATTGAAATACTAAGAAATTTGTTCAACCTGGACCAAATGTCTGTGCTCTGGTTGCTTCAAGATTGTGAATAACTGTGTTGCTAGATCCTTGGTCAACATGTTTCTATTAATCCAATAATCGACAAACGCATCCCTGTTTAGATAAATTAAGCCAAAGTGAAAATACATCAACTGTGAACAAGAACATCAGAACCATGAATCATCACTAAGAAATTCAATGATGAACAAGTGCAACACATTCAGTTTCCATTAGAAAATGTTGCCTGTAATTACAAACTTATCAGTTTAAGGTCAAGCAGGGTGGTTTCACATGAAAGTCCATTTGCAGAAATTGTGTTCCATTGTAGTTTTTTACTGAACTTTTAGAACAGCTTCTCTAAAGGTCCTTTTTCAAGAAGCAAAAACTTATGACTTTTGTATTTCTTTTCTTGCCCTACTAATGTCTAGACATAGAAATATTTTCTTGCACTACTAATGTCTATTAAAAAAACTTATGACTTGTATTTATTAGATGTCATATTTTAAAAGTGATATGACATCTAATAATTGCAATCCAAAAGTGTTAAAAAATGTGCATAATTAGCTCTCAATATTTTTCTTCAGCAGTAAATAGCTCTTAATCTTGAAGTTACTAATGCCTCTTTTATTGTAATCTGTATCCCAACTTTAAGCCTACATATAAACTTGAACAGATATACATTATAATCAAATATGAATAATTTTTGGGTTATTCTCCAGTTGAGCTCGAGTTCTCTAGCAAGTTCGTATTGGATAAGCTAGCCTTCAAATGCTAAGTACTTTGTATTTTTTTCCCCCATTGCAGCAAAGCTTAAACTCTACATCTAGCGATAAATGAGATTCTACAGCTCTTTCATAACCCCTGCAATCTTCACTAGGTCACAGCATTGGTGATTAAAAGTCTCAAGACTCCCAACTAAATCATATGAATTTTTACGAAGTCCACAATTAAACAAGTGAGACAATATTATAGTCTAACTAATTAAATAAAAAAATAAACATGGAGTCCATGATTAGAGAGATAAGTGAATTAAATTCATAACAGCATCTTTAATTCATAACTTTATTGACACTATATAACAACCTAGTGAGTTACAGAACCAACTATACCAGGTTAGTTTATTAGGAGCATGACATTTGTCCAGACTTTAGATTAAGAAAATCCGGACGAATCAACTGAGGCAAAACTGAAGTTCTGATAGTGATAGATAAAATGGCAGCCTTTTAACTAGAACCCCTTCTGAAGGGAGATTTGGGATCAAAATGATGGAAGTGTTTTCTTTTAGTAATATGGGCAGTATGTCCACCTTTAATTCATAACCAATGATACAAATTTTCCATGTGAGCGAAAACATAGCAAATGCAAATAAATAATCGAATCTCTCTTCTAACAACATAATGTTCTGTGCAACTCCATCATTTTCCTATGATAAAGAACCTTGGATAGATCCAGTAAAGTACATACATCCAAGCCGTTTTTTTGGGGGTATGTGTGTGTGTGTGTGGCGCGGGGTTGTTACTTGTTGGTTGGCAGATTTGTAAGGATCTCTTTAGTTCTTGCATTTACTACTATATACTTTGAAACTTACTTGGTTTCTTCTCAGATAACCTAACAGTGGAAGAACATACCAAAGGCATGCTAGAATGACTATCTCCTATTGCTTAAGCAGTTTATATTTTGAAACCCTTGAAATAAAGAATATAATTATCCTAACAGATGAGAATTTTATAATGGAGCAGTAGAAATTTCTAAAAGTTCTTGAGGAACAATGGGGAGTGGTAAACAATTGCAGAAAGAATCATGAGGCAACATGAAATGGCAGGGATGGAGTAGATTGTAATACAAGAAGTGGAGGGAGAAAGGAAGAAAGGATATGGGAGAAAGATGAGGGTATCACTTATCACAACAGTAAGAAATAGAAATAGTGTACCGATCATTTAAAACAAATGAAAAAGGATAAGGGTTTCTTTTTCTGATTGTAGAAACTTCGTTTGTTGCTATGGCAATTCCCTTTATATATTGATTCAACATTTGCTAAGATATTTTAGTTGCTTTTTAACAATAATCACAATATATGCTGATAATCAGAAATGAAGCAAGCAGTTGACTCATTGAGATGACTTGTACTCTCCCAAATTTGACTGTCAAGAAACCCACCAACAAATTCTTATAATTTTGGCCTTACTCCTCACTGTACCCATTTAAACAAAGCACATCTCCCACAGAGTAATGTCTAACTCATCCTAGCAAATAGCAATCCAAGATAAACAATGGACCCAATTTAAAGATTTTCTTCAAAAATAGCAGGATCATATACTTAGTAGCCAAATGGCAGCCCAAAAACCATGCATCGGTATGAAGTGCCCAAAGCACGCGCATAGAAGATATACCAGAAATGTGAAAACAGGATGACTTTACAGACACAAAACCTTAACAGTCAGATCATGGATTAAGAAAAGGACACATGGAATGTCTTATATTAGTTCCAGTAAAGATGATGCTCACATCAATCCTTTGGAGTAGTTCAAACTTTAACTATTACTACTTCTAATAATTGTCTCTTTGCGGAGATGGGGGTAACATACTTCTTAGTTCTTAACCATGGACATTACAATTTACAAGATGACCAAAACTGGTATTATAAATATCTTAACGAATAAATAGTCATCTGGAGGGCACACAAAGACGGACAGAGGGAAAAATACTTCATTAAAATTACCTGGTCACAATTCCAGTTCCCTCAGTGTCAATCTTTCTAAACAGTACAGTAGAAAAGAAAGACGGAAGCTTGCAAATTTCCTTCGTTACTGGTTTAAATTCTGGAAATCCATCAAATGTACAACTCATTAGTAGGTAATCAACCAGTGAACATTCTAAGACTACATCACATGCACATCTAGCCAATCTCACCATGCATTTGCAGTCCGTCCACGTGACCATAAAAAAATTGGTTGATTCTAAACAAGCACCGCTCTTTCAATTCATTAGGTGGTGGGCGGCCATTTTGGAAATAGAACTGCAAAATCACAAGCATTATCAATTGAAACTATACCTACTCACTGCCCAGAAAGAGTGAGGAGGGAGGGGGAGCTGCAGGAGACAGAAACTTGGAAACAGCTAACAAAGATTAACAACACATCAACTAATTCAACCTGAGGTATAAGCTCTTTCACAGGCTCATTCACTAATTTCAGGGGTGAGCCTAAAGCAGAAGGGAATGCCCTGTGTTTCGTGATTCGAGGAGAACCTGATGAACTCCTTGGTGAAAGTGGTGGCGTACTACCTGCAGGAAACATTGAAGGCAGTGTATTGGTAGCTGCAGTATTTGTGCTAGCTGTTCCAGCAGCACTCAAGGGACCACCTCCCTTAGCATTATTGAGCAACGATTTTACCTGCATATTATAGGTGGATATATGTTACTAAATCTGGCTCCTTTCTCAACTAAACCCTAATATATTTTGGGGCAGTTTCGACTATCGAGGGAAAAAGTTATCAGCTAAATTACTTCCACTGCACTACCAAATCATGAAAGAAGGAAAAGACATATTACAGCATTCATCCCAAATTTATTGCTTCCACATCCATCAAAAGTACATCTAAATGAAGACTTTTGGCAAAGTTAAATTCCAATTGAAACTAAAAGTGTGACACTGCCAACTCTAGATCACTACGGTAAGGTAGGTAAGATCAGACAAAACTTGAACTTTCCCTCACATAGGAAAACTTTATCAAGTCAACTTAGTACTATGTTTTGTCAACAGACTCAACACAGAGAATACTACAAACCCGACTTTGGGAGACAAAGATAAATGAATACTTTGACAAGAAAATAGCTACATCTCCAAACTATTTTAAGAGCATATCATAGTAGATTCAAATGAAAGCTAATAATTGGAACATAACGTGAGAATAATTTGTACTTCTTATTCTTAACTACACATGCCAAGCAACAGTGCATGTGAATGTTGTAGCAGGATATCTGCTAATGAAAAGCAAACTCTAATTCTTCTTCAAATCCAATTTCTCATATCAAGGCTGAACTATTGTCCAAGATGCAAAATCTAATAATGAATGCCTGGCAATTTTTGATAGTATATCACTACGAATCATGGAATTCCTTGGTCATATGTAAATTATGAGCAATAACTGATTTTAAACAATAGAACGTACAAAAAGGTTTATCTAGCATCCCCAATATTCACTGGCATGTATGCATATCCTTTCAGTTACTAACTCTCAACTAGTAAAAGGTACCGCTCAGAAATAAAGGAAAGCAACTCCCATGGACTTCCCAGGGTCATGAAAACATCAAAGGGTCACAGAATTCTTACCTAGACTTCCTTAAACTGGAAAAAAAAAAATTGAAAACTCGGGAAAAAGTAAAATTTTGTCTTTTTCCATTCTTTGTAAGTCTGATATGATATGGGTAATAAGAAAACCTAGAGTTACATGAAGCCACAGTGGTGAAATCAATAAATGAGTGTAATACAAATCATTAGGTAGATGAGGACTACATCCAGAAAAGTGTAGACCAGAATGACTATCACAAACCATGGAGAAGGAAAACTATAGATTTACAGTTCAAAAAAGAATTGTGATGACTTAAAAAACTACAAGTAAGTGCACTATGAGTAATTAAAATAGGGTACTAATCAATTATAACGTGAAAGGGATATCTGCTCTTCCAAACATGAAAACTACATAACTTATTAGCAATGTCTGTGTCCTTTTAGGAAATTTATTCCTGATGAAGAAACGATAAGAAGATAAAATCTTCAACTGCAGCTGATCAAATTCCATGGGTTGTTTGAGTTTAACAGCAACAGTATCCCATTTTACTTTGTATCAAAATGCTTAAAGTTATCAAAATTAATGCATGGTATTTGCACATAGATGTACAACCAGCAGTCAGTCAGGAGTTTCTGTTCAAGCATTCATAGCTCATGTGAAGAAGAAACAAATGTGCAGAGAAAATTTTTCAGTTAGTCCAAACAATGAGAGATTCAAATCTATGTTGCAGCCTCAAACAAGACCATCATATAGACAGTAACACAGATATAAACAATATCTGATGAAAAAAATGCACAATTAAACATTATTGCTGGAAGTTGGTTATAGCTCCGGCGCTCGGTATAATGAAAATCATGTCCATTTTAGCAAAGTCTGGTAACATATTCAATTAAAGAAAAACCTGAAGTAAATAACCATTGCCATGCCCAGGCCCATTCAGAAGCGCACTTGATTGGCTACTATAAAAAACAAAATGGTTGGTACATCGATACTCTAAGAGTAGCAGATTATGATGTCCAAAAAATTATCATATGTTTAAAGAAATAAATAGATATGACCTGAACAGAGGAAAGTTTGACTTGTGATGTCAGAAATAGCATTGCGCAAGAAAGATTTTGACTATCCAATTTGTATGCTAACAATCAATGCTTAAAATCCAATACTTATTACAAGAATCCAAAGTTTTTATATAAATTCAATTAATATGAAAACTCCAAATATGTGTTAATGCTCTCAATTTATTTAAGCATGAACGTACTAGTGAGTATTGATATCGACCCAGAATAAAGAATTTCAACTATACATATCACAGAAAGTTGTAATAATAAGGAAAATTATTAAGTTAGAATAGTATTTGACAGTTCAACTGTTCAAGTAGAAAATACCGCAAATTAAGATGGAATGGAGGTAAATGATGTGATTTTTCCAAAATGACGATGCACTTCATGGTTTATATAGCAATTGCAAGGTTTTCCCATGCACTAAAAGTGTCTCAGTTGTCAATTCAATATAATATCAATACTTAAAAATCGTTCTGATAAACTGAAGCAATAAAGAATACAGAATCTCACTCACATTTAATTCTCTAGTGTCCTAGACATACATCTTACTGATAAAGTATTAATGACTCCACTATTAGTCTATTACTGAATATCAGATGATCGAATGTGCCACAGAACAACAGCAGTTGCCATCAGATTAAGTTTCTGTCGATGCATAAAAGCCAGACACCAAAATAGAAAAGCTATAACATCACAAAGGTTCCGACCAAGAGATGAAACAACTAAATGTCGTCCACATCTGATCAATGAAAACGTTCATAATGCTAGTAGTCAAAAGTTAAGATCAGTTCATTAACCATGCGTCAAGCACACAAATAAATATTGCTTGGCCGATTTCATTTTCATATGGGGCTACCACGACATAAAACAACAGGCTTGTCCTTGAACAGACTTAGTGACATTGGTTTCTATAAATGTCTGCTTCTAACAAGATCTCATAAAGTGAATTTAATGCACATCCATCATAGCAGACGGAAGATTCCTATCACCTTTTAGATTGTTTCCAGTAGTTGCATATTGCATTTATATTTTTATGTAGATATATATTTCTAAACCATATAAGTGCCAATTGTTTATCAACAACAATCAGCAACCAACTAAGCTCATAACTTTATCTCTTTCTTCCTGTAATCTCACCAATAACCAACCACTCGAAATGAAATTGCATGTGGAATCTACCATTTCCCCTCACTTTAGTCATATTGCATATATTAGCCAACCTAACCTCCCAACTAGGCATAAACTGCAACCCCATTCAAGAAAGAGTTCCTCGACCCAAAAAAACTACACGAAAGAAAAAAATTAATTACCAAGGAATTGGTTTCCGGAAGCGAAAGCCACTGATCAAATAGCATTTCGGCAACATGCGGGTTGGCTTTAATGGCCAACGGCGACACCTCCTGAAGCTGCAACAGTTCAGCATCGAGGCACGTGACATCGCCATTGAAATCCAAATCCATCTCTATTTCCTCAAGATATCCTCAAAATTTACAATACAACTCGCAACCCTCAGATCTTTCCGCGCTTCTTCAACCATCAAACAGGAGGCAGAACAGTCCGAAACCAAGCAAGAAAAAGAGTCCGAATTTCCCTCGCTCGCGGATCTTAATCAATTCGAAATCGGCAAAAAGGCAATTGATTCGAGATGGGTGCGTTTAATCGGTATCTACGCAGCACCGAGAAGCAAACCCCAAAATGGTTCGTAGCAGAGATCGAGAGACGGTATTTACATAGAGATTTGCAAACCCTTAGCAGAGGAAAAGTGTGTGCATATATTGTGTGTGCCGGTGCGTGTGGGTGGAGGTGGAGAGAGTGAATAGTGTGGATAAAATTCATTATTTTGAGAGATTCTAATAAAACAAAATTTGCTTTCCTTTTATCAAATTTGGAATGCAGATAATTGGAAGAGACTCGTCAAAAATTGCATATGATTTATGAATAAATAATTGGTTCTCGATTATTAAATCAGTAAATGCAATAATTCTGATTGACTTTTCTGATTGACTTTGAGTGTTGAGTTCAACCTTTTTTATTAGGGGTGAGCAAAATCGAATCCAAACCGAATAACCGAACCGAATCGTATCAATTTGGTCGGTTTGGATCGATTTTAAAACTTTGGTTCGGTTTGGATGCAAAATGAAAATCGAACTTTTTTCGGTTCGGTTCGGTTTAGTAATCGAAATTTCGGTTCGGACCGAATCAACCAAGATTTATATATATATATATATATATATATATATATATATATATATATATATATGAAATTAAAATATTAAACCCTATTAAGTTAAATTATATATATATTAAATTAAAATATTAAACCCTATTAAATTAAATTATACATATATATATTAAAATTATTAAAAGTTCGGTTAATTAAAACCGAACCAAACCAAGTTTAAAATTGAATCGGTTCGGTTCGGTTTGAGTAAAATTCGGTTGGTTCGGTTGAAATTTTTGAGCAGTTCGGTTTTTCGATTTTGGATTTTGGTTCGATTTTCAACCGAACAACCGAATCTCACCCCTACTTTTTATAGTAATATAAAGATAATTCAACAATCACGTTTTCCATAATAAAAGATAATTAGTTACAAAATTTGTCGTGGTGCGATCCATAGTATATACTAAGTTTAGGGGTGAGCCTTTGGTTTCGATTCGTTTTCTAATTTGAACCGATCATAAAAATTCAGATTTTGAAAAGAAAAAATAAAAATTCGAACTGAATCAAATTGAATCGTCCAAAAAGCCGAATCCGTTGGAAATTTTTATAGTAAAATTCGATTCGAATCGAAAATTCCAAAAATTCTGAAAAACAAAAACAAAAAAAAATCCAAAAATCCAAAATTAAATTTTTTTATTTCTTATAATTGTATTAGGGTTATAAATTTTTAAATAAAATATTATTATATATAATTCAAATTTCCAGGTTTGAAAATTCCAACCGATCTAAATCGAAAAGTTAAATTTTTGAGATAAAAAATCCCAATCCGAAAATCCAAAAAAATCTGAACCGAATTTAATATTTTGTTTTGTTTCAATTCAGTTATTTGAATTCTGAATATCTTACTCACCCCTAACTAAGTTTCTATTGTTCGTGTCCATTTCACTTTCAAGTATATCCTAAGTTTAGTGTTGAGCATTCAGTTTCGGTTCATATTTTTCTAATCTAAATCGGTCTGAAAATTCGAATTTTAAAAAAAAAGAAATCCAAACTAAATCCAATTATCCAAAAAGCTGAATCCAAAAATTGGAAACTTTTATAATAAAATCCGAATCGAATCGAAAATCCAAAAGTTCTGGAAAAAAAAATCGGAAACAAAAAATTTAATTCTTATAATTATATTAGGGTTATAAATATTTAAATAAATATTATTATTATTACTATATAAATTATACTCCCTCCGTCCCCCAAAGCTATTTATAGGAATGTTCGACATGAGTTTTAATAAAAGTTGTTGAATGTATTATGAGTGGAGTAAATGTCCCACAATATTATAACACTCCCTCCGTCCCAATATTCATGACACGTTTTTTTTTACACGTAGATTAATGAGAATTGTGTTTTGTGTGTAAAATGGTGGGAACACGAAATTCGAAGTACTATTTAGCGTAAAAAGTGTTTACTTTTTTGAAAACGGGTCAATTTAATGGGACATCCCAAAAATGAAAATATGCCATGAATATTGGGATGGATGAAGTATTAAATTAGTTAGTGATGGACCATAGGTGGTAAAATATGTAAATAAATGGATTTTTTAGGGTAAAAAAAGAAATAGTGGTGGATCATGATTCATGAGTGGTAAAATGTGTAAATAAATGATATTATTGAGGGTAAAGTTGAAAAGATAGTTATCATAAATAGATAGGAAGGAAATTGGGGGACGTCTCAAAAAGAAAAACTAAGAAAGAAATTGGGGACAAAAAGAGTATATAATTTGAATTTTCATATTTAAAAATTCCAACTAGAACCGAACCGAACCGAAAATTAAAAAAATTTGAGATAGAAAAGTCCAATTTGAAAATTCGAAAAATTTGAACTGAATTTAATATTTCGGTTTCATTCGCTCACCCCTAGTCCCTAACTAAGTTTGTATTGTTCGTGTCCATTTCACTTTCAATTAATGTAAATAAATATTATTAAATATTATCTGCATTCATAAATGCTGGTTTTATGGTCTTACCGACGAAATAAAAGTTAGATCATGGTCTTGGGTAATATTCAGACTTGAAGTTTTATGCCCTTGACGGATTTGACCTTTAGGACCGAGGTCCCAATGTTCGATAGGTAGTTGTAGAATTGGAAATGATTTGTGATTTTATTGTGCTTGTGTTTCTTTTCTTTTCTTTTTTTGATATCATGGGGAACCCGCAGTCGCTACCTTAGGTGCACACTGTGTTTTGTAATTCTTAAACTTAGTTGGGGGTTGAAGTATCTCTTGTCTGAGAAATTCTATAGAATATATATGTGTATTATATCATCTCTTATATGATAATATTTCATTAATATAAATTAAATTAATAAAATATTATCATATGAAAGATAAGTATAGTATACCTACATATTCTATAAAATTTATCAGTCCAGTACTCTTTATTTCTATTTAATAAAAAATACTAATAAAAATTTTATTCTATTACAAATTGAATTAATGAAAAAACGATTGACTTTTTTTTTACGTGTTAGTCTAGTGGTATAATGGTTAAAGTACGAGTGACTTGACCTTTAAATCTTTGTATTTAACTAAAAAAGAATTGATTTTTCCGTATGCACACATTAACATGAAGGGCGTGTTTCTTCAAAATAGATTGAAAAGTTGAAAACCCAAAATCAAGATCATTCCCCTTCAAATTGAACATGGCATCTTTCTCTTTAATCAATTTCTTTCATAACTATATATTCATTGGCAGCAGCACACTGTGGAGATGTTTGGCTAAGATTATTTTAGAGAGCTTATAAGATGTTTCAAGAGCTTATAAGAAGTAATGGCTCAAGAGCTTGACCTTATAAGTTATTAAAGTATTTGGATAATTGATCTTATAAGCTATATAAAGAATCGTGAATTAAAGAGAAATCATAGTTAGAGAGATAAAATTGACGAGATGTGAAGTTGGTAGTATATATGTAGGAAATAATAAACTATAATAAGATTATTTTTGTAAATTCATGGTTGCTCATAAACTTATGAAAAAATAAGTTAAGATTGAGCAATTTATTTTGTTGGAGCTTATTTTAACAGCTTATAAGCTGTTTACGAACTTATTTTGTCAAACACTTTGGAATAACTCATAAGCTTCTAAACAACTTACAAGCTATTTTGAAAAGCTTATAAGCTCAGCAAAACACCCTCGAAGTGCCTCCTCGCCGCCATCCTGTCGGGAAACTAATTTGTGGTGCTGTTGGAAATTAAAGAGGATAAGCAAACCCAAATATAATTTATTTCTCTATAGAAAAATAAGAAAACAAAACAGTATCGTTTTGAACATTTATCCAGGTCGTTTTATTGTGTCTTGGTTGAGTCAGTTGAAACTAACAGTTCCATCAATGAGAATTTGACGAATACTAGATGATCGATCTTAATTTCGTTAGGGAAATAAATGCACAGGGAGAGAGAGAGGCTTCGTATATTGATAATATGAGGAGTGATTACAAAAAGTGTAGATCAAGTGATCGATCTGAGAGTAGATGATCTTTCTCTTCTAATCTAGCCTCTATTTATATACCATCAAGTTGAGTCCGACTCTGATTCAAATAGAGTTTGACTCTAATACAAATAGAGTTTGACTCTAATACAAAGTCTTCTCTCATAAGGATTCTTTAGATATGCATCCGAATCTTCTACGTCTCCAATTGCGATTAGAGTTGTAGTTGGTCGGGAGTCTTCTTAGCCGAATTCACATGGGCCGAGCTTAATGTCGGGGCCCATTTATATTGGGCGATGCTTGGGCCTAATAGTTGGGCCGTATCCTATAATATCCCCCAAAAAATGACGTAGAAGTGAGGTCGTGATGGAAGGGAGCGGTGGTTGACGTCACCTCACCGGGAATTCGTGAGTCGGCGAGGTGGGCGCGTCTGATCGCCCAAGTTGAATGTCGCTGCTTACCGCCGAGGCGTTCTGTAGAAGTCGTATGTCGCTGGCTTCCGTCCTGAGGCGCGCTCGCCAAAGTCGTAAGTCGGCTTTGCTGTAGAGGCGTCTGCCGAGGTCGTGTCTTCTGTTTGTATATCTTCTTGAGGCGTTTTGCGAAGTCTTGGTGCTCGACTTCACCGACGAGGTGTTATGCCGAGGTCTTTTGGCTGGCTTCACCTAACGAGGCGTTATGCCGAGGTCTTTTAGTGGTTTCACCGACGAGGCGTTATCAAGTTTTCGGCCGGCTTCACCGACGGGCGTTATGCCGAGGTCTTTGGTGGCTTCACCGACAGTGTTATGCCGAGGTCTTTGGTGCCGGCTTCACCGACGAGCGTTATGCCGAGGTCTTTGGCTAGCTAGCTTTCACTGTCGGCGTTATGCCGAGGTCTTTAGGCCGGCTTTTACCGCCGAGGCGTTATGCCGAGGTCTTTGGTCGGCAACCGACGGCGTTATGCAAGTCTTTGGACCGCTTCACCGACGGCGTTATGCGAAGTCTTTGACCGCTTCACCGACGAGGCGTTATGCCGAGGTCTTTGGGCCGGCTTCACCGACGAGGCGTTGCGAAGTCTTACGTCGCTGGTCTTTACCTCACCGGTCGCATTTACTGCTTCACCTCGCCTTGCTTGCTCGCCAAGTCGAGATGTCGCTCGCTCCAATTGGCGAAGTTGAATCGCGTCACCTTGCAGAAGTCGAATATGTAACCGTCTGCCGGGCGAAGGCTCGGGATGCGCAAGAAGGAGTTGGGGCTCGGCGGCGCCGAGGCGAGGCGAGGTGGCGAAGGCCGAGGCAAAGTCGACTGCGGAGGCCGGTGAGGGCTGCGGAAGGCCGAGACGGAGGTGGCCAGGGCCGAGGCGAAGAAGGCCGAGGCGAGGCCTGTGGAAGGTCGAGACGGAGGCGACGAAGGCCGAGGCAAGGTCGGCCTGCGGAAGGCCGAGATGGAGGCGGCCAGGGCCGAGACGGAGAAGGTCGAGGCGAGGCCTGCAGAAGGCCGAGGCGAGGCCTGCAGGGCCGAGACGGCGAGGCGAGGCGAGGCTCGCGGAGGAGGCCATGTATCGGAAGGCCGAGGTGGCGAAGGCGAGGTCGACCTCGTGATAAACGAGTTAGGGTTCCTTTTTCGCAAGAAGTATTGCTAGGGGTGGTCCCTCTTCCCAAGTGAACGGAGGTATAGGTTCCTTTTGGCAAGAAATATTGCTAGGGTGGTCCTCTTCCCGAAATGAGCGGAGGTATAGGTTCCTTTTTGTAGCAGTTTATCGCCGGGGTGGTCCCTCGTCCCGAAATATACTGGAGTATAGGTTCCTTATCTGCAAGTTTTATCGCTGGGGTGGTCCCTCACAAGCGTTGAGTTCGTCCTCGTATTAAACGAAGGTAGTCTCGCCTCCGTCGGGGTATAGTTCGTCCTCAGAATGGGGTATAGTTAGTCCTCCGAAGAAGGTATAATTCATCCTCAGAAGAGGTATAGTTCATCCTCCGTAGGGTATTGTTCATCCTCCGTAGAGGGTATTGTATATTGGGGAGATGCGGTATGCATAAGTGACAAATGAAATATGTAAGACTCAACTCAAATACGTAAAGAAAAGATTTCATTAATGAAAAACGACGTAACAAAAGTACCTCAACTCAGCACGAGGTCGCCTACTTGGAATTGTCGGGATTTGTACGGTTATAATCTGAGCTACTTTGTCTCGAGCTTCTAATATAGGCGAGGTCTCCATTCTCTTCGATTTCACCGGGATTTCGCCTCGATTTCTCGACCATCCTCTTTCTTCTTTCGCCGGAGGTTCCACCTTGTCACCCGCTTTCTCTTGTCCGTTTAAATGCCTTGGCGAACCGATCTGCTATGCGCCACACTCGACGCAGCGGTCGGTGCTCGATTGACGATCTCCTTGTATAGGGCCCCAGTAAGATGCCGTTTTGGAAAGCCGAGATGATGAGGAGGTCGTCTCATCCTCGACTTTCAGCTCTCCTTATTGAACTTCGTCATGAAGTCGCTAACGGACTCGTCTCGGCTTTGCCTCACGGTGAGGAGGTGTGCAACGACGTTTTGACTCGCCTCGGAAGAACCTTCGATGGAAGGCCGCCATCAGTCGCGGTAGAACCAATGCTTCCGGAGGTGATCGTCGAACCACCCATGGCGTTGTCGACTAGTAACTCCGGAAGAGTTTGCACATGTGAATTGTGCCGAGGCATTGGTTGATCATATTATACCGAACTGCGAGAGGAAATTATGCGGGTCCTTAGTCCGTCATAGGGGCGATGCTCGATACCGGTATTTATCGTGAGTGGAGTGTCGAGTATTTCGTTTGAGAACGGGGTGACTATATTCCCGTACCCGTCGAAGCCGCCCTCCGGAGAGTGGGGTGGAGTTCGTCGATCGAACTCGTTTGATGGCGGGACCGACCTCGCGGCGGTCACGACGTCCTTTCCCGTGCTGTTCGTCCCTTGCGCGGTTGGTTTGGGCCCCAACTCGTGCAGAGGTATAAGCGCCCATGACTTGGATGCTGGGGGATCCACCTCGTTGCGATGCTCGTGTTTAGACGAGGCTCGCCCTTTCTTCGGGATGCGGCCGACCTTGTGCTTCACCGAGGTATTGGAGAAAGCTCTCCTTGTTTTTCAGAAACCCTCGACAGCGTCGTCAAGGTTCATCTATGGAGGTTCTTCTTGGTTCTTGTTGCGACCTCCCCGCTATGGTATTCGCTTCATGCGGGATGGGATGGCCTTGCTCGTCGAGACTGGATATGCCCTTCGGGGTCGATTCTCCGACCGGTCTTTCCATTTGAGCTCGGCGTGTTTCGTCGCCGTTGTTCTTTGTTGTTGCCGCGCGGTCCCGGATCTGAACTTCTTGTTCTCATTGTCGTGATTGATTCCCCGCAAACAATGGTTGATCGAAGACACAAAATTTCGGTTCCCACAGATGGCGCCAGTGATCGATGTTAATTTCGTTAGGGAAATAAATGCACAATGAACACAAGGAATTTACGTGGTTCGATCTATGAATAAGATCTACGTCCACGGGGAGAGAGAGAGGCTTCGTATATTGATAATATGAGGAGTGATTACAAAAAGTATAGATCAAGTGATCGATCTGAGAGTAGATGATCTGAGTGTAGATGATCTTTCTCTTCTAATCTAGCCTCTATTTATATATTATCAAGTTGAGTTCGACTCTGATTCAAATAGAGTTTGACTCTAATACAATAGAGTTTGACTCAATACAAAGTCTTCTCATAAGGATTCTTTTAGATATGCATCCAATCTTCACGTCTCCAATTGCGATTAGAGTTGTAGTTGGTCGAGAGTCTTGGCCGAACTCACATGGGCGAACTTAATGTGGGCCCATTTATATTGGGCACGATCTTTGGGCGCAGTGGTTGGTAGTATCCTATCACTAGACTAGAGTTGAAGTTTAATAGTTTGAGTTATTTCTGTAAAATATTGATAATATTAGTCGCTTTTTATAATATTATGTGGTGATATTTATGTATTTGTCCTTATATATACTGTAAATATTGTATATAATTATTCTATGACTATTTTTATTATAGAAAAAATACAAATCTAAAAATCAATAATTAGGTTGAACAAAAACGTACTTTATTTACTCATCATGTTAACTATATACAAATCAAATATGTGTATCTTAAGAAAGTCAATACTATTCGAAAATATATTAAAACTCTTAATATATTGCATATAATTAGTCTAACTATTATTGTTTTAGATATGTAACCCATTTGCATATCATATTTTAAATTTAATATTAATATTTGTGAGTCTAAATTGAAGACAAATTCAAAGAATGGACAAAAAAAAAAATAATTGGACATGAGGCAGACTGCCTAAGAAATGTGGAGCGTCTTATCGACACTAAGACAAATATTTATTTATTTTCAACGTAGACTCCCTGAAGGACATAAGTTTTTGTTGAAAAGTAAATTTAATTTGATTTGAAAAGAAAATGTTTCCAAAAATCACTATGGCAAAGAGGGATGATAAAATATATTTTGAAGAAAGTTGTGGAATATGTGTACCAAAAACAAAATTTTCATATTTTTTTTTCTTCTAAATTATAAGAACTTGAAAGAAAAAAATCTAGATTTTTTGGTTGAAATTTCAACTAGTTAACAATGATCATTAGATCAAAATTGTGCTATGAAAGTCTTGGTCATTGGTTTAACACATCTCCAACTATAAAATGAATTCATCTTTATTTTAAGCAATATCATATCGATTATATACATTTTATGTGACATAAGGAACTCGTGAATTTTATCTTTTTTATTATGACAATATCACTAATTTTATTATCAATTCCATAATAAAAGAAGACCTTTGAATTTAGTAAATATAGATTACATATATTTCTTTTACTATTTTAATTAGTAACTATTATATGCATCGCACAATAGTGAAATTAATTGATTACAAAATAGTTGTGTACTTAAATTGTTAATAGGTTCGTCAAACATGAATATGAGTTTACAATTTTAAATTATTTTATTAAACTCGTATTCACTATCAAGACTTATATAAACCTTATGAACTAAAAATACTCTCGAATCACTACCACCAACACTAGCTTCACCTCTCTCTCAATAAAACTATATAACATCTTTTTCACTTATTCCATATTCCCAATAAATATGAAATCCCCAAAATAGTAGAGGTAGTAACAGATGAAGAGCTTGCATCGGAGGTAGGAACAATGAGAACGGAGGTGGGATCAGTAGCATCGTTGGAAGGATTGCCCAGCAAGATGTCAAGGAATTATGTGTAGATGATTGTTTCAAAGAGAGCATCATCTTCAACATTGGAGACCAGATACACGTCATTTTTTAGGAAGTATAAATAGTCATCAATCAAAGTATGTAGACAACAAAATGGAAACAAATAGCCTTTGAAATACTAAATATAGCAGACAACAAAAGGGGGAAATATAGTAGATATGATTTTCTATACATGATAACTCAATAATTTTAATAAACATGTATTTCGTTGTTTAAACATTGTTTGCTTGATGTTCATATTGACATATAATAAAACTCCAAACTCAATTCAAAGAATTGGATCTTATAAAATAAAGACAAACCGGTCGAGCAATATAGACAACAAACTATGAACTTTCCTGCTGGATTTCCATAGTCGAAGAACTTCTATGTTGCATACCGATAAGGTGAGCTACTGGACAAAACGATAGAGATGAAAATGAGTTGTTTGGTTTGATGAAGGGGAAATGGTGTTAAAGTTGGATGATTGATTTGAACATAATAAAATTTCTTCTTATTTCGATAAAATGAGCATCTCAAACCGAGCATAGGAGTAGGACCCCAGCTCCTACTCAGCCGAACAGCAGCAGCACGCAGCGGTCATTGAGCCGTTGTTGCTCGCCCCATCGGCTCACAACAGCCGCCGCCCTGAACTCCATCCCAATCGAAGTGTTAATTGTTTTTGCACTACAAGTGTTTGCAAATATGTAGCAATGGAGTGTGATGAATGTTGCTTATGTGTTTTTTTTTATAAATCCATTTACTTCATTTGCAGAGTATTTTCGGTGTGCCAGCCTATGGTATTGTGAATTTGCATTTATTCTTACATTAAAAAATATACATTAAAAAGTCCATACGTTATTGTTTAACCTCAAGTAATCCTATCGCGCTACTTCTGTAAGATTATCCAAAGAATAGTAGATTCAGATCTATGCTGCAAGATTTCGAAATGTTTTAATTCTTTTATATTTTTCATTTTGGTTGTTGATTTATAGGTTTTTTTTTGTTTTTTCGTTTTTTTTATTTTCAGAATTTGGCATTTAATGAATGACCAAAGCCAAGTATTTCTCTCCATAATATGTGGAAAAAAGTATCTGTTTGTAAGAGTGAAGGACCAAACAAAATGTCCTTTTCTTCTAGTTCATTTTGCGAGGGTGAACAAGAACTTCAATTTATTCACTCCCGAAACGTCATCTGTTTTAACTTAAATTTGAACTTATCCCATAATTCAGGAATTAATAAGAATTCATTTTGTAGTTAGTTAAGTTCGCAGCTCTATCCGAGTGGTTGACGTTGAAAAAATTGCTAACTGTTAAATTAATTAAATATCTTAATTAATATATTGTGAAGGAACTACTTTAAATTAGGTATATAAATAATTTATGTCCCAAACTTCGATATGTTTAAAAAATATTCTCAATTTAAATTTTTTTTAAATCCCAAACTTCCAAAAGAAATTGTAATTGCTTAGCGGAATCTTGTGCCAAAAGGAAAAACTCTTCCACTGGGAGAACCCATACCCCAGTCACATAAAAATGTGAGAGGATTAATCATGATGACTCAATGGTTAAGAAACTATGAGAATTTTGTCTAATGCCCACAAGGAACCACTCTAAAGAGGATAAAACTCCCACACTACAATTACTAGGACTCGACCATTGATCTTTGGGTGGATAGTTTTTTTCCACATAAATATCATGCTTGGTAGATAAAATTTTAAAAATCTGAATTCCCCCATAAAATCCACAGAAGAATTCGACAAGGTAATTCACCCTCTGTAAGGGGAATTTCAATTTTAGACCATAATTCAACTTTTTCCGAAGTTAAACTTTTAAAAAATTAAACATAAGTTATGGTCACATTTAAAAAAAAGAAACGCTTGTAAAATATTATGGACAAGGTGATTCACTTCTTTTCTGGAGTTTGAACTGAGATTATTAATTTACCAATGCTTGTAAAATATGATATATTTGATTTCAGAAGAGAATGCAGTATCAGAGTTTGCAGGTGAAGCATAGGTAATTCAGAAGTACTGTATATTTTTCTATATATTAGAATCAAGGAGAATTTTTTTTGGCCAAAATTGAATAGTTTATCGAGAGTTAATATTTTAGATGACTAACCATATTTACTCCATTATAAGACCCAAAAATGAGGCATAACATTTACAGAAGTTAATAACTGGAAAATTTCTATCCAGTGTCCTTGTTAATCTCTTCACTAAGAATCTTGCTAAGTAAGCTTGGTTCCTCAGTCGAGTTGTTACCTTTCAAAATACTGCTGAGTGTATGAAGCTCCTCTGAGTTTGCTTTCTGTAAGAGGCCGTTGAGTATTCTCTCAACGGCCCCGTGGTTTTTCAAGGTGAAGGGCCCTGCCGTAAGGTTAAGAGAGCTGTCTATTGGTCGCGATTGTATAGGAATCTGCATCAGTGATCGCGATTGCCAGTACTCTTGGCAAACTTGATCGCGGTCCATAGCCTGAATTGCCTGTTAGAGAGAAACAAAAGGGCCACTTTAGTAATCACCTTGTAGCTAAAGGTTTCATATTTACTAAAGTCTTGTACTTTCATTTGTTAAACTTTTAAGTCCTTGTATTTCCATTTTCTGTTGAAGTTACGTCTTATATTTATTATGGTAAATATCAATTTCTAGCCCAAAGAATACATGTTTTTTGAGAAACATCCTACACTTTCTATAATAACATATTAGTACCTCATAGATTGACTTTGTTTTCAATTATGACGATGCCACTTTTCCAATACTAAAAAGTCGTATAGGCAATCAAAAATCAGCATGAATTTTACTCGAATAAAAGTCAATTGTTTTCATGCAGATTTCCATATGCAACTCTTTTGTAGTAAAGTGGGCCGTCCTAGTGTTAAAATTGAAGTCAATTTATTGGATACTAATGCATCATATAGTAAGTGTGAGATAATAATTATGTAAAAACGCACATGCTTTGAGCTAGGAAATTATATATACCCTGGCCCTTGCGTCAAACCGCAAACAAGGGCCTAACTTAACATAAACAAAAATACAAGGACTTCGTTTTTATACGTAAAAGTACCCAATACAAATGAAAATGACAGTGCATCAACTCAGTTCTTACAAAAACAAAAACTACAGTGACCAATTTGGGAAAAAAACGTGAAAACATAGGGACTAAGAAACATCAGCAAATCGTAATCTTCAAGTATTAAAGTCAAAGTCAATTGGAAAAACTTGCCTGCATAATTGCTGGCGAAGAAAAGCCAAACATTTGCATGCCATCAACACTCCCAGGAGGCTGCAGAGGAGGAAGCTTCCCCTTTCCTAGCTTATGTTGCTTGGAAATCTCATGATTTACTCGCTCCCGAACCAGTTCCCAGCATCTACCAGCTGAGACATTGATAAATACTTCACTAGGATCGGTCTCCAACGACACCTAAAAACACAATATATCAGCACTATTCAACTTGTCATGTAGAGAAAACAAAGGTAACATCTCAAATCTGTAACACAAACCAATATTGTCTTTATGGATTTTGTATCTCATCTGAAATCTTTCGAGATAGGTAAAATTTGTTAGCGAACAGATACAGAAAAGAAGAAAGACTCATAGAATTTGTGCTGCTGCGAAGGATTCATACAATGTGGAGAAGATTTCACAAAAGAGCAAAAGATTTAACAAAAATGATGAGAAAATGAGTAATTATTTCATGATTCCACAAGGATTATATGATGTGCAGAAGGTTTTTACATTTATGGGATACTAAACTTACCATAAATAAAGGTCGATCCAGCCCAGCATCCAGGATTTCAGAGACATAATAGCACATATTGGTCGGATCAATAACATCTATGTACCTTACTCGACTCCTGAATCCTGTAATCAACAGGAAGAGAAAAAGCCCACTATAACTTGCAATTTAATAAAACCACATACCATATATATTCCACGTATTATTATGCATCATACCTACCCTTTGGGTAAATAAATTTCTATCGCACCACAACGTCCCACCACGCACAGCTCCAAAGTCCAAAGGCTCGACATTGCAACTAATTCTCCTGATTACTTTTGCAATACGAGGACCCTTCTGGCGACGATACCCATCCACATTATTTTGACGGCTGGACGGGCTTGATACAGTAAGCATGTTATCTACAGATCTCAAATCTACATCAGACTCTAACTTTTTACACCCATCTTCACCTTTCAATTTCTCATCATCAATTTGTTGTTGTTTAAGGTTAGCCTCATCATAATCATTCGTCTCTTTGTTCCTCAAGACATTTTTGTTGGAATCTGTACCCATCGACGAAATGTTAACACAAGAACTGGTTGGAGGGTTGCTTCTTACTGAACTTTCAGCCTCAGCATGCTCCTCGACTTTGCATGTTGAACTAGGAATGCATACAGCAGAAGGAAGAGTAGCAGTGTTCGTGGACGCTGGTTTATCAATGCAACTATCTAAATTTTTCATACTATCAAGGGAAATTGGCTTCTGAATACCTATTATATCCTTTTGAGAAGTCTCCTTTACAACACACAGCTTTTTACAGGGTGGTTCATCTTCTTCATCATCACTTAGGAGTATGACGTCCTTGTATCCCGAAATTGATGACTGCTTCTCCTTAGATTTATCAGAAGCTTCTGGAGATGCTTTCTTGGGACTAGTGGCTTGAAAAGCTTGAAATGATTGTACTTTAGGTCTTGGAGGCGGCTGTAACTTGCACAGAATACTAGATTTAGCTGATTTAACTTTCTTAGAAGAAAGGTTAGCTGTCTTCACGCTTTCCAGAGCCAACACTACCATAGGCGGATCCGCATTCTTAGAAGAGCCAACGCTGCCTATATACTTCGTTACACTCAGAGAGCCTCCACACAATTCCCTTTTCTGCTTCTCCAGAGATATTGAACCTATGTTTCCTCGAGCAGATTCTTGAGATGTATGAGACAATTTATTCACGAGCCCAGGAACTTGCTTTTTTTCTGTGGCAACATTAGAACTCAGAGCAAGGCCCATATCAAGCCTTGCCCATCGATAAACTGCACTTAGTTTCCCCTCCAAAGCATTAACCAATACATTCAACTCCGCGATGTCGTAGCGGAAAAGGAAAAACTTAGCACTCCATGAGCACGAACACAGCTGTTTGGCATGAGTCAAGCATGCATATTTATCTGGTGAACACTGGTGGCAACCAGCAGCAGATAGGTGTAGATCGAAAAGGCAGACACTGCATTCCCTCTCACAAATAGTATCAAAAGAGCTCTCCATCTTCAGTACCTTTGATGATTTGCCAAGGAATTCCCTCCATTCCCTCTCCATGTCAACACGTGTCTAAAGACAATAATACACATTAGAATGATATTTGGACTAGATTGATGAGCAGAGGGATAACATAAAGCCACAACAACAATTTGAAAGGGGAAAAAAATATTTGTTTATTCCTGCTTTATTGAGAACAAACCACGATTAAAGAGTTAATAGATACCTTGAGTGCTTTTGATAAGAACCCATCCTCTCCGCAAGCTTCGTTCCATCTCCAATTATTTGAATTGTACTTCCTCAAAAAATTATGTTCCCAATTTTCTTTCACAGCTTCTCTCGCCGCACCAAGCAACAGTTTATCATGTGAAATGGAAGTTCGTCTGCCTTGCTCACGATACAGCTCAATAGCTGTATGTCCGTGCGGCAACCAGTCAACAGGTGCAATATTAACTGCCTCAGCACAGTTAAAACCACAGTTGAATCCAGCATGATATGCACGAGGGAAGGTCAGTATATATTCTCCTGGATTCTGAACACACCGATAAACAGGCACCCCTTCAGTCCTTAGGATTGAGGGTGATATTTGGGTAACCTGCATATAGTTCAAAATACTGGATTAATATCAAATGAGTAGAAGAAAGCTACATGTTATTCACTTGTTGAAAAACCAACTAAATGGCATTCAGGCCACCGTGATATATAATATATGTAGGCCAACTGTTTACAATATATGAGTAGGCCGGCATTAAACAGGCATGCCAACTGTTTACAATATATGAGTAGGCGGGCATTAAACAGGCATGTCAGTAGCATATCGGTTTGTATGTTACTGAATGAGACAGTTACAAAGAGAGTAAGGAATAAAGCTCACCAGCTTATGAAGCAAGTCAGGCTGTTCTTGAAGAGGTTGGGTAGATGTTTTCTCATAGCTGCCTCCAGTTTCATGGCATCTGATCCTGGAATACCATACCACATTTTTGGAGCTCCCCAATGCATGTAGTTCAAGGAGTACATGTGATGGTCCTCTACATGCTGATGCCCATTGAAGAATAAATCAGAAATGAGTTATATATAGAGAAAATTAAGAGCATTAAGAGTAATGAAAAATCAATTACTACTGAAGGAGAGAAATTGTGAAAGCTAAAAAGAGGAAATCAGGCAAAGATTGTGTTAAAATGTCAATGCAAATGAAAATAATTCTTTACTTACCCAACAAAATGAAGAAAAACACATTCCTATATACAGCCAAGGAACCACAACACCAGATATGTCACTGCTTTCAAATTTTAGAACAGAACCAGGAAGCCTCGGGAAGTTATTCAAGTTCCATCCCGAATTAATGTACTTCATGTCTGAAGGAGAAGCAGCTTTGTGAGCATGTTTAGGAAACCCACTGCCAAATGCTCCAGTTTCCAGATCAGCCCCATAAAGCACCTTTAAGGGAATGTAATTTATTAGTACTAAAAGCAAAGAGGTATGCCAATGTGAGTATTATTTGGAAAAAGAGGGAAAATGAAAAAAAGCTCCGTACAAGACCAGCATCTGAAAATACCTCAATTTCTTCTGTTGGTTTCTCTACCATCCGCCAATATTCTCCCTCAATGTCCTGTATTGTGGGATGCCACTGCTCGTCAAGTGTAGTTCTGCTACCTCCTATACTCGAACTACTATTATTTTTCCAGAAGTACTGAGCCTTGAAATCATCATTGTACTTCTGAAATTCTTCCAGAGTAAAATCTGGGCCAGGCTCAAATCCGAATTGCTCAGCCTTCTTTGGAGTATTAATATCCTGTATACCATTTCCATGATCGGCTCCCCTTCTTAGGCATTTCCTCTTTTTCCTCTTGTCATGATTGACTTGGAAAGTCTTTCTCATCGATTCCCGATTCTGAAGTTTGTCTAACCGCTGGATTCGAGTCGAGAATTTAGACCTTTCCCATATGTTCTTTTCCTTCAGAGGACAAGGAGGATTCCATGATGGAGGTGGTACTATCCGACAGATCCCATACATCTCTGCTTTAGAGCGTATACTTGAAATGTATTTTATGGTGTCTTCAAATTCCTAAAATATTTGGTAAAATTAAAACTGGATAAGTACTTTCAAAACTAAAAAGCAGATCAACTCCTTGAGTGATGCCAATAATAGATAGCCGAGTTGTTAACAGGCTAATAAGAACCTCTTCAGAAGGATAAAACACAGGAGCCTCCTCAAGATCAGGCCTTCGAGCTCCTTCTGGACGCCATTTTGCAATTACCTGTAATGGAAGTCTTTAATGGTAAGCATGTAAAATTATAGTAGTTTGAAGACCCAAACCAGCCCAGCACTTCACAACTAGAAAACTGCAAATAGATCACACAATGATGCCGGGGACAATATAACTATTTATATTCGCCCAGATCCAAATAAAAATATGTTTTCTAGTGATAGTGTTTCTGCAATTTTAGACAAACTTAGAAGAGATCAGTGATGAAAGACTGACCTTTTGGCAGTTCTCACATGCTTCACATCCACGAAAAACCCCTCGCGGAAACCAATTTGTTGAAAACCTTACCTAACATTGCACAAAATATAGGGACCTCAGATTGAGAAAACTCAAAAGAGTCGAAGAATTCATAGTGAATTAAACTTGACCAACCTGCTCTGACTCAATTTCATCACTTGAACTGCTATCAAGTTGGTTCTGCTTTACCAATGATCTATGCCTAAGAGACGTGCTGCTTTTTGCATTGTTAAATTGTGTTTCTAACTGGATGTTTTCTGCTGTAGAAGGGTTGGCAGAACTTGAGTAATTACTGGCTTGATCATCCTCCATCTTGGTCGAAGTGAAGGGTACAAATGACTCAAAACCAGGCAGAATTGATGAGATGTCCATATTATCTTCTTTGAGACAAGGTTCAACAATTATAGCTGAAACAAAAATAAACTAACATAAATACATGAGAGGAACAGTTTGCTTTTGAGAAGTATGATGTGATGCCCTTTACTTAATAACTATACGGGAAAAATGAATAAGGAAAAACCTAGAAAATTATCTAAAAAGGGGATCTGAAATTTCAAAAGCCTGAATTACAGGTTTTGGCCATAAGATCAGATTTAAAAATTTAGCTTGCACACATGAATACAAAAATATTTCTTAAAAACTTAATCAATCTACGTGCTACAGTGACACCGAAACAATAATTTGCACATCAATCAATAACAAAAATTTCCCAAAGGGAAAAATATTGTAGACTGGATGGGAACATCCTAAAGAATTTAATGAGTGGTTTTAATCAATCAAAGATGAACCATACAGGTCACAAATGACTTTTAGCATAATTAAAGGCGGAACAAGATGGTGGAAGATCACAAAAATTACAAACAAATTCAGCATTAGTGCCAGCGGTTCATTCTTGGCAAGCAATTAAGTGGTAAACGGTAGCTTATAAGACAAAATTCTAATTTGATAAAGGATATTTCTACCGGTGATGACAGAACCAGAGGAAAGACACAGTAAACATACAAACACAACTAGGTCTGTCATCTGTATGGGATTTCACTTTAAATCACAAAAAATGCCACACGTTTTATGAGAATGAGTTTGATATGTTCAAGAGGCAGTATAGGCCGTATAACTGTCCATTGCAATCAGTCCAGACACTAGACATAATTATAGTTACTAGCATTGGGATCAACATATCTAAAGGTCGGTATTTAGTCTCTACGTGAATCTAGACAAAGTCTTCACTGTAACTCCAATATTTAGTCTACAAAGAGAACGCTTATTTCAATTGGCCAACATATCTACTGGTCTGAGATGCCATAGTCTTGATTTTTCCCCCAATTGTAGCACAACAATAACAAAATAAAATAAAAAAGATCCAGCTATGATGTTAGGCTTTTAAGGTCCATCCTAATTTTTTTTTCCCACAGATAGTAGATTACAAGTATTCATTCGATAACCTCATTCAATGGCGCGCAACAAAACATCATTCAATGAGCCAAACAAATTAATAACATGAAGCAATACTTACGAAATTCAATCAGGAACATTATCAGAATCTCCAAGTTTCTTAGAGATACTTAATGGTGAAAAATATAAAGATTAACTAAAGACAAGAAGAAATATAGATCGATAATGGGAAAAGATACTTCTCGACTTACATATCCTGGTTAAATGATTCACATGCCTATGGAACTATTGCAGCCCAGAGTGCAGTCCCTGCAGATTTTCAATGGAAAAGAAGACTAATGAAAAACACAACCTCATTTCAAGCAAATATTTAAATTCTTCATTATAAATAAGCATAGAAAAAAGAGCCCTAAAGGGAAAAAACACTAACGGTATAAAAGGAGTCACCAAATACAGTCTGAATAGCGGATCTGACCCTGAACCTAACCCTAATTCAACCCCCATTTATAGTTTTGGTCCCAGCAACTCAAACCAACCAAATATCATTCACATATATTACTTTCTTAAATAACTCCAATTCAAATAAATCCCCAGTTCTATTTCATCAAGCAATCCAAATCAAACATGCATAACCATTGATCCAAACAGCAGGAATTGCTTTTCCAGTATACCAGAAAGAAAGTTTCAAGAACTTTTGTGTATTTACCAGAATTATAATAAGATCATAAAAGAAAAGGCCCCAAAATCCCAGAAAACAAGCAACCTCAAAACCATGGGCAGCACATAAATTTATCTCCAGCAATTCAAGCAATAAATTCAGGAATTTCACAATTAATTAAAGCCCCAACTAACCCAACTCTTGATTTGAAAACCCTTTCTCCAAAATTTCGAATTTATGGCCAATTTATTTCTCCAGATAATAATTGTAAAAGTTTGGTATCTTCGTTAAGGAGTTCCATGCGCATACATAAAGCACAATGCTATGAGCAATTTAACATATGGTTTCACTTATGATATTTTATGAAATACAATAAAATCTAGAAACTGACCTTTATTTAATTTGGAATCTCGTTGATCGTTCTTTTAATTGTTGAACTTCTTTTAGGGAAAAACAAATTGTGATGATATCAAGTATATTTAGGGATTTATTTAGAGGATTATGATTAGATTAGACGAGGGTAACAGCATTGGACCATAAGCAGAGAAAAAAAATTTGATGTAATTTGAGAAGGGTTTTATGTATATTTTGGTTTTATAACGTGACGCTTCATTATATTCTGTTGTTGGGTTGGGCCTCTCCATGACTTTAGAACATTGTAAATCTTCTCTCTCCTCTCCTTCTCTCTCTAAAATATTTATAGTCAAACCAACTCATATATTTGATGAATCATGTATTGGAGATTTGAGTGATATTTATATTTGATGTATTTATTGAGCTTGACATTTGAGTAGAGTATTAATTTGATGGTTTGAATGTGATAATATATGTATCTATCTTTGTTTATATATTTTTAACTCACATACATACTTGATAATTAACACGTCAAACATAAAAGACTAACAATATTTGATTTACGAAGATAGTATGGGGGTGTTTGGCTAAGCTTATTTTAAAGAGCTTATAAGAGGTGATGTTTCAAGAACTTATAAGTTATTAAAGTGTTTGGATAATTGATCTTATAAGTTAGAGAAAGAATCGTGAGTTAGAGAGATAAAATTGAAGAGAAATGAAGTTGGTAGTGTATATGTAAGAAATAATGAACTATAATAAGATTATTTTGATAAATTCATGGTTGCTTATAAACATGAAAAATAAGTTGGATTTGAGCAATTTATTTTAAAGGAGCTTATAATTCATTGAGCTTATTTTCATGAATTATAAATTTGTTTGAACTTATTTTGCGGACACTTTGCAACAACTTATAAGCTCCTAAGCGATTTTATAAATTGTTTTAAAAACTTATAACACTTTGCAAAGCTTATAAGTTCAGCCAAACACCCTCCATATCAAGCACATGGATGCACATTGTGTATTATGGGAACCCAATTAATTTTCTTTGTAGAAATATACATATTTGATAAATGACACGTCAAATTAAAAAACTGACAATTTTTGTGTTCATATATCAAGTACACTCTTTCACCAAAAAAACATGCACAGTTGTCTCATTAGTGTTTTCTATCACATGGTGCCTTCAAAAAAAATCCACATTCACTTATTTCAAATTCGACTTTAAAATAGATGTTCTTATATCTTTGGTATGATTATTTAAAAAATCAATGGGAACTTAAAATCAAATAGTCCTAGGTTTAGCGAGGAAACTTATCGATCATCTATCTCACGTAGTCATTATTGTTGTGTGATAAATCTGGTGTATGTTAGTATACGAGATTTAAGAAAAGCAGTAAAGAACACTAAGGCTTTTATGTGGTTCGATCGAGAATAGATCTACGTCCACGGAGGAGGGATTCCTCAATACTTTCACTATGATTTGATTACAGTGAGTGTGGCTAAAAGCTCTAGTATTCGATAAGTTGCTAACCCTTTTACCGTCGATCTAACCTCTATTTATACATATCTCGGGACCCAAAAACGCGCCTAATCCCTCCATGTAGGGACTCTTCATCTAAATGCGTAGGGATCCTCGCCCTTCATGTCGGGATCTCACGCCTTCCATGTAGGGACTCTTCATCTTGCCTGTAGGGTGGCGCCTCCCAAGTCTGGATTAGGGTTGAGAAGCTGGGGCTTAACCGCGTGGGCCGTTATTAGGTCAGGCCCAGCTCGTTTGGGCCTGCTAGTGGGCTTGAGCGGTTGGGCCATATCCCATCATAGCCCCCCCTCCCGAATAGTCGAGTAACGACCATGCTGAGGTGGAGTGAGGATGGTATTTGACCGAGGTTGGTTGGTGCTCGGCTGAGGTTGTTGTCGAAGGTGTTGGGTTTTTGGCGTTAGGTTTGAATCGGCGATCAGAGTGCAGGCGGGTGTGATAGTGCGTCGATCTGGATATGCATCGCTTGCGGAGGTCCGAACTAAGTCGTCTATCCCCGGACAGAGATGTCCTGCAGGGGAATGTAGAGGTCCGACCTGGATAGCGATATCCGGATGGGTAATACCGGTCAGGGTGGATAGCGATATCCTTCGGATGATATCGAGGGACCGATGCAGGCGAGATATATCGGATGGATATCTGAGGTTCGAGGTGGATAGAGGTATCCTACGGATGACAGGGACCGATCGGATAGCGATATCTATCTGGAGGATACAGAACTCCGATCTGGATCGTCGGCGTTGGATAGCGGCGTCGCTTGAAAGGACGGCCGAGGTCGGTCGGTGATGATTGTATGATTAGACCGGTTGTGTCGGTAGCGTCCTTGATCGCGTCATCTGGCGCCAGACGGTTGGTGGCGCTCGAAACACTGTGTGCGTCTACTCATGACGAATCCTGATTAGCCACGTGGGAAGTTGAAGCGGCGGGTTTGGGCGCCTCCTTGTACTATAAATAAGCCCGTCTAAGGAAACTGTTCATTTCATTCTTCATTTATCTTAGAGAAAATCTTCAGAGTTTACAGAATTCTTCCATAACTCGTCGACGGAGCGATTTCTCACCCATTGAAAAAGTAAGTATGACTTCGACTTCTCCTTCTACATCTGGTTCTTCCCATTCTTCTTTTTGCCCTGATAGCGAAATAGAGATGAAGGATTACATGTGCCATAACCTTGTGGGTAGATATATGGGTATCAGCGCTAGGGTTCCTTCGATTTCTTACATGCGGGATAAGTATAAGGTTAGGGATGCCGTATCATCTCTGACCATTGACGACGTGATTAGAATAGGGTGGGAATGTCACATTACAGCGGATGCACGGTGGTGTCTGCCAGCGACACAGTGATAGGCGTTGGCCCTCCAGGGGTTTCGTGACGATATATGTAGATGCTGTTTGAAGGTGGGCTTAGGTTTCCTTGATATCTTCTTGAACATTCGGGAATATTTTCAAATCCCTATTTGCCAGTTTTCCCCAAATTCTATTAGGTCAGTGGTGGGGATGGGGCTCGCCTGTTATGGCGTTGCTGAGGAGTTCTCATTTGAGGTGTTGATGCGTTTTTAGCGTCGAGAACACACGAGGTGTATCTATTTTCGCCTCGTGACCGTTTAGAGTATGCCCCTCGAAGGTGTCGCGATGGCAAAATAAATTCTTCTTTCTGAGGGCGGAGGGATGTCCGAGATATGAGTGGGGGTTAGGAAAAATGAAGGATTTGAAGTTGAAACCCTTGGGTTATATGGAGGACCTGCTCAACACGCTCGGTGAATTTTCCGTCAACTTCACCGAGGATAATCTGAATGAAGCGGGACTGAGCATATATAGGTCAAAGGCTTCAGGGTCGGGGGCCGAGCTGGGTGAGGGCATCCCCATCTTCTTACTCCTTATAAATCTGATTTTGTTGTGCTAACGTGACTTTCTTACATCATGCGGTGGCGGCGCATCAAGAGAAGGGCTCACGATCACCGAGCAATCTTGCGCCAGAAGAAAAAAGGCGGCGATTTGGACCCGCCAAACCGAAGAAGGTTGACAATATTAGTCGGTGATGGCGGGGCCTCTGCCGGGTCGAGCCGGCTCAGGAGATTCTGAGACTCGAGGCCGCGTCGAATATGAGTGCAGGGCTCAAGCTCGGACGTAGCCCTCACCAAGGTATAAATATCCTCCATCGGCTTTATCATTACGTGGTGGATCTTGACTTGTGTGGCTTTTAGGATGCGAGCTCGGTGATCGGGGACTGCAGGCGTGCGGCGGGGACACACAGCGTGCTACGGGTTCATCGCTGAGCTCGGCTCGATGCGAGGCAATTGGGACGGAGCTTCTGCTGCGGGCGGAGGTGATGCCGCCGTGGCGTGTGAGGGCGGAAGCCGAGGCCGCGAGGATTGCAGCGAGACCGCCACAATAAGAGGGCTTGGGCCGGAGGTCGCTCGGGGGCTCGAGGAGGCTGTGAGGCGGTGGGCGAAGAGGAGCTCGCGGATGAGAGGTGCTAGGCGGCGATCGGGGCGATGTTGAGGCCTTCACCGGCAAGCTCGTCGAGTCGAGAGCTTCTCGGCCTTCATTGCCGACTGGCGTCTCAAGACCCGAGGTGGTGTCGAGACCATCCGGAGGACTTGGCGGCAAACATGCACGACTTTGATAAGGTCGAGCATGGTTGGGTCGAGTCGCCTCGGGAGGCTGAATAAGGCCTACGCCCGGTGATCTCGGGGTCGGGTCTTTCCTGTCTTTGGAGGCTTTGGCATCCAGCTCCTCCCTCGGCGGTGGAGGCCGTTGCTCGGTCTGAGGAGGGCGAAGATCACGAACTCCGGAGCTTCTTGCCGAGTCTGGTGAAGCGAGGATGAGGAGGAGGGCCGAGCACCGAGCTTCCTTCAGAGGGACCAAACTCAGCAGCAGCAGGAGGCCGACGAGTCGAAAAGAGCACGAGTCGGTGGACCTGATGTAATAGGTTGATTTGCCGGGGTCGATAGGATTCTGAGCCTTGTAAGAATTTCCGCATTTGAATAATAATAGTTACAACGTTCTGATATGTGTGTTGTCCCTTTATTTTTAGCAATCCATGTCTCAATACCTCGGACTCGATCATGAATTGTTGACCAAGCTCAAAGAGGTCCGAGGTGCCTTGGCTAAGAAGGACGAAGAGGTGCTGTTTTGGAGAAGTCGATCTCACGGTGACCCAATTTTGGCAACATGGATTTCATTCGTGACGTCTGCGGGCTGAAGATAGCATGGGAGGCTGACCGAGAGGTGGCCCACCTTCTGGCCGAGAATGAGACTCTAAGGTTAAAGATCATACATCTCGAGGTCCAGGGGGCGGACTTGTCTGCCGACGTGATTCAGGGGCGTTTGATGCAGTGTGAGGAGCAACTCGAGCTGACGATGGAGAAGCTTGTTCGGATCTCGAAGGAGCATGTAGAGTATGAAGAGATGATCCATCGACATGGTGGCGTCACCATATCCGAGGCCGAGGACCGAGTGCAGAGCTTGCTTGCCGAGGGTATGGTGCTAAGGGATGAGGAGGGGCCTCGCAGTAAGAATTTCAAAGATTGCCTCGAATCCCTTGTCAAATACCTCCAGATGTACGAGCTCGTCCGCAAGCGATGTATGCCCCGGCCCCGCAGTGAGCCTACGATCGGCCCCGGTGGTGCAATAGTTGAAGAACCCGAAGGGGTTATCTTGACCATGCCGAAGTGCTTGATTACTTGGTCCGAGCACGATGGGAGGCGACACGGGTCACCTTCTTCGACGAGGCGAAGCGGGCGAGGACATCAGTCGACAAGGAAGGTCGGCGGTCGGGGCGGGTCGTAACCACGGTCGGCGTCGAGTTCACGAGGCGCAGATTCGACCTTAGATCGAGTGCCCTTTCGGTCGGGGCTCATCTGCGCTGGTCGGGCGTGGTGGAGTGGGCCGTGGTGGGCGACCTCGTCGGTGGGTAGAAGGCACGAGTTCATCCGGGTGTTCATCGTCGACCGGGATTTTGTCTCGAATGGTGTAGCTTGATGAAGACACTGGCGGTGGGGCTCAAAGCAGTGGTGTATAGCTTAGGACTTGGTGTATAGTAGTGAATGTATTTAGGCTTTGTGCAAGTGTATATTTTGCCCCGGAGTACAAACATAGCTTAGGACTTGGTTTTAGCCGTAAATGTATTCATCTTGTTTACAAAGTGTATATCTTTCAAATAAAGGGTATAATTTGGCGAGATCCGATCGAGCGTCGTTTGCATGTAGCGTTCAAATTAATGAGTAATCTGTATGCTTTGCATGTAGGCGTTCAAATTAATGAGTAGTCTGTATGCCTTGCACCGAGGCGTTCAATTCGATGAGTAATCTGCGAGTCTTGTGCTTAGTTGAGTACCCTACTTAGTGGGTTTGTCGTCTTCGTAAGGCGTCCCCTTGTGAAGGTTAATCGTGGTTTATCCGGATGGATGTTCACATAGATAAAAGTTGAGACGAAGTGAAATATTCATTAGACAAGCAAATGTTTTATTGAATATGTAAACAACATCGTACTTCAGCAAACCGATAAGAGGACTAACATGATGCTGATCTGAAATCAAAGCTATGTAAAGTACCTCCTCAAATGAGTGATATGCCATGTTCGGGGGATAAGTGCACCGGACGGTGAGCAACTTATAGGCCCCTTGCCGAGGTCCTCGTGAGCAGCGGTATGGACCTTCCCATGTCGGATCTAGCTTGTTAAGGCACGCTCGCTCTGCGGCTTTGTTATTTCGCAGGACGAGGTCGCCTACTTGGAGCGTGGAGGCTTTTACCCTTTTGTTGTAGTACCGTGCGACCTGGCCCTTGTACTTGGCTTCATTTATGAAGGCGAGCTCGTGTTTCTCCTCAAGAGCATCAAGGTTGACTCGCAGGTCCTCCTCGTTGCCCTCCTGGTCGAAGTGAAGAGTGCGTGGGCTCGGTGCGCCGATCTCTGCTGGTATGACAGCCTCGGTCCCGTAGACTAACCTAAGGGGTTTCTCCGTGCGGTCCAGGCGTTGTCTGTGGGACCGAGCACTTGAGGAGATTTTCGACCCGTCACCCTTAGCTCGGTCTAACCTCTTCTTGATCCTTATGCGATTATGCGGTTTGTCACCTCGGTCGACCATTCGCTGCGGGTGTGCGGCCGAGGTGGCGATGCTGATCTTGAGCTCTTCACACCATTCCTTGAAGTTTTGTCGATGAGCGGGTGCCGTTGACCGAGATCAAAATATCACGGTATCTGAAGCGACAAACTATTGTTGGATTTGTATCTTGAAAGCGGTTTGGTTGAGCTTGTATACAATGTTTCTGTTACCACTATTACAATCTCCTATCTGAATTGAATACTTGATTGCATATATCTGTGTCCCTTATCTCATATATAAGTTAGATCATACGATTGTGTAGAAGATCACGAAGTGCATATGATTGGTCAAGCAATGAGATATAAAAGTTTCTGGTGAGACAACGAGGGACGAGTTGTCGGTATAGACTGATATAGATAGAAGTGACTTGACTTGGTTACTTGTCTATCTTGATGCGTCTCGGCGTATTGAAGGATCACGATGAGATGTGTTCTTCTATCGTCGTCGTGAAGAACCAAGATCTCGGTGACTTACGATAATCTAAACCTCGATAAGGTATTAGGTGAGTATGAGTTCTTGGCCATCACTTTGACTTGTTATGGGTGAGGTTATATGTTCTAACAAGATTCTCCGCGTCTTGGGTGGTGGCGATCTTGTATGTCACGCTAGTTATCTCGTGTCAGTCACCGTATCCGTTTAGGATGATGGCGTCCCATAAGGAGCTCAAAGGTTTATTGTACTAAACCCTGCGAGGTTGAGTTAGCTCAAGTACAATAATAAGGTTGAGTGGTACTCGCTTAAGAATTTAAGATATTAATTATTTTAGCGATGATTGCTATAAATAATTAATGGACGTTCGATATCTTAAATCGGGATTAAATAATGTCTAAGTGCAAGCCGACTCAACTTGGTAATAAAGGGGTAAGTCAAGATTTATTCTCTAGTGGCATGAATAAATGTTTATAAATTAATTTATGTTCATTTGAACATAAGATAATTAATTTATTTGAGGCCCATCTTTATTCCTTGCATTTGATCCTAATTTGGCCCCATCCAGTTCGTAGCAAGAAGAAAATCGGCGCCCATGTACTCTCTAAGGCAAGATTTTATTCTCTTTATCCTAAGGATATTATTATATTTATAGTATATGCATAGATCCTTTCCATATAAGATTATGGTAATAATCACAGGAGTATGGTAATAATCCTAGAAGTATGGTAATTTCCATAAAGACTTATGGTAATTTCCATATAGAATTATGGTAATTTCCATATAGGATTATGGTAATTTCCATATGGGATTAGGTAGTGCATTATAAATATAAGGTATGAGATAAAGTCTGAGTTAATGCTTCATAATTGAGAGCATAATTTTCGAGCATCACATAGCTCTTGTGAGGATTCTCGAAATTTTCATAGAGTGTATTGGGTGATTTTCGAAGCATTCTCCATAGATCGTCATCACTCGGCGTTGGAGATTGGGCAACCAGGATACGATCCGAAGGTCAGCACCAGTCGATCGTTCGTTCGACCGATCCGTTCATCCGTTCGATTCACCTCGGCGGATCAAAGGTAAACACGAGAAAAACCTCAGCGTGTTGCAATTAATTATATAGACGCATGCTGGGAATATAATCAATGTATGGTGAATTAAATATCCAAGATAGATCCTCGGGCGAGGGCTAAACATAGTTTTCCATCAATTGGTATCGAGCCGAGTTCGATATCTTGGCTCTGTTGGATTAATTCACGTTTGATTATTACGTGCGTTTTATTAATTGTGGATCATGGTTCATCGTGGCTCGTTTTTTGTTATTGTTGGGTTTTGTTTTCACCACGAGAAAATCCGTGGTTAGATTAGATTTATTTTCGTAAATCTTATCGTAAAGAAGAACAAAGACGAAAGCACGAAGCGAGGCGATGGGGAAAACAGTCTCATGGTGTCCCTCAGGCGGTTTTCATGGCGAGCCTCATGATCGCGAGGCGATCGCGAGGCGGGCGGCAGGCGCGCGACCGCGCGCCGAGATCCCTGGCGCCTTGCGAAAGCTCGCGGTCACGGGGCGACCGCAAAACAGCAGCGGCGGTCTTGAGCTAGGCGGCGGCAGGCGTGCGTTGGCGCGACACCGGCGCCATAAGCAGATTCGCGGTCGTGAGTTTCGGCGGCTGGCGGCAGCGTCTCGGCGGGCGTTCGGCGGCGAGGAAACCTGCAGCGTGCTCGTCGGTCGTGGTCGCTAGGAAGCCGCGAGGAGCAGCGGCGACAGGCGGCGGGCGGTGGGCGACGGCGGGCTTTGCCCTGCGCGACCCGGCCTGAGATTGGGCCGACCGGTCCGGACCCGTTTTCAACAATGACCCAGTTTTCGGTCCGTGCGGGTGCGCGCGGGCCGTTGGCCGAATCGGTCCGTGCCCGTGCACGCGAGGCCCATTATAGATATTTAATTACATGCTTTGCAAATCTATGTAATAGATTAGGCAGGAAAGTGCGGGTTTCACGAATGGGCGCGATGAGCGTTTTATTTTATTTTATCGTTCATATGCATGTCGTGGATGTTTAAATTATGCAGTGGCATGCTATGTTTGTTTAAATTCGTTGATAAACCTTTAAGTGTTTTACGTAATTGGATGCGCATAGTAAGCATGCTAGGTTTATCGCGTTTATCTAGCATTTTTAGAATTACTGCGAGCATGTTTTACATGTTGAGTTCTATAGAAAAGCACCTTTAGGATTACGTGATCGCATGGACAAACCTTTTGAATAAAAGACTAAGCAAGTAACCCGACAAATTAATTTTGAATTAAAATGTCAAGACCTCTACATTTGATCTCTAAACAAAGTGAGGCATGAGCGTGATGGCGATCCACGCGTGGCTTGCTTGCCTTTGTTTATCATAAGTTTGTTAGATGAGATTTCTAAATAAAACATTTTAAATCTATTGAGAAGTGGGAGTTTCATGTATGGCGCCACGCGCGTAACTGCATGTGCGATTTTCATAAGTTCTCTAGAAATAGATATAAAATGAGATAACAAAAATTTGAATTGGAGCGGTATGGTCCGAGTGGTATGCGATTCTAAAAATTCATTTTCTGTATTAAAATTGTGGTCATTGTAGACATCACCTCAGTACAACTTCCATGAAGTCCCTTCTTCGCGATAGTGATGTGGTCTAGTAAGGTCAATCGTTAATTTCATTTGTCATAAGGATAAGTTGACATGGATTGAAATTAAGCGACTAAAGGTATATTTTAGTGCAGTCGGGGGTTCGTGTGTGGCGTCCACAGCGTGGCTTGCATGTGGGATTCCTTGGGCGATTGAAGTCTCGATTAATATTGTTTTATCAAAGGTTACAATATTATTATTCTGAATTATATCGATCGTATGCTTATGTGTTTACATTATCGTTTGAGATATGTCTCTTACGTCGATAATCAATATGCTTACGCAAAATCCGTTATCGGTCCAATTTTATCAGTGGAAGCGAAACATGGAATATGTTCTTATCATTGAAGAACACATGTTTGTTTCACTCTCTAAACCCGATGCCCTTCTTGACGCGTCGACTAATGGCGGCGAGTCAAGCGGACTTTGGAATAAGTCAAACAATATGGCTAAATCTTATATGATGACTACTAGGTCAGGCTTGCAGTGCCGACATCGATCGATGGTGAGCCGACGATATTTGGTCAAGTCTCGAGTAAGTTTGAGCGATCGGATCGGACGATCGCTTCCACACAATGAGAGAAATCTTGGCGTGTAAGATGGAAGAAGGAAGTTGGGTCCATGAACATGTCTCCCACATGACTCATCTCATGGATAGTCTTGATCGGTTGGGAGGAGGTATTGGCGGCGAAGCGGTCGATATCATCCTCAATACCTTTGCCAGTCTTTTGAGAACTTTCGCGTAAATGCGATCATGAGCAAGACCGAGTTTAAACTTAGTCGGTTGTAAATGCGATCATGAGTAAATGATCTAAGTGGGCTGCGGAAGGAGTTATGGGAAAAGAGCACATGCTCTTGCTAGCACATCTAAGGGCCCCAATTTTCCGTTGCAAAATGGGAAAAGAAAAGGGGCACCAAAGGTGGTAGAGGCAAGGAAATAGTGGGAGTAATGGGAGCAGAACATGGGCTGCAGGAGGCAGAAGAAGCCAAAGGAGAAGAGGCAAGTGCTTGAGTGCGGTGGGCGGGCGTTGGAAGGCTAAGTGCCCTATGCTCGAGGCTCAGAGTCGCCGTTTGCTTTAGTAGCAACAGGTTTAGCAACTTGTTCTACCCGTTCTTGGGTAGTAGACACAGGTCTTGACCGATCATGTTTATTACACCTTGCGGGGGTTCCTGCGGACAAGGGCGGCTAATGGCGAGATAACGATCTCCATGGGCAGCGGCGAAAGTCGGTACATTGCGGTTGGAGATGTTTCTTTATGTTTTGGACAACGATTTTAGTTTTGAAAAGGCGTTTTATATGTGCGGATTTTGGTAGGAACCTTATTCTTGTTTGAAATTATTTACTCATGGATATTACATTATTTTTGATAGTGGTGTTTCTATCATAAGAAATGGCGAAGTTATCGTGTTGTACGTTATATAATTAAACTTTATACTATTTACGCAAAACATAATACCTATAACTATGTTGCATCTTCATCAAACCACAAAAAGAAAGTTTTCTTGCAACATGATACTACTTTTCTCGGCATCTTAGATTAGGTCACATCAATCTAAATAGGATCCAAGGCGGCTAAGAATGGGCGTTGGGTAATCTCACGGTTACTCCGTTCGATGCTGTGAATCACTGTATAGAAGGTGAATGTCGACCGGACCGCTAAGCGAAGGGTTATAGAGCGAAAGAAATGTTAGAGCTAGTCCATTCGACTGTGTGGACCAATGTCCACACAAGCTCGTGGAGGAATGCAGTATTTTGTCACTTTCATTGTGATTACTCGAGAATGCGGATACATATACTGCTTGCGCAAGTGCGAATGTTTGAGAAATTCGAAAGGTTCAAGGCGGAAGTGGGGCGAAGCTTGGTAAGAGTATCAAATCCTTTGCGTTACGATCATTTGTGGCGAATACCTCAACAACGAGTTCATGGACTATCTAGTGAAGTGTGGGATTACCTCCCGGTAGCACTTCACTTGGACACACCACAACAAAATGGTGTGTCGGGCGAAGAAATAGAACTCTTTTGGAAATGGTTAGATCGATGATGAGTTATACAACATTGCCTATTTAGGTTACGGGGTATGCCTTAGAAAGCGGTGACATACTTGCTAAATCTAGCACCGTCCAGTCGATCGAAAGACCCCTTCGGTTGTGGTTTGGTATGAAGCCGGTTTAAGCCACATAAGGATATGGGCGATCCGGCACATGTCTTTGAACAAGAAAGGCGACAAGTTGGAGGCTAGATCCGAGCGCCAAGGCATTTATTGGCTATCCTAGAGGGCGAAGGTGGTTTATTCTATAGTCTAAGGATCGGAAGGTCATTATTAGCACTAATGCCCGATTCTTGAAGATGATTATATGAAAATCATAAGTCGAAAGTTGAAATCATTCTTCAAGAATTGAAGATGATTCTATTCCACCACCGATTAGACCAAAGTGCGAGATGTCGAGTTTAGTGGGAGGATCGACACCGAGATACTTCAAGAAATTGAAGTGGGTCGAGTTCCACTAGAGATACCGGCCGTCTGAAGTGGTTCCACTAGAGATACCGACCGTACAAGTGGGTCGAGTTCCACTAGAGATGTCGAGTTTAGTGGGAGGACTCGTGCTTTGACCTTACGGGCTGTATCCGGTTGCCCGATCTCCAGCGTCGAGTGAGGACGATCTATGGAGAATACACGGAAAATCACTGACTCTGCCAAACTCACGAAAATATTTCTCTCTCACACTTATGAGATGGCGAAATTAAGTTGCGATATGTGAGCATTAGCACAGACATTATCTCATACCTCGTATTTATAATGCACTACCTTAATCATATGGAATATTACCATAATCCTATATGGAATATTACCATAATCTATATGGAATATTACCATACTCTTGGGATTATTTCCGTACTCTTAGGATTATTTCCATACTCTCAAGATTATTTCCATAATCTTTTATGGAAAGGATCTATCATATACCGTAAATATAATTCTATCCTTGTGGGATAAAGAGAATAAAATCTTGCCTTTGAGAGCTATAAGGCGTGGAATTTCCACAGTGCTACGGGCACTGGATGGGCGGCCAGGGATCAATCTGAGGAATAAAGATGGGCCTCAAATAAATTAATTATCTTATGTTGACCCGAACATAAATTAATTTATAAACATTCGATCATGCCACTAGAGAAAGAATGTTGACTTACCCTTTATTCAGAAGTTGAGTCGGGACTTGCACTTAGACATTCTGAATCCCGTATTTAAGATATCGAGCGTCCATTAATCATTTATAGCAATCATTTGCTTAAAGCGATTAATAACTTCATTTCCTTAAGTAGTATCCTCGACCTTATTATTGTGCTTGAGCTAACTTCGACTGCGGGGTTTAGTACAATAAACCTTTTGAGCTCCTTAAGGGGCGTCATCGTCATAACGGATAAGGTGACTCGATCGAGATAACTAGCGTGACATCAAACATTGCCACCGCAAGATCGGAGAATCTTGGGTTAGAACATAACCTCACCCATAACAAGTCAAGTGATGAATGACAACTCATACTCACCTAATACCTTATCGGGGTTTAGATCCGCCGTAAGTCACCGAGATCTTGGTTCTTCACGGCCAGTCGAAAGAAGAACTCATCTCCTTGTGATCCTTCAATACGTCGAGGCGTACCGGCATAGAACAAGCAACTAAGTCAAGTCACTTCTTATCTATCTGCAGACTGGCGACAACTCGTCCTTAAGTCGTCTCTTTGTGAAACTTTTATATCTCATTAAGCTTGACCAATCATACGAGACTTACGTGATCTTCTACACAACGTATGATCTAACTTATATATGAGATAAGGGGACAGGATATATGCAATCAAGTATTCAAATCGGATAGGAGATTGTAATAGTGGTAACAGGAAACATTGTATACAAGCTTTCAAAGCTGCTTTTCGATTATCAAATCCGACAATCTCCCAACTTATACTAAAACAAACTTTTAGTATCTGATGTGTCTTTCTACTAGCTATTACAAACAACCATCACTTTGCTTCTCACTTTACAAAGTTTCCTTTCTAAGTGGGTGCCATCAGCGCAATCGAGTCCTCTAACGTGTTCATCGTAGACTTTTTGCGTGCTCTTCGATGAATGGATCCGCTAGATTTTCCGTCGTATCAATCTTTTCAATCGGACCGTCCACCTCGTCTACGATTTCTCGTATGACATGGTACTTTCTCTCTATGTGTTTGGAGTGCCTTGTGGGTCAGTGGTTCGCCGAGTTTGCCTTTGCACTGAGTTATCACGATGAAACTATGATACTCTTGGGCAAACCGGTACCACATCTAGATCCATGGTAGTTCTTGAACCATCTGACCTCCTTAGAAGCCTCAGGCGGCTACATATTAAGCTTCCATGGTAGAGTCCATAATGCATCATTGCTTTTGCACTCACTTGAGGATCTGACTCCTCTCAAGGTAAACACATAGCAGGGGTTGACTTTTCTCATCACGGTCACTTGAAATCCAGTCTGTATAACGAAAGGCATTAGACTATGCATGGTAAACTAGCCTATAATCTCGAGTCCTTTGGTGCCAGGTATATGCTTCTTGCAGATCAATGAGCTTGTCCGGTTAGGCGATATCTAGCTTCTATGCTACCGCAGCATGAGATATCGAACCTCGTGCATAGCATTGCGTACATGAGACTTCCCTACAGTGAGCGTAAGGAACTTGTCTCATTCCTCTATCTCCTTTGCGGTCATGGTATTGCGTTTTGAATAAAGGCATGTATGCGAAAGGTAATCCTTTCTTGGCGGTCTGCGTACTAAAGCGAGTAATCACGGTATCAATGTAAGGCGCTTTGAGATAAGCTCGACATTTTCTTCTTGCGATCTCGGTAAACCTTGATCCCAGAATGCACGCTGCATCTCCTAAGTCTTTCATTTGAAAGCGATCGGATAGCCAACTCTTTCGTCGATAGCAGATTCACGTTGTTGCCAACTAGAAGGATGTCGTCTACATAAAGTGCGAAATACCACATCACGGTTGACATCTAGCAGATACACACAACTCTCGCTTGAGCAGCGGGTAAATCCATAGGACTTTACCACCTCGTCAAGCGTAAGTTCCATGATCGGGAGGCTGCTTAAGTCCATAAATGGACTTAAGCTTCATACTAGATGCTCTTGCCTTTACCACATAACCTTGAGGTTCTTTGCATATAGATGTCTCTACCTTCCTCGAGGTAACCGTTTAAGCGGTTTAACATCCATTGCCAAACCTCTAGGTTCGGTGGGCTGCTATAGCTGAAAATTACGATGGACTTGAGCATTGCTACGGTGAAAAGGTCTCATCGAAATCGATGCCCTCAATCGAGTGTACCCTTTCGCCACAAGCACGGCTTTAAAGCGAAACCTCTCCATCGGAATCTCTTCCTTTGTATATCCACTTACTACCTATGGCTTGCCTTGCCATCCGGTAGAGGTGTCTTTTCATATACATCCATAGCCGTTATGGACTCGTTTCTAAGTCCATAGCGGTGTGCCATGATCTTGCATCAATATCTTGTATCGCTCTTGTATGTCCATGGGTCGATTATTGCATGTTCATCTGTGGGACTAAATCAGAAGATTCACCCACGAACATAAATCTCTCGGGTTGACGAACAACCCTCCCACTCTGACGAGGTTCTCTGAGCACAATGGCAGCGGTGGGTGCGAGATACTTGTGGTTCTCTAACTTGCAGCAACTGCTTGTGTAGGTACCACTTATGCAGTCGGTATCTCAGGTGGAACTCGACCCACTTCAATTTCTTGAAGTATCGGTGTCGATCCCTCCCACTAGACTCGACATCTCGTACCTTTGGCCTGTCGGTGGTGGAATCGATCATCTTCTAATTCTTGAAGAATGATTTCAACTTTGGACTTATGATTTTCATATAATCCTCTTCTAAGAATCGGGCATTAGTCTTAATAATGACCGATCCCTGGGGACTATAGAATAAACCACCTTTCGTTCCTCTAGGATAGCGATAGCGACCTTGCGTCGGATCTAGCCTCAACATTGTCCTTCTTGTTCGACACGTGTGTTATGCCCGCATATCCTTATGTGGCTTAAAAGCGACTTGCGCCCAAACACAACTTCGAAAATGGGTCTTTTAGGATGACTTGGACGATACTAGATTTAGCAAGTATGCCGTCGTCTCTAAGGCATACCCAGGCGAAATAGGCGATGTAGCATAACTCATCATAGATCTAACCATTTCGAAAGAGTCCTATTTCTTGGCTCGACGACACCATTTTCTTGTGGTGTGCCGGGTGAAATCTTGTTGGGATGTAATCCACTTCACTAGATAGTCCATAAACTCGTTCTTGAGGTGTCCATGCGCGCGATCGAGCTTGATGACTTGATACTTTACTAACCCGTCTCACTTCCGCCTTAAACTCTTTGAATTTCAAAGCATTGAGACTTTGCGGTGAAGCGGTATCGTGTATCCGTAGTAGTGTCGTCGATGAAAGTGACAAAATACTAGTACCCTCCACGAGCTTGTGTGGACGCCGATCCACACAGTCGAAATGGACTAACTCCACATTTACGTGGCTCTATAACCCTTGGCTTTGAAGGGTGCAGTCGGCATCTTACCTACATCTGAGATTAGCGGTGGGAGGCAGATGTAGGTGAGATTACCAACGCTCCATTCTTAGCGGTCTTTGGATCCTATTTAGATTGATGTGACCTAATCTAAGATGCCGAGAAAAGTAGAGTCGTCTTCTTGAAAACTTTCTCTTTTTAGGGTTTGATGAGATCTGACATTGTTATAGGTATTATGTTTTCGAGAAATAGTATAAAGCGAATTATATAAAGTGCAACCAGATAACCGTCATTTCTTATGATAGAAACACCACTATCAAAATAACGAATATCCATGAGTAAATAATTTGAAAGCGAAACAAGGTTCATGAAAATCAAGCACATATAAAGCGTCTTTCAAAACTAAAGCTGTTGTCCCAAAACATAAAAACATCTCAAGCGCAGCAACCCGACTTTCGCCCGCGTTGCCCATGGAGATCGTTATCTCGCCATCAAGCGACTCCTTGTCGCGAGGAACCCCCGCAGTGTAACAAACATGATCGGTTGCCATGTACTACCCAGAATGGGTAGAACAAGTCGCTAAAAATGTTTAGTTACTAAAACAAGCAGCGTACCTTGAGCCTTGAGCATAGGGCACTTGGCCTTCCAATGCCCAGTCTTGCCTTGCTTGAAGCACTTGCCGCTTCTCCTTTGGCTTCTTCAAGACCTCGGTGGCAACCATGTTCTTCCATTCTTCCACTATTTCACTTGCCTTTACCACCTTTGGCACTACTTTTCTATTTCCATTTTGCGAAAATTTTGGGCCCTTAGATGTGCTAGCAAGAGCATGTCTCTTTTCCCATAACTCTTTCGCGACAACGAGATCATTAAACAGCTGACTAAGTGTAAACTCGGTCTTGCTGATCGATCGCATTCATGAGTTCTCAAAACAGGCGTGTATTGAGGATGATATCGACCTTGGCTTGGCGTCGATACCTCCTCCCAAGCGATCAAGACTATCCATGAGATGAGTCATGTGGGAGAACATGTTCATGGACCGAACTTCCTTCTTCCATCTTACACGCCAGATTTCTCTCATTGTGTGGGCGGATGTCAAATCCATTGCCCAAACTTACTCTCGAGACTTGACCAAATATCGATCGTCTACCATCGGTGATCTTTGCGGTACAAGCCTTTGGACATCGTAGTCATCATATAGCATTTAGCCATATTGTTTGACTTATTCAAAGTACGCTTGACTCTCATTGCTCGTTAGTCGATCGTCGATAAGGGCGTCGGGTTTAGGAATAGTGAGAACAAACATGTGTTCTTGATGATAAGAACATATTCCATGTTTCGTTTCCACTCGATAAAATTTGGACAGGATAGCAGTTTTGTGCGAGCATATTGATAATCGGCGTAAGAGACATATACGAAGCGATAATGTAAACACATAAGCATACGATCGCATATAATTCGTAACAATAATATTGTAACCTTGAAAACAAATAATTGAAACCTCCAATCGCGAGGAATTCCACATGCAAACCAGCGTGTGGACGTTTACATGAACCCCGACCCGGACTAAAATATACCTTTTAGTGGTTTAATTTCAATCCGTGTCGACTTATCCTTATGACAAATGAAATTAATGATTGGACCTTACTAGACCACATCACTATCACGAAGGGACTTGGCGGGAAGTTGTGCTGAGGTGATGTCTAAGCAATGACCACAATTTTAACAGAGAAGATGAATTCTTAGAATTGGTATACTCACTCGGACCGTACCGCTTGATTCAAATTCTTTTTTATCTCGTTTATATCTATCTCTGAGAACTTATGAAAATCGCACATGCAAGCCGCAGCGTGTGGGCGTTTACATGAAACTCCCACTTCTCGATAGATTTAAAAGTTTTATTTAGAAATCTCATCTAACAAACTTATGATAAGCGGTGCAAGCAAACGCGCGTGTGGGCGTTTACTCATGTCACGTTCACTTTGTTTAGAGATCAAAAGTGGAAGTCGACATTTTAATTTGAAAATTAATTTGTCGGGTTGCTTATAGTCTTTTTATTCAAAAGGTTTGTCCATGCGAGATCACGTAATCTGGCATGCTTTCTATAGAACTCAACATGTAAAACATGCTGCATGAGAATTCTAAAATATGCGATAAGCGCGATAAACCTAGCATGCTTATTATGCGCGTCAATTCGTAAAACACTTAAAGGTTTGTCGGCGTAATATAAACATACATAGCATGCTATTGCATAATATAAACATCCACGACATGCATATGAGCGATAAAAATAAAATAAAGCGTTCATTGCTGACCCGATCGTGAAACACGCACATTAAATCTAATCTATTACATAGATTTACAAAGTCTGATATTTAAACTTGACAGGCCTCAGCGTGCGCGAACGCGGTGGATTCAACAATTGGGCCTCGCGTGCGGGCACGGACGGTGCGGAAAAAAGCAGAGGTACGGGCGGTCGGCGAAAAGTCTTTGGGCGTGCGCTGAGGCAAACTTGCGGTCAGCGGCTTGACCTCGCTACGCCCCGCGCCGCGCTTCTGGGTCAAATGCCTACGCGATCGTGCTTGAGCGACGCGACCCGTCGAGCAGCGTCTTGGTGACGCCCCAGCGCCGAGCGTCTGTAGAGAGATATCGTCGCCCGGTACCATACCTCGTGACCATGATGCGCTCATGAGCCGGGTTTCTCGGTAGCGAATCGGCGCCCGTCGCCAAATGCTTCGCCGCGGTCGCGTAGCCTCGCGGGTAATCCTCGCGACGCGAGTTAGCTTCGCTAAGCGCCGAGATCCGCGAGCAGCGCCCGTCGCCCGCGACCTCGCGATCGCCCTAGCGACCGCGAGACTTCGCTCGTGAAACCACGGAAGGCGGTAAGAACACTGTTTTCCGTCGTTTCGTTCTTCGTTCGTTCGTCTTCGTTCTTCTTTACGGATAAGATTTACATAATAAAATCTAATCTAACCACGGATATTCTCGTGGTGTAAAAGCAAAACCAACAACAACAACAAGCGAGCCACGATGAGCGATAGATCCACAATTAAATAAGCGCGTAATAATCAGCGTGAATTAATCCAGCGAGCCAAGATTCGATCCGGGCTACGATACCAGTCATAAAGGAAAAGCGTATGTTAACCCTGCCAGAGATCCATCTTGGGTGTTTAATTCATCATACATTGATTATAAACCTAGCATGCGTCTATATAATTAAAGCATGACACGTTGGGGTTTACGTGTTTACCTTTGGATACGAAGGGTCGATGGAGCGAGATGAGCGGATCGAGCGGATCGGACTCGTGCTTTGACCTTCCGATTTGTATCCGGTTGCCCAATCTCCAACGTCGGTGAGGGCGATCTATGGAGAATACGCAGGAAAATCTTGACTCTGCTGAACTCACGAAAATATTTCTCTCACGCTTATGAGATGGCGAAAATTAAGTTGCAATATGTGAGCATTAGCTGACATTATCTCATACCTCGTATTTATAATGCACTACTGTAATCTATATGGAATATTACCATAATCTATATGGAATATTACCATAATCATATGGAATATTACCATACTCTTGGGATTATTTCCATACTCTTAGGATTATTTCCATACTCTCGAATTATTTCCATAATCTTTTATGGAAAGGATCTATGCATATACCGTAAATATAATTCTATCCTTGTGGGATAAAGAATAAAATCTTGCCTTTGAGAGCTATAGGGCGTCGATTTCCCGCGATTCTACGGAACTGGATGGGCCGGCCGAGGTCAATCTGAGGAATAAAGATGGGCCTCAAATAAATTAATTATCTTATGTTGACCAGGAACATAAATTAATTTATAAACATTCGATCATGCCACTAGAAAGAATGTTGACTTACTTGCTTTACGAAGTTGAGTCGGGCTTGCACTGAACATTACGAATCCCGTATTTAAGATATCGAGCGTCCGTTAATCATTTATAGCAATCATTGCTTAAAGCGATTAATAACTTCATTTCCTTAAGTAGTACCACTCGACCTTATTATTGTGCTTGAGCTAACTCAACTGCAGGGGTTTAGTACAATAAACCTTTTAGGCTCTTAAGGGGCGTCATCATCCTTAGGATACGGTGACTTCGTCTGAGATAACTAGCGTGACATCAACCTTGCCACTGCCAAGATCGGAGAATCTTGGGTTGAAACTATAACCCTCACCCATAACAAGTCAGTGATGGGCGACAACTTCATACTCACCTAATACCTTATCGGGGTTTAGATCATACGTAAATCGCCGAGATCTTGGTTCTTACGACGGTCAGGAGAGAACTCATCTCAGATGTGATCGCCCGATCGTGAGAGGCGTACCGGCATAGACAAGCAACTAGAGTCGAGTCAACGCTTCTTATCTATCTGCCGCCTAAACGGACAACTAGGTCCTTAAGTGCGTCTCGGTGTGAAACTTTTTTATATCTCGTTAAACGACCCGATCATACGGAACTGCGTGATACACTTCTGTATGATCTAACTTATATATGAGATAAGGGACACGGATATATGCAATCAAGTATTCAAATCGAGATAGGAGATTGTAATAGTGGTAGGAAACATTGTATACAAGCTCAACCAAGCGCTTTCGGTATACAAATCAACGGACTCACTCATCGATTTCACGAGATTTAACCATATTGTGGTGCATCGTATATCTTGATCTTTGGAGTTGCAAGGACTGGCGCATGGTGACCAAAGAAGGCGCCGCCATTCTATTTGATTTGTCCCATTTACGTGCTCATCATGCGCAATCGATGAATAAATAAATCTAGAGGTTTGGGACGAGGTGTAGTGGTATATATAAATTTTCTTGGCGGTGAGAACATTCTCTCGTTTCATTTCCACTCGATAAAATTTGGACGGATAACGGATTTTGTGCGAGCATATTGATAATCGATGTAAGAGACATATCTGAAGCGATAATTGTAAACACATAAGCATACGATCGCACATAATTAAGTAACAATATTGTAACCTTTTGATAAACAATAATTGAAACCTCCAATCGCCCGAGAATCCCACATGCAAGCCGCGCGTGGGCGTTTACACATGAACCTCGAGCCGAGACTAAAATATACCTTTTAGTCGTTTAATTTCAATCCGTATCGACTTATCGCGTAATGATGAAATTATGATTGGACCTTACTGAACCACATCACTATCATGAGAAGGACTTGGCGGAAGTTGTACCCAGTTGATGTCTAAGCAATGACTACATTTTAACTTGATGACGAATTCTTAAATTAGCATACTCACTGGGACCGTACACTGATTCGAATTCTTTTGTTATCTCGTTTTATATCTATCTACTAGAGAACTTATGAAAATCGCACATCACAAACCCGCGATGTGGGCGTTTACATGAAACTCCAACTTCTCAATAGATTTAAAAAATTATTTGAAATCTCATCTAACAAACTTATGATAAGCGGTGCTGAGCACAGGCGCGTGTGGGCGTTTACTCACAGTCGTCTCGGCTTTGTTTAGAGATCGAAAGTGGAGAGTCTTGACATTTTAATTAAAATTAATATGTGGGTTACTTGTAGTCTTTTTATTGAAAGGTTTGTCCATGCGGATCACGTAATCTAGCATGCTTTTCTATAGAACTCAACATGTAAAACATGCTGTGAAATTCTAAAATATATCTTGATAAGCGTGATAAACTAGCATGCTTACTATCGCGTCATTACGAAAAACACATAATGGTTTGTCAGCGTAATTTAAACATACATAATACTCTTGCATAATATAAACATCCGACATGCGATGAGCGATAAAAATAAAATAAAAAGCGTTCATAGTGGCCACACTAATTAATCTGCACTTTCAAAGTACAATCTATTACATAGAATTGCAAAGCGAGAATAAAATCTCAACAGACCTCGCGTGCGCAGACGCGGACGGATCGTCAAAAGCGGATTCGGGCGGAAATCGGATGCGGGGTGACAGGTTCGGGCGGTTGGGCGGGTGCGACTGAGATGAAATTTGGTAGTGCTTGTAAAGCGAGCCAGCGCCACCTTGACCTGATGTCGCCCACTTTCTGTAGCGCCGGTTTCGCCCTCGTCGGTTCTTGGGGCTGTCGAAGCGCGCGCGTGCCGCCCGGCGCCGCGCCGGCATGCTACTGAGTCATCTGCGCAGCGGTGTCGGCATCTGCGAGAAACCTACTTGCCAGCGACTTCGTCTGTTGATCGCCCTAACGATCTGTCAAAGCGTCTGCTAGGGGTGCCGAGAAATCCCGTGCGTGAAACTTCGCACCCTCGTCGCGGATCCACTTGGCCTTGCGCATGTCGGCGATGCTATCGCCTGGCGGCTGAAAGCCATCGCTGCCTGCGCTTGCCAGTGCACTGCAATGGCCCAGCGTGGCAGCTGGCGAGGACCAGCCCGAGTCTTAGCGGCCGTGTCCCCGTGTCTGCCGCTGCTCACTCTGGGGTTCGGCGCAAGCGTGCGCTCAAGTGGGCGGCGCCGAGCTGCGCTGCTTGTGGCGGCCTGAGCGCTGCTTGGCGTCTCGCTTCATTGCCACTTGCACGCGCCGTGCGTGGCGTCGCCGTGCTGCGAGACCTCGTTGGGTTTCTGGCGTGCCGTGATCTGTCGGCGCCTTTTCGGTGCCCGGCGGTGCCAGCGTCCGCAGCGGACCATGCACCTGCTGCTGTATAGGCCGTGGCGCTGCATTCACTGTTTTATTTGCCTTGAGCTTGTAGCTAGGCACGCCATCGACGTCTTCTGCGGAAGCAGCTAAATGACAACCGAGGGGCGTCCTCGGACATCGAGCACGCTCGGCGATGCATGTCTTACATCGCTGTTGGATTTAATATCTTGGCAGGTTTGGTTGAGCTTGTATCTGATGTTTCTGTTACCACTATTACATCTCTCTGTCGGTTTGAATACTTGATTGCATATATCGTGTCCCTTATCTATATAAGTTAGATCATACGATTGTGTGAAGATCCACGAGTGTATGATTGGTCAAACAATAGAGATATAAAAGTTCCTGGTGAGGGCGACTTAAGGACGAGTTGTCGGTTTAATTGCGGTATAGATGAAGTGACTTGGCTTAGTTGCTTGTCTATGTTGATGCGTCTACGGCGTATTGAAGGATCACTGATGAGATGAGTTCTTGCTTCGACCGTCGTGAAGAACCAAGATCTCGGTGACTTCGATGATCTAAACCTCGATAAGGTATTAGGTGAGTATGAGTTCTTTGTCCATCTTTGACTTGTTATGGGTGGGGTTATATGTTCTAACGAATTCTCGCATCTTGGGTGGTGGCGTCTTTGTATGTCACGCTAGTTATATGTCATGTCAGTCGCGTATCCGGTTAAGGATGATGGCGATCCCTTAAAGACTCAAAAGGTTTATTGTACTAAACCTACGGGGTTGAGTTAGCTCAAGTACAATAATAAGGTTGAGTGGTACTACTTGAGAAATGAAGTTGTGTCGTTTAAGCGATCCGATTGCTATAAATGATTAATGGGCGTTCGATATCTTAAATCGAGGATTCGTAATGTCTAAGTGCAAGCAAACTCAACCCGGTAATAAAGGGGAAGTCGACATTCTTTCTCTAGTGGCGTGATCGAATGTTTATAGAATTAATTTATGTTCTGAAATTTGAACATAAGATAATTAATTTATTTGAGGCCAATCTTTATTCCTTGCATTTGATCCTTAGGTGGCCCGTCAGGGCCGTGCGAGAAGAAAATCGGTAGCCCATGTACTCTCTAAAAGCGAATTTTATTCTCTTTATCCTACGAGGATATAATTATATTTATGGTATATACATAGATCGCTTTCCATATAAGATTATGGTAATAATCTTGAGAGTGGAAATAATCCTGAATATGGTAATATTCCATATAGGATTATGGTAATATTCCATATAGGATTAAGGTAGTGCATTATAAATATAAGGTATGAGATAATGTCTAGTCTAATGCTCAGCGTATTGAGGAGATAATTTTAGAATCCTGTGAGGTTTTGTGAGGATTTTTCGAAACTTTGTGAGCAAGGGTGATTTTCGGTGCATTCTCATAGCTCGTCCTCACTCGGCGTTGGAGATTGGGTATCAGGTCTGAGTCCGGAAGGTCAAAGCAGTCGATCCGTTCGATCGGTCATCTCGTTCCGCCGACCTCTTGGATCGAAACACGTGAAAACCCTAGTGTTGCGATTTAATTATATAGGCATGGGTTTATAATCAATGTATGGTGAATTAAACACCAGATGGATCCTCGAGGCGAGGTTAATCACGTTTTCCTAATTGGTATGGAGCTTGGGATCGGAATCTTGGCTCTGTTGGATTAATTAGTTTGATTATTACGTGCGTTTATTTAATTGTGGATACATGCGTTCATCATGGCTCGTTTATTGTTTTGTTGGTTTTTTTTACCACGAGAAAATCCGTGGTTGGATTAGATTTTATCATGTAAATCTTTATGTAAAGAAGCGAGCGAGCGAAAAGAGCAGCGGCGAAACGGTAGCTCGGCGGTCACGGGCGGTTTCATGGCGAGCCTCGCGGTCGCGAGGCGTCGCGAGGCGCGGCGGCGAGGCGTGCGTTCGCACGAGATCCCTGTACGCGGCGATCAGCGATCGCGAATACAGCGCGAGCAAGACGGCGGCTGGCGAGCGGCAGGGCGCGCGTTGGCCGCGAGCTACCGGCAACAGCGGGCGGTTCAGCGATCGCGGTTTGACGGCCCGGCGGCAGCGTCTCTCGGCAGCGTTGGCGCTCGGGGAAAACGCGCGCATGCTTTCGGCGAATTCGCGGTCGCGCCGCACGCGGGCAGCGAGGCTGCGGGCGGCCTTGTGGCGGCGACTTGGCTTTGCCTAGCGCGTGGACTCTTTTTAGGCGACCAGCCCCGGACATTTTTCAGTTTTTCGGTCATGCCGGTGCCTTGAGGCCATTGTTGAATCCGGTCCGTGCCGCGGAGGCGTTTTAGAAGTTTATTCTTGTCTTTGTAAATCTATGTAATAGATTAGTTTAAATAATGCGAGGTTTCACGATTGGGCGCGATGAGCGTTTTATTTTATTTTATCGTTCATATGCATGTAGTGGATGTTTAAAATTATGCGGTAGCATCTTATGTATGTTTATATTCGTTGACAAACCTTTAAGTGTTTTACGTGGTGGATGTATAGTAAGCATACTAGGTTTATCGCGTTTATCAAGCATATTTTAGAAATTACTGCGAGCATGTTTACATGTTGAGTTCTATAGAAAAGCATGCTAGGATTACGTGATGCATGGACAAACCTTTTGAATAAAAAGTAAGCAAACCCGACAAATTAATTTTCAAATTAAAATGTCGAGACCTCCACTTTTTGATCTCTAAACAAATGAGATGCCTTGTGATAGCGATCACCTTGGCTTGCTTACCTTGTTTATCATAAGTTTGTTAGATGAGATTTCTAATAAAACATTTTAAATATATTGAGGAGAGTGGGAGTTTCGTGTGTAGTCCGCACATTAGCTTGCGTGTCACGATTTTCATAAGTTCTCTAGAGATAGACATAAAATGAGATAACAAAGAATTTGAATTGGAGCGGTATGGTCAGGGAGTGAGTATACCAATTCTAAAAATTCATCTTCTGGCTGTTAAAATTGTGGTCATTGTAGACATCACCTCAAGTACAACTTATGAAGTCCAGCTTTGCGATAGTGATGTGGTCAGTAAGGTCGATCATTAATTTCATTTGTCATAAGGATAAGTTGACATGGATTGAAATTAAACTAAGGTATATTTTAGTGCAGTGGGGGATTCATGTGGCGATCCACGTGGCTTGCATGTATGAATTTCTTGGGCGATTGAGTTTCAATTAATATTGTTTTATCGAGGTTACAATATTATTACGAATTATATCGATCGTATGTATGTTTTACATTGTCGTTTCGGATATGTCTCTTCGCGATTATCAATATGCTGCACAAAATCCGTTATCCGGTCAAATTTCAGTGGAAGCGAAACATGGAATATGTTCGCTTATTGAAGAAACACATGTTTGTTCTCACTCTTCTAAACCCGATGCCTTCGGCGCATCGACTAATGAACCAGTGAGTCAGCGAGACTTTGGAATAAATCAAACAATATGGCTAAATGCTATATGATGACTACGATCAAAACTGCAGGTGCAAATCGATCGATAGTAGTGTAATGAATATTTGGTCAGTCTAGGTAAGTTTGGGCGGTCGGATCGGACGATCACTTCCACACAATGAGAGAAATCTTGGCGTGTAAGATGGAAGAAGGAGTTTGGTCCATAACATATACTCATTATTGTCTTGATCGGTTGGGAGGTGGCGAGGCTTGGTCGATATCATCCTCAATACCTTTAATCTTTTGAGAACTTTCGGCGTGAATCGATCATGAGCAAGACCGAGTTTACACTTAGTCGGTTTCTTAATGATCTCGTTCTTTGCGGAAGGGTTATGGGAAAAGACATTGCTCTAGCAACATCTAAGAGCCCAAAATTTTCGTTGTGGAAATAGAAAAGGGGTGCCAAGTGGTAAGGCAGGGAATAGTGGGAGTAATGAAGCAGAACATGGTTTGCCAGGAGGCAGAAAAAGGAAGATGCTTGGTCTTGTGGTAGGCGTTGGAAGGCCAAGTGCCTATGCTCGAGCTCTCAGTGCAGATTTGCTAATGTGAAACATGTTTAGCGACTTGTTCTACCCGTTCTTGGGTAGTAGATCTGGCTGATCATGTTTGTTACACTTGAGGTTCTGCGGACAAAGTGTTTGATGGCGAGATAACGATCTCCATGGGCAGCAGCGGCGAGTAAAGCATTGCGATTGGAATGTTTCTTTATGTTTTAAGGACAACGGTTTAGTTTTGAAGGCGTTTATATGTGCGGATTTTGTGGAACCTTTTCTGTTTGAAATTATTTACTCATGGATATTGCATTATTTTTGATAGTGGTGTTTCTATCATGAAATGACGAGTTATACGTGTTGGCACTTTATATAATTAACTTTATACTATTTACGCAAACATAATACCTATAACTATGTTGCGTCTTCGTCAAACCTAAAAGAAAGTTTTCTTAGAAGATGACTCTACTTTTCTCTGGCGTCTTAGATTAGGTTACATCAATCTAAATAGGATCAGCGGCTAAGAATGGGCGTTGGGTAATCTCACGGTTACTGGTTCGGTCTGCTGAATCACGTATAGAAGGTAAGATGTCGACCGAGGACCATGGCGAAGGGTTATAGAGCCGAGAAATGTTGAGTTAGTCATTCGACTTTGTGGACGATGTCCACACAAGCTCGTGGAGAATGCGAGTATTTTGTCACTTTTGTTGGCGATTACTCAAAGTGCGGATCGTTATCAGCTTCGTATGAAGTCGATGCTGAAATTGAAGAAGGTTTAAGTGGAGCGAGCTAGGTAAAAGTATCAAGTCCTTTAGATCGATCGCGGTGGCGAATACCTCGATGCAAGTTTATGGACTATCTGGTGAAGTGTGGGATTACGTCAGTGCACTTCACAGACACCCTTACGTAAATGGTGTGTCGAATAGGACTCTTTTGGAAATGGTTGAATCTATGATGAGTTGCTACATTGCCTATTTCGTTGGGGGTATGCCTAGAGGCGGCATACTTGCTAAATCTAGTACAGTCCAGTCGAGACGAAAGACCCTTCGAGTTATGGTTTGGTATGAGCCGGTTCAATTTATAAGGATATAGGCGATCCATCCTGCATTCTGAAACGAAGGGTGACAAGTTGGAGCTAGATCGGCCATAATTTGTTTATTGGCTATCTAAGAGGCGAAGGTGGTTTATTCTATAGTCTGGATCGGAAGGTCATTATTAGCACTAATGCCGATTAGAAGAGGATTATATGAAAATCATAAGTCCAAAGTTGAAATCATTCTTGAGAATTAGAAGATGATCGTATTCCACCACCGATTAGGCGAGTGCGAGATGTCGGGAGTCTAGTGGGAGGATGGGACACCGGATACTTCAAGAGAAGTGAAGTAGGAGTTCCACTTGGAGATCTTACTGAGTGGTACACCACCGACAAGTTGTGCAAGTTAGAGAACCACAAGTGTCTGCTTCCTGGTGCCATTGTGCTGTAGAACCTCGTGTGAGTGGGAGGGTTGTTCATCGACCCGAGCGATTTATGTTCGTGGGTAATCTTCTGTTTAGTCCGAGACGAACAGCACGATAATCGACCCATGGACATCATAGGAGGCGATTAAGATATTGATGCTAGATCACGTGACCGATGACTTGACAGAGTCCAACCGCGTATGGAGATAGAAAAGAACACCTCTACCGACGGCAACGAAGCCATAGGTAGTAAGTGGATATCAGAGGAAGAGAGATTCCTGATGGAGAGGTTTCGCTTTAAAGCCGGCTGAACGGGCGAAGAGTGCCCTCAGTCGAGGGCATCGATTTCACAGACTTTTACGTGTGCTACAAGTCCATCGAATTTCTTACGGCATATGCACCACTTGAACCAGAGGTTGCAAATGGATTAAAACCGCTTTCTAAACGGTTACCTTGAGGAAGGCAGACATCTATATGCGACACTTGAGTTATGTGGTAAGGTGAAGAGCTCTAGTAGGAAGCTTAAGTCCATTTACTGGACTTAGCAAGGTCTCCATCATGGAACTTCTGCTTGACGGTGTAAGTCCTATGGATTTACCAGTTGCCTCAGCGAGAGTTGTGTGTATCGGTTAGATGTCAAGCGGTGATGTGGTATTTCTCGCACTTTATGTAGATGACATCCTTCTAGTGGCAAGCAACGTTGAGCATTATCACGAAAAGTTTGGTTATCCGATCGGTTGAATGAAAGACTTAGGAGATGCGTACATTTCTCTGGATCAAAGTTTGCCGAGATCGCAAGAAGAAAATGATGAGCTTATCTCAGTCGTCTTACATTGATACCGTGATTACCGTTAGTATGCAGACCGCCAGAAAGGATTGCTACCTTTCGTTACTGGTTCCTTTACAGCTGCAATCACCCATGACGCTTTGCGGAGATAGAGGAAATGAGACAAGTTCCATCGCTCTCCATGTAGGGCTCTCATGCGCAATGCTATCGCAGAGGTCGAGAACGCTATCCGGTGGCATAGTAGCTAGATATCGCTCTAACCAAGACAAGTCTCATTGGCATGAAAGCAGTATACCGAGTACCGAAAAGGACTCGAGATTATAGGCTAGGTTTACCATGCAGCTAGTCTAATGCCTTTGTTACTGTCGGATTTCCAAGCGCGTGATGATGAAAAAGTCGACCTCGGGCTATGTGTTTTACCTTTGGGAGGTGGAGCCGTATGTCGCAGTGAGACAATGATACGTCAGTGCGACTCTACCAAGGAAGCGAATATGTAGCGCCTGGAGGCTTCGGAGCGAGGCAGTATGGTTCAAGAACTACCTCTATGGATCTAGGCTGTGGTACGAGTTTGCCCAAGGTATCATAGCCATCTTGTGATAACTTTCGTGCATGTGCAACTTCGAAGCGAACCACGGACCCATAAGTGCACTAAACCATAGAGAAAGTACCGTATAATCGAAAATCGAGAGCGGTGGCGTGTGGATTGAAAAGATTGATACGAGCGGAAATCTAGCGGATCCTGCAAAGAGCCACCGCAAAAGTCTAGATGACACGTCTGAGGACTTGGATTGCTTGATGGCACCCAAGAAAGAAACTTTGTATAGTGGATGAAAGCCAGTTGATGGTTGTTTGTAATATCGTAGAAAAGACACATTGTATACTAAAAGTCTGCTTTAGTATAAGTGGGAGAGTCGGATTTGCATAATCTAAAGCGCGTTTGTTGAGCTGTACTAATGTTTCTGTTACCAATTACAGATCTCCTATTGATTGAATACTTGATTGCATATATCCGTGTCCCCTATATCTCATATATAGTTAGATCATACAGTGTGTAGAAGATCACAGAGAGTCGCTGTATGATTGGTCAAGTTAATGAGATATAAAAGTTTCTGGCAAGAGAGCAGACTTGAGGACGGTTGCCGGTTAGCGCGCGATATAAGAAGGACTTGACCTGTACGTTGTTTGCCTGCATCGCTCCCTTGCGTATAAGAGATCACTTGAGATGTGTTCTTCTATCGACCGTCAGTCGGAAGAACCAAGATCTCGTTGACTTCGCTGATCTAAACCTCATAAGGTATTAGGTGAGTATGAGTTGTCACCATCACTTGATTGTATGGTGGGTTATATGTTCTAAACCAAGAATTCTCGCAGTCTAGGTGGCAGTGTTGTGAGTTCCGAAGTCAGTATGTAGTGATGACGCCCAAGATCAAGGTTTGTACTAACTCGCGTCGAGTGCTCAGCACATGGTAGTGTTCGCTTGTTTAAATACTACAGTTATTTGTACAGCGAAATGATAGTATATAATGGTACATCGATGCTGAAGGCTGGTTATACGTATATCTTAAATACTGAGGATTCAGTGTGTCTAAGTGCAAGCCCGACTCAACTTCGGTAATATAAGAAGTCAAGAATTCTTCTCTAGTGGCATGAATACAATGTTTATAAATTAATTTATGTTCAGTGAACATAAGATAATTAATTTATTTTGAGCCCATCTTTATTCCTTGCATTTGATCCACATGTGGCCCATCCGGGCCGTATGCGAGAAAATGTAGCC